>JPSZ01000001.1:2739477-3090265 GCA_002161795.1 Curvularia sp. IFB-Z10
TGCGCTCTGCCGCAAACTCACACCAACGTCGCTACTGATGTGGTATCGTCCGACATTCTCATGCCTTCAGTAGCAACGCCGCAGATCGCTTACATGATATCAACGACTGTTAAGGCCCCTTTAGCAGGAGACTTTATCTATATAAGGCTTTGTCCGCCTTCTTTCGCACGGAACTCCATGACGCACGGACGAAAGTAGTGTGTGCGTGGGGAGATCTTCATCTAAAAGCGGGTCCAAACACTAAGTTAGGCTCTGTCTTGTTTATCTTAGAACAACAGTTCTAGCCAAGAGGTGTGATTAGCCGGTTGAGATGTACGTAGGAGTAAACTTTATTTCTTAAGTATAAGCCCACGTGTCAAAGATGAACAAGACGTAAGGTTTGCTACCTACGAGACTTCTCCCAGCGAGGTCGTGCTTGCGAAAGCTAAACCTCATCTCTTGGTAAAGGACCTGGGCCAGGCTCGTGCGTCTCACATAGTACGCTAGTATCAACTAATAGTCCAATATTCTCGAGTGTCAAAATCATGTCGCAGAACAAATGAGATGAATTGGGTATAATCATGGCATTTAGGGTCCAACATTATGTTCAGACTACGAGTACTTGAAATGCTAGTTCTCCTTACGTATCGTTCAACTGGAGCCGAATAACCAGAGATTTCGTTAGTACGCATCAGATTAAGTTAGCCACTGGACTCGCAAGATAACACTGGAAGCAGTAATGACGATCAGGTATACGCCATGTATGTACTACCAAAGAATTGGGAGATGTCTTGTTTCTAATCGCTAAGTCGCTTATTGACACTGTATGGGACAACGTGTTAGATCAGTAAGCTGGCCACTTTCCTAATCTGGCCACTTTCCTGATCTGGCCAGCTTACTGATCTAACTCGTTATTCGAATTACGAAAAAAAAATATCCGAAACGTATTAAGCAGCGCTCTTTGTAAAGGCCTTAAGGCGTGAGGAACAGATATAAAACGCTGGACATTTTCCCCACCAAGGTTAACATCCACAACTTAACCATCAAGCAACTTTCCGATTACTTCCTATCAACTAAATCATCAAACTTAACAGTATCAAAATGGTCTCTATCAAACTCGCCATCGTTGCAGCGGTCCTGACTTCTGCCACATCAGTCTCGGCGACATGGTTTGTATGTTGTTACCTGATCACATCTTAACAAATACTGACTTAAAGCAACAGCACGTGAATAGAGGCTGCATCCTCCTCGATCAATCTATACTCTGCGCAGGCAACAACGGTGCGCGCCAGATCGACGGTGGCAGTGCTCATGTCGAAGCCAAGTTGGACCAGTCCAACCACTGCCAGAAAGATTTCAAGTGGCCTACCAACTACGGTGATGTCTACTATGGTGCTGACAACTGTCTATATGACTCCAAAGGTATGTTGAGATCTTTTGGTTGGGGTGTTGATGACTAACTAGGACCAAGGCCAGAACATCAATGGCCAGTGCTGCTAAATTATTGCTCTTTAGTACGGAACACGCAATATTCAGTCAAAGCGTGAGGGGTGGCTAGCGGAATTGTTATGGAGGATGCGTGAAGCTGGAGGTTAGGAGGGAGGATTACTGACTAGAGTCACTCTTTGTTACTCAATTCCAACCTAAATGTGTGGGTTTTATGGCCGTGTTAGTCTTATGATAGAAACTTAAGAGCTCCTAGTCTAGGTTGCTACTACAATCCGTTCCCTTATCGCATTTCTGCTTTCAAATGAAGTCATGGCGTAACCGTTGGCATCTAAGGGTCTTGATTGCAAATGACAATCTCATCTTATTCTCCTTTTGTCGTAAGACAGATTTTCATAGGGAATTTGGAAACAGACGACTATTGGAAGGCAAATTATGATGTGCGATAACGATAAACTGTTATGGCACAGCCAGGCCTTACCCTACTGTACGTGATTAGTGTGTGCATGTAAGGGCGACTTCACGCAGTAGGAGGCGCAGTAACAGCAGGAGAAGAAGAGGAAGATCTATTTGAAGGTACGAAAATAGTAGACAAAGAGCCAACTACAGCAGATAAGCAAGGTAATATACCTTAGGGGAAGTGCTAGCAGTAGCTTGCTAAGTAGCTAGCCGGATAGGCGGTCAGCTAGCTAAGCAAGCAGCAGGTAGCCTAAGGTAACTAGCATTGTTGAATAGCTAAGTTGCCGAGGTTTGCTGCAGCAAAGGCTTGTTGAATAGCCTGCTAGCCTGTCTGCCTAAGGTAAATAGCCAGCTAACAGCTAGCTAATTGCATAGCTAGCTTGCTAAGCAGCTAACCTGCGAAGCAAGGGACTAAGGAAAGGGAAGGAAAGCAAGAGAAGGAGGTGGAGGAGAAGGAGATAAGGCTCCTGAGCTTGTGTCCTTACAGTGCAACAGTTCAGCCAATGCAACGCTTTTCACTAGTAAATTGCGATATTTCTTTTCTCTCTAACTTTTTACTTAATAGTTTAATTTAAAGACTCCTAATACTAAAGTAGATAAAGCTTTCTAATCTTTTATAATGTTTAAAAATATTGATATATTAGATAAGAAAGAACTATTTCCCTATTAATGTAACGGGCTGAACGCCCTTTAGACAGCTCCTCGATGGAATCTCGGGTTACTCTCCAAGCACTGCCCGAACGACGTTCAGATGCCAGCCACAGAACTCGGGTGCCACCTTGGGCACCCGGATTCTATCGGCCCAATCGTTACTTAGGCAACCAGCTTATATATAGATAGCTACGTAGCTTAGAAGCTTAGCTCTCTATTGAATACAATCTCTTATATACCTCGCGATTGCTCCACGGAGCGTAGCCCCTTACATTTTGTATTCGATCACCAATCGCAGGCAGCCTTACAGCTACCTATTGTCTGAAGACGCGTCAGTGCGTGCTCACCGCTATTCGGAGCGCGTGTGTTTGGATCTCCAAACAACGCGTTGTTAGTGTCGCTCTGTCGCCGCGAGGCCCACAGAGGACAATCAAGCAAGCTATCGTAAGATTGTGAGCTTGAGGGACTGTAGTACCAAAGAGCGCTCAGTTGATCGTGTAACTGGTCTACGTGAAACCAGCGGAAGAACGGGAGCAAGGACGCTCGAGAGCCGTTCAGAGAAAGCCCTATTGGATCTCTTAAGAGAGGCGTAGGCACAGCTGTGTAGCAAGAACTTCCGCGAGGAGGTGAGCAACAGCGGACAAAATCCTATCTTGGTCTTTGACGTTTGAAGCAACAGGTGCAGCCCTACGTGAGGGAAGTGTCTGAAAGGCTATCTAGAGCCGGATATCAGACAGCTAGAAGCGAGCGCTGCTAGGAAGTCCTGTTGATCCGTTATTGAACACGGTGCAGGCCGCGCGCAACTCCTATACTGGAGTAGAGGCACGCGAGAGCGAGGGATACACGAGTACCTAAAAGCCTCAACCTAGGAACAGCCGATTACTGTTTAGAAGCCCTATAAATCGACAGGCAAAGAATTAAGACGTCTAAAGCCTAATTAGACAATGGAGATCAACGTTCCCAACTTGAACGTTGAGAAGCTAGCGGCTTACGCTACCGCTAAGAGTTAGGCAGGAGTACCAGACGAGGAGATCCTCCACGAAATTACCTAAATGCTAAGAGAGGATAGATGGAAAGAGGCGGCGATTGGACCAACGATCGAAGCTGTCGTTAAGCGATCATCGGTCGTAGGGGGGAAAGGCTCACTAAGGCAGGGAAGCTCACCGAAGGCCAGTCAGAACGCCGTGGCCCAGGTGATGGAGCAGATGATGCAACTGCTCAGCCCGATAGCCAGCCGCCTAGAGGTACTCGAACGGAATCAAGCTGAAGGACGTTCAGAATCATCCTTAGGAGTCAATACTCCCCCGTCACTACCAGCAACAACCGCTGAACCAGCAGCCTGCAAGAACAAGTTCCCTCACCTAGAGCCCTTTAATAGAGACAGGCTAAAGTACGTGGCCTTTAAGTACAAGACGCAAGCCAAGCTCAGACACGAGTACAAGGGAGCGCCGAACGTCGCTCAGATCGAGTACGTGGTCAGTAGGTGCATAGGAAGAGCAGCAGACGTGCTCTTGCCCTAGGCAATACGAAACTAGAATAAGAAAAGCGTTATCAATCTCTAGAGCTTTATGGACCAGCAGTTTGACGACCCGCACTAGAAGTCAAAGGCACTTAATAAGCTCTTAAACCTCAAGCAAGGCAAACTCTCAGTAAGAGACTACCACATGGAGTTCAACTGACTCGAGATCCAGTCAGGAGAGCAGTTCGGCGAAGCGGCTAAAAAGAGCATGTTCTTAAAGGGGCTCCATATAAAGTTGCAAGAAGCGTTAGCGACAGTAGACGAAGACCTGTCGTTCGAGCAGCTAGTCAATAAGGCAGTAAGAACATCCGACAACTTATACCAAGCAGGGCTCGTCTAAGTGCGCGCGACGAACTCCCGAATAGTAGAGCGTCCTGCTATAAAGGCTGCTCAGCGCGAAACTAGCCCAGAAGCCATAGATTGGGAGCCTTCGAAGGTCAGTCAGGCACAGGTACCTAAGAGCAAGACAAGACGCGCTCCGCTCACGTGTTACAACTGTGGCGAGCCGGGACACTTCGCCAGAGACTGCCAGAGCACTACTCGGGTTAGGAGAGCGATGATTGCGCCTAACAAGAACGGACGAGAGCCCGAGAAGGAGTCTGAGGACCTATCGAATAGCGATTCGGAAAAAGAGGAGCTCTAAGCCAGAGTCTTAGCTCAGAGCCCCTAAAGATAGATCAGCAAACAAGTAGCGAATAGAGTTAATTTTAGCAGAAGCATATGCGTCCCCTACCAATTACGATAGATCTAATTATAAACAACATAGTAAACGCCATAGCACTAATTAATTATAGGTGTCTTTGCTACGCACTAATTAACAAGAAATTTGCCTACCGCCACCATCTAGAGCGCTATTAGATCCCTGTCCGGATAATTAAAGGAGTAAATAGCAAGTTGTCGAAGATTAATAAGGTCGCCCAATTCTCATTCAAACTACATAGGTACGAAGAGACTGCCTACGCGTACGTAATAGACTTGTCCTCAGGTAAGGACGTGTACCTAGGGAGGGGGTAGATAGACCGTCGTAACGTGACAATAGCCCCTGCGAAGAAGAGCATTTTTATCCACTTAAAAGGCATTTAGGTGCAGTCTACAGAAGGGACCCTATAAGGAGGGGTCTAGCGAGTAGATGCCGCAGCGTTCGCGGCATTACTCCGTAGACACAAGAGCGCTCTAAACAGCGTTTAGATTTTCGCTGCATCGATAGCAGACATTAACAAGGCCCTACAGAAGAAGAAACCAGTAGACGTACGCGCTCTGCTGCCTAAACAATATCAAGAGTTCTACGAGCTCTTTAACCCAAAGGTAGCTGAGAAGCTCCCACCCCACCAAGGTCCTAGGGTGGACCATAAGATTGAGCTGGAACCAAAGGATGCTCAGCCACCTTGGGGGCCCCTCTACAGCATGTCAAGAGGCGAGTTACTAGTCCTACGGAAGGAGCTCACGTCGCTACTCAAGAAGGGGTTTATCCGTGTAAGCAGTTTACTAGCAGCCGCCCTAGTGCTATTTACAAAGAAGCCTAGAGAAGGGTTCTAATTATACATTAATTATTAAGCCCTAAACGCAATTACAAAGAAGGATCGATACCCCCTTCCGCTCATCTAAGAGACGCTCAACAACATTAGTAAGGCTAGGTAGTTCACTAAACTAGACGTTATCGCGGCCTTCCACAAGATTCGCGTTGCACCAGGCGATGAATGGAAGACAGCCTTCCAAACAAGATTCGGACTGTTTAAGTGGCTTATTACCCCCTTTAGCATGGCGAACTCGCTAAGCACGTTCCAACAGTACATCAATTAGACTCTGAGGGAGTATCTCGACGACTTCTGCTTAGCATACCTAGATAATGTGTTAATCTATTCTAATAGAGACTTAAGCCAACACCAGAAACACGTCTAAAAGGTACTTAGTAAGCTGCAAGCCGCTAGCCTGTAAGTTAACATTAAGAAGTGCGAATTTGAAGTTAAGTCAACGAAGTACCTTAGGTTTGTAATAGAGGCTGGCAAGGGAATAAGCATGGACCTAGCAAAGGTGGCCGCAATCCGCGAATGGGAGGCGCCAAAGTCAGTACGAGGAGTAAGATTATTTCTTAGGTTCGCAAACTTCTATCGAAGGTTTATTAAGAACTTCTCGCAGCTATCAGCACCACTAACAAGGCTAACGGGCGACGTCCCCTTCTAATAGAGGCCTAAAGAACAATCAGCTTTTAAGAAGCTAAAAGAGATCTTCGTTACAGAGCCCTCTCTCGCAGCGTTCAACCCAGACCGTGAAACAGTGCTAGAATGCGACTTGAGCGGCTACGCAGTAGGTAGAGTATTATCACAGTATAACGATAAAGGAGTCCTACGACTGTGCGCGTTTTTCTCGCGGAAGAATAGCGCACACAAGTGCAACTATAAGATCCACGATAAGGAACTGCTAGCAGTAGTGCGCTGCCTTAAGGAATAGGACTCCAAACTGCGTTCAGTAGAGAAGTTTAAGGTAATTATAAATCACAAGAACTTAGAGTACTTTATAAAACCAAGGATGCTAAACGAACGTTAGATAAGATAGTCACTTCTCCTAGGCAGGTACAACCTAGAGCTGTTGTATCGACCTAGCAAGGAAAACGTGAGAGCCGACGCGCTCTCAAGAAGAGAACAGGACCTGCCTAAAGGGGCAGAGGACAAACGCTTGCAAAAACAGTTCATATAAATATTTAAGCCAACAAACTCCTACTACAAGGAGTTAACTAAAGAGGGTTTAGACAATAAGACCTTAGTAATGACAATGCGGCTACAGAGCTGGAAAGAGACAGAGGCAGCCAGCTCGTTAGAAGACCACTCAGACGGGCTCGAGAAACTACATTAACAAAGGGAAGAGGCCGCTCACCCTACCAAAAGTGATTCGGAGCAGCCCTCCACTGGAGAACTAGAGGAGAAACAGAACGAGCTGGAAGAGCTTTGGCAAAGGTCGGCAGCGCGGGACCGAGTCTACCAAGGAGCAAAACAGGCGATAGAGGATCAAGAACGGCGATTCCCAATAAGCCTAGGTCTAAAATGCTTAACCGAAGACTGCTCAGTCAAAGAGGGAGTCCTACTCTATCGAGGACGCAAATGGGTGCCAGATAGCGACGAGTTAAGAACGGCTATTATCAGCAGCGCCTATGACTTACTAGTCACAGGCCACCCAGGCCGCGAGTTAACGTATAAGATACTCGCAAGGGACTACTTCTAGCCAGGCATGACAGACTCGATCCGAAGATACGTTAGAAACTGCGACACATGCGGAAGGAGCAAGCCGTAGAGGGAAGGCACACAAGGCCTTCTAAAACCACTTCCAATACCCACTCAGATCTAGAAGGAGCTCTCTATAGATTTTATTGAAGGACTACCAGAGAGCGACGGCATAACGAGCTTAATAGTGATCACTAATCATCTTAGCAAGGGCACAATCTTCGTGCCGCTTCCTAACACAAAGACAGAAACTATTATCCAAAAGTTTATCGAACGCGTGGTGGCTTATCACTAGCTCCCAGATACTATCACGTCTAATAGGGGCAGCCAATTCGTGAGCGCTCTATAGGCGAGACTGTGCGAGCTTTTAAAGATCAAACAGAGGCTATCAACTGCCTATCATCTGCAGACAGACGGCGCCATAGAGAGAATAAACAGTGTTTAGGAAACCTATATCTAATCCTTTACAAATTAGGCCCAGAATAATTAGACACAACTCTACCCAATGGCCCAGATCGCGATTAACGGAAGAAACGCAACGTCAACAGAGATATCACCATTCTTCCTTCAACACGGTTATAAAGTAGAGCCTCTACAGCTAGAGATTGGCGATAAGAGACGACTGCGGAGGCCGGCCGAACAGCTCTCAGACGAGCAGAAAGCAGCGGAAATTGCGCTCAAGCTGCAGCAGTCCGTAGAGCTAGCCCAAGCAGGGATGGCAATCGCCCAGCAAGAACAGGAGAGGCAAGCGAACAAGACGAGGAGAGAAGCACGAAGCTACCAAGTAGGCGACAAGGTATGGCTGAAGCTCGACCAGCAATACAACACGGGGCGAAGCTCGAAGAAGCTTGACTGGAAGAACGCTAAGTACACAGTGGTAAAGGTAATCAATAGCCACTTAGTTAAGCTAGACACGCCCCCAGGGCCACACCCTATATTCCATGTCGATCGGTTAAGACTCGCCAGCAACGACCCGCTTCCGAACCAAGTTCAAGACGACTACCAGCCACAACCGCTACAGGTAAAGGGAGAAGACAAATAGGAAGTAGAGGACATAGTAGCAGAAGAGATACGCTGTCGTGGGAGAGGGCGTAAACTGTACTATAAGGTAAAGTAGAAAGGGTTCCACTAAACAACGCTCAAACCAGCAGAGCTTTTAGAGGACGCTAAAGCAGTAGACCGCTAGGAAGCATTCACAGAGTCAAAACAGAACAGCGAAGGCCGCCTGCCAGAGGGGTTTCAGAGAGGCGGCGCAGTATCACCCTAAGGAGGGGGTGTTATAACGGGCTGAACGCCCTTTAGACAGCTCCTCGATAGAATCTCGGATTACTCTCCAAGCACTGCCCGAACGACGTTCAGATGCCAGCCACAGAACTCGGGTGCCACCTTAGGCACCCAGATTCTATCAGCCCAATCGTTACTCAGGCAACCAGCTTATATATAGATAGCTACGTAGCTTAGAAGCTTAGCTCTCCATCAAATACAATCTCTTGTATACCTCGCGATTGCTCCACGGAGCGTAGCCCCTTACAATTAAGAGTAGATAATTCTAAAGTTACTATTCTAATTACTTGTTATAAGTAACAGGATTACTATTTGTATAAGAGGGCGAAGGATGCTTAGCGCACTAGGAGTTAAAGAGATAGGACCCACTTAGGACGGGTCAGCATGCATGAGACCGGCGCGGGGCGCCAGGGTCACGTAACTAACATCTCGCTAAGAGGAGGCATCTCTAGATGCCAGGTCCTCTCTAGATATCAGGTCCTCTTAGGATGCCAGCGACATTAGAGATGTCACGGGCTTAGCTAGAGAACAGGACTAGAAGCAATAGGTATAAGAATAGATTAGATTTTATTATTAACACTTATTATAGTTAACTCTTATAAGTTCTTCTCTTACCTAAATTAATACTTAGTTATTCTATAAGTTATAGAATTAACTGTCTTTATATATTAGTTACGCTCGTATAACTCTTTTCTATAGAATCGCTAGGCAATCGCACGGACTACCGCTTTTAGCTACCTCACCCTAACCCGGACCGAGAATAGAGAAGTCGAACCCTGTGTAACAACGAACTACTTATAGTATTGCTATAGAAACTGCCCTACTAACGTATGGATTAAAACTACTATAACTACTACTAGACTTTGTGTGTTCAAAGTATATAAATCAAAACGTTCTACTACTTACAGTAGTACCTAGCTCTTATCTCTAAGAGCTAGTAAGCGCCTTATGTTAGAGTTAGGGAGTAGCTGAACTGCTGTGGTTGCGGCAGTCTTTATTGCACTATCTGAACGCACCGAGAAGCATTTCAACTCAAGGAGTACAAGTTGGTCACAGAGCTCGTCTGTACTCACGCCGTCCGGTGTAACCAAACTGTATTCAAGGTATCGAACCATGTATACGAGTTTGGCCATAAGCACTAAGGAATACGCTCATAGGAGTACAGTTAGTGTATTGTCTGTGTCAAGGATAGACAAAATCCTACTGTTCCACGATTGTGGGCTGTCGACTGATGTACTTGGGCATCAATCGATGTACTCCCCATCGTACACCACATACATATCTGGTCGAGGTGGGTTGCTTGGAACGTGGTAGCTGTGGGTGGCTCGTCAACATGGGTCTTCTCAGAACCATGGTACGATGTGGAAAGCCTTGCGCGCATACTTAACACTGTGTAAGTTAATGGCAAGTATGTGTTGGACAGGTCCTACGCCACTCAAACCCACAATATTCCCCCGACCTTCTCAACGCTACACGAGCTTCGCGAGCCACTTCTCTTCCATCATGGCATACGGTGCATACCGAAAACGAAGACTCGCTTTCTCGCACACCGCTTTGTGTGCTTGATTTTAGTGGCAATCTTCCATGCACGACCTTCGAGAGGCGCGGAGATCGCCGCGCAGCTTATTTGTGTGACCGTTCGCTTGGTCGCCAGGATGATCTTTTATAGGACCTACGACATGGTCTACAAGAACACCCTAGCATACACAAAGCCATATACCTCATCGCACAATATATCAGTGTAGCTGTTGCTTGTTCTACTTGGCCAAGTTGCAACCTGGACTCTAACCTATTGCGCCGTCACGGACGGCGGCACAGTCGCTCAATTATGCTCCATTCACTTCGCAACGTCATACAACGTGCTAAACTTCTGCTAGGAACTTTGAGTATGAAGAATAAAGCATAAACAGAAAGATGGCAATTTTGACACACTGGTTGTGTTTGCACCCGTAAGGCAAGCGATAGCGAGATAGAACGGCCTATACACCTACTACTTGTCGGTACCACGAGACAGATTCCCACCACTGATATTGAAGGGTTACTCACAGATGATGGAAATCAACATATGCCGATTAAGGATGTTCCTGTATAGAATGAGCTGCCTCAATTATCTGATAGAGCGCTTCGTAAACCCGGATCCGAATAGTGACAACTTTGAATTGGACGACATCAAATTATGGATATTCCCTCGCTCCGAATGATATGTCCCAGACTTTTAGTCTTTTGTGGGGCTAGCTCAATCTCATACTCCAACGTCCAGTGCGACACTTCAACAAGGTACTGTTCTGGACAATCATAGAGGGCATAGAAAGAGCTTGGAAGTAGGAAAACAACCGACACGTCGTTTGGCGCGCTGAATAGATCTGCTCCTCAGCATACATAGCATTGATACGATTTCGATAGCGTACTACTAGGGATGTGCTCTACGTCAGTCGCCAAGCCATTGCAAATAGCTCGTAAATTTATCTATCTCGAAGTGTCCCCTAAGGGGAACCCAACGGATCCAGGTTGTTAAGAAGATTGAGATTGACGTTGCTGACGATCCCTCTACTTCCTGTAGAGCTTCCCCCAATGGAACCTCCTCCTCCGCCAGCGGCATTCCCACCGACAGCGCCACCCCCCGTACCTCCTCCCGCAGAACCTCCACCATTAGAACCCCCAGAACCCCCAGCAGCACCTCCACCAGTACCTCCTCCCGCAGCGCCTCCTCCGCTGCCCCCGCCAGAGCCTCCAGCAGCACCGCCGCCTGTTCCCCCTCCAGCAGCACCTCCGCTGTCACCCCCTCCATTACCTCCAGCTGCGCCTCCTCCTGTTCCCCCACCAGCTGAACCTCCTCCACCTACCGCTCCAGTGCCTCCAACAGACCCTCCTCCCGTACCTCCTCCAGCCGAACCCCCGCCTGCACCACCCGGATTTTGTCTTTTTGTGGTGATTGCGGATCCTCGAGATCCTCCGGCAGAACCGCCGCCAGTGCCTCCTCCAGCTCCTCTTCCTCCAGAGGATCCACCACCTGATCCACCAGCGGAGCCGCCGCCAGTGCCACCTCCTGCAGTCCCTCCAGGTCCCTCGGCCCCTCCAGATCCTCCTACAGCGCCTCCCCCGGTACCTCCGCCTGCTGAACCTCCTCCTCCAGCGCCTCCACCCGAACCTCCAGCGGAGCCGCCACCAGTCCCTCCACCGGCAGTTCCCCCAGAGCCCGTGCTACCCCCGGCTCCGCCAACTGCACCGCCGCCCGTGCCTCCACCAGCCGAGCCTCCGCCACCAGAGCCTCCACCTGACCCTCCAGCAGATCCTCCGCCAGTCGATCCACCAGCGGAACCTCCCGTGCCACCGCCCTGTCTACTGGTGATGGAAGCTATCGGTGTAATCGGAAGGACCGTCAAACCTGGAGGTATATTCATTACCTGCGGTTGCTGGCTGTCATGCTGCACTTCTTCGCCATTCTCCGCACGTGTCCCATCACGAATTTGATCGGGGAGCTAGCACTCATTAGTAGGAAAACATGCCGTCATCTACTTGCTTGTGCTTACCACGATTGCGTTCAATGCAACTGGGTGAGCAGTAACGCCGGAGGTAGATAGCGTAAGCAACGCAACTGCATACGTCTGATACTGCATCTGGGATCTTCAAGTAGCTTGAAGGTGCTAACTTTGTAGAGATAGTTGAGGAGTAAGAATCACGTTTGATGTTGAAGACAGATTAATCGAGCAGACAAGTCCGAACTATAGTGCGGAGTGCGGAACATATGTAGTGCAGCGCGGACCTTATTTCCTTAGCTGAACGATGTATGGCCCTACTGTACTCGCACTCCTTGCAAACCTAATTCGACTACCTATCAAGAATACGTACTTGTTTACCTCATACCAATTTCAAATGCAGCAAAATAGCTCTTCCATCTACCAATAAGAGCTTTCGTATGCAGTGCTGCTCTCCGGGCGTCCCGTTGATCTGCGTGTTACGGAAGCGATATAACAGCCGCTGAAGTGACAAATATCACATTTAGCGTTTCCTTTACACCCTACGCAATATACCCCAGTCGACGTCTTTGTAATAAAATGCAAATATAGTGACTTAAGGCCACTATCAATGGGCGACCACTTAAGCTACAACGGACTTACAACCGTTATAGACTTGAACAAGCTCTGTACTGCGCTCAGTACGGCATTACATGTATCACCATGCACTCCAGTGATTAGACGGGTGCAAGTTGCAAACTAAACAGCATTCTAAAAGCCCCCCGTAGAAAAAGCGGAGTAAGTCATATTCATTTATACATACCCTACTAGTATCTCTAGCGGATCTTCCCTCGCAGTGTAGATCATCCTAGCGTAAATCAGCACTAATTGCGTTTCTGGCGACCAGAGGGTCGATCTTAATTTGTGCTCGAGACCTTGGACTAGTGCTACAACACCGGAAACTGTGCCTTCATGTGTGACAGGTGCTCGTTCTTCCTGTCATCCTTCGGTGACGAGCTGTGCTTTAGCGAGACTCTTGGGCCGGCGCATGTGCCGCAGGAATGGCAGTATAGATCGTCAGGTTATCGTCCAGGATAAAGGCCGCAATCTCAAGGTCAAAGCAAGAAAATGCCACTTCAAAAGCACCTATGAACTCTAGAGTGGCATAGGCTGAAGCTCAACCTGTAGTCTAAGCGTGCAAAATTACGTAGTTGACGAAGTCGTTCCACCATTTCACGAACGGAGCCGCGTACCTACAATTATGATTAATACAGTACAGGCGACCCATTCATCGCATTCATCGCGTTCATCGCTCTGCAGGCTACGGAAGTGATCGGAAGCGACCCATGCGCAAAAGAAAGTTATGTTGAGAAAGCCGCGTGTCGTTGTGCGTGTGCAGGTGCTCTTGGCAAACCCTTTGACACACACTAGCCGCATATCTTGGATCGAAAAAGGATTTCAGGGTCAAGTCTTGGTGTTACAAACCTAAAGAAGAGGACACAGCTTAAGTTATAAAAAGAGAGGAGGATAGACCATATATTAAGGCCTCTTTTAAAAACAAAGATATAACTAGCTAGAATAGAGTATTAGCCTGATATTCTATAAACTTAAGTGAAAGCTACTCTAGGATATATTATATATATTCTATAGAGAGTGAGTTGACTCGGCCTGGGAATCGAGCTCATGGTAAAGACTTCCAATCGGATTCCGCCACAATAGTCGTTTGGCGAAGTACAAGAGCGGCGAAAATCATGGAAGCGCGACATTTCTCAAAGACCAGCAACGAGGGAAGAGATGATATTCGTTCTGGTCCCCATCTTTCTAGAAGTCGTTCAGGGCCACGCGCGTGGCTTATCCGGCCATGTTCGCGTTCTGAAACCAGGAACTGGTGTTGTCAGCTGAAGCATCCATCATTTGACGAGTGAACAAACTTCAACAACTGCCATGATCATGACTGGTTGCAGCACGTTGAAGGATCTCGATGCATTCTCATCTGCGAGAGCTTCATGTGATCACTTTCGTTTCATGATACTTCATGCCAAAGTATGTTGTGGAGAGTGCAAGAAAGTATTTGACTGTGATCGCACGATCAATGCCCGGATCTACTGTAATAGTCTCAACACCAGTGATTAGGTGCGAATATGTAAAGGCTTGGTACAAATCATCATGCGGCATGGTTAGAGGTTTCATAATCCGTGGCTGCACAGCTTGGACTTTGGGACTGCAAAGATCTAACTCCAGCTGTTTCTTTGAAACCCCGCTAGTTATCTGTAGCCCATTGTAAGGGACAAAGGCTGTGTCACGTGGTCCACTGCATTGAAGTTGCGCTTTTCGACATCGTAAGCAGATGGGTTTTGTTAAGTCTGCATCTTCTTATTAGCTGCAGGACAGTGTAGGCCAGAGTACGTGCCACATTTCACGCGGCGCTGTCGACAGCTTTCGCATGCCTTGGATCTGCCACCAATTCCAACCATAGCTAGTATTCAAGTATGCATAGCAAATGATAAACTACAAGCGAATGCGCGAGTATCGATTGGGCTTGAGATCTGGTAGGTTACATTAGAATCACCCAATTCGCAACAGCCAATGACAAGAGTCTGGTTCGGGCACGCCAAGACATCGCGACACGTCACTTTGCGATACTACTTGATAGAGGGCTGTGCATCACTAGCTTGGGACACTATTACCAATATTTCTATTTCGGGTCTTGTAGCGCAGACAGGAACCGTATTCGGCCTCGAGCCGCTGTTTGTCAATTCGTTGGCCGACGTCATGTGGCGAGTTCAATCTGGCGCGCTAGCATAGAGTTACAAGCGCTAACCTCACTAGCCTCAACAACCATCCGTATACCTCAAGTTAAACTTTAGGGTAGTACCATGGTAAAGAGTATAAAATAAAGTCGCCTTGTCCACTTGATATTTCTCTCTTATATTATCAACATCTCATTGAAATACTTCCTCTTGTTTTAATCTTAGTACCTCAGCGTCCTTCGTTTCTCATATCATCAACGTTTCCGCATCCCTAACCATGCAGTACGCTCTCTTCGCCCTGGCCACCGCTGGATTCCTTACCGCAGCGCAATGCGCTGAAGCATCCCCCGTCGGCAGCGTAATTCCTATTGGTCAGAGCTGCAGCCTAGGCGGCACTCCCTGCGCCAATGGCGCCGATTGCTATGCTGTCAACTCGATGCTACAGCTGGTATGCGGAAACTTCCAAGCCTCGTGCCAAAACGACCAGCAATGCGCATTCAACACCTGTAACGGAGGTTTCTGCAATGGCTTCTTGGCTTCTTCTTCTTCGGCCTCGGTTTCACCAGTCATCACAAGCACACCGACTGGACAAGGCCCACTGCCTGCTCCGTCATCGACCGTCAGCGCAGCCCCAGGATCCCTTCCTCTCGGCGCCGAATGCAACCCCTTTGTGAAACCGAGTCAGTGTATCGATGGTGTACAATGTTGGGCGAGCAATGCCATGTTAATCGCGCGATGCGGAAATTTCAACGCTGAGTGCGAGACTGATGCGCAGTGCGCTTACAACACTTGCAGCGGTGGCCTTTGCCGAGGCGTCCGTGTTTCATCTTCGGGCGCAGTGGTTGGTACCATGGCTCCTATGCCTAGTGCTCCTTCTGGTCCGGTTGGCAATGCTACGTTACACCCGACTGGTGGTGCGACACCGACTACCACTGGTACTGTCCTGTTTACTGGTGCCGCGTCGGCTCAGAACGTGGCGGGTGGAGTTTTCGCCATGGTCTTAGGAGCTGTGGCTTTGGGCTTGTAATAGTATAGTACAGTTATGCAATCGTCTCTATATGCCTTTATGATTGATCAATCAAACGGAATCTTATTACAATATAGTTCATACTTTTTGCCTGATGTTTGAATTGTACATGTAAGACTGGCATGTTCCGATAGTCTCAATGCAAGCTAGCGAGACTTCTGTAAAGCTCTATCAGCCTCGTTTAATCATAGTCACTCGCACAAAATGTAGGCTAGAATAGCTTTCTCAACATACTACAACAAACGCCGAGTTTTGCCGCTCTTAATTGTTCTTCAATCACGAGTAGTGTAATGGCATAGATGCTGTTAGGCCACGAGACCTACCGAGTGGAAGATACCTACCAGTCACTGCAGCCAGATAGGTGGGAAGTCGAAGTTATCTTCAAAAGTTGGGATTGTGCTGCTTGAGAAAGCAAAGTATCGAGAATGCATGGTCTCTCCGATCACACATCAAGCAGCGCTTGGTAGTCAGATAAAATATGTTTACTTCGTTGGGAAAAGACGTCTGGAGATATATTCGACCGTCGACTATGAGACCGTAAGAGACGAACTCGAACATTCGACTCAATAGGACCTCTCCCAATGATCGAAACCGAAGAGACTAGGCGTCTGTGCTTGACTTTGTTGCTTGTTTGCAGCAATGTTGTTGGGTCCTTGCACAGCAAACATGGTACTGCAACTGCATTATGTCAGCTAATAACAGTGTAAGATCAGCAAGCATTATCGCAAGATAGTCAAGTATATAGTCTTGTATCTTTATAATTATTGCTTAGACCACTCTAGTTGCTCTGTTTGGAGTGTTGTAAAGTCACTGCTGGTGCGATGGGAAGCAAACGTGCTGTCATCTTGTCCTAATCGGGTTCGGTTGAGTAGTAACGCTCTGGCGCTATCGAAAAATGGGGCCAGGTGTGGGAGGTCGAAGAAGCGGGCCTTGGCACGTTTCCCTCAATGCGCGACGCCAGCAATGCCGCCACGGCCATGCTTCGCGCGCGTATCCAGATGGGGGCCATGGAAATCATGGATGAGGTGCAAATAGACGTGGTCAACCGCGCCAGAGACACGGACAGGAAGTGGGCGGTGATACCACCATATTGGTAAAGCAACTAGCAATGGCGGAGGCACACCACAGTTCGCCTCGACAGCCGCCACCCCCTCACGTGTATGGGGATCCACCTATCTGACCTTATCAGACCCATCTTCGAAAGTGGCCATGCCCATGATTAGTGACCTACTCTTTCCCCAACACCCGCCATGCACCTTCGCATGCCAAGGATAGAGACTTGCCAGATCGCATCTTGACTGCTATGTTCAAGCACGCTCGGAGCCGAGGTACGTGATTGCGACGCCGTTGGTGCCACGCCGCGACTAACTGCCGTCCTGCAGACGGCTGCGGAGCCTGCAGGCAGAAAGTAAACCACCACCCCCGTCCCGCCTTATCTTGTGCACAGAGAAGCTGATATTCGTACCCTCACAGCGCATCAAATGCGATGAGACCCGGCCTTGGTGTCGGAACTGTCAAGGGCGCAATATTCAGTGCCCCGGCTTCGCTCGCCAGTTGCGATGGAAGACGACGTCCCTCACCTCGAGCTGTCCGTAAGCACCCGTGCAAGACGTTGGCCATGCAGCAATTGTCGTGTAGCCCGTTAAATGGCTTCGCGCAAGCGACCGCTGAATGCCTAAGCCCGGGTCCGTCTACCTCACAGCTGATGGTCATTGACCAAAGTTGGCGACAGCAGCCGACCATGCAAGGCTCGCAGACCAATGCGCATGACAGCCCTTTCAGCCATGATCACGTGTCATTGCATTCTCCGCCCGTCGCACGTGCCAGTAGTCCTCAGATGAGCACCCTTGACCCGGGTTTCGCTGGCATGAAAGAGAGCGAGCAACCGCACGAGGTCAGTGTCGCTTCAGCCACATCTGCGCTGGATATTGCTATCTCGCAACATGTCCCTCCCCAGAGTTCCACAGTGTACGGTGACTATTTGCACCAGGCCGAGATTGCTTCCCCTGTGGGAGTCTTAGCAGATGAGTCTTCTTCCCCCCATACGGCAGGGTCAAGCGCGCATGTGCTTTCCGAGCATACGTCGCCTTCCACGCCAGCCTCTCCAGACAGGAGGAGAGACAGTAGAGGAGATCAGCACCAGAATCTGGTGCTTGACGCTATCGACTCTGCGCTTGGGCTGACGTCTAGCGATGCTTGGCTGTGTGGCACTAAGCAGCAATCTGGTGACGACTCGGACTTCGATATATGCGCTGCGGCAGCACAAGTTGGCCAGCAATGTGTCGATTCCGATAGCATAGTCCTGGCGAGTACATCATGCCAGCGCAATATCTGGACAAATGCCGAAACTAAGAACAACTTAATGGTATACTACTTTGATAATATCTGTTAGATTATGTCGTGCTTTAACTCTTATTAAAACCCTTTCTGCAAAGACATACTACAGATAGTGCTTACTTGCGAATACTTAAATAACTGCATTAAAGCTCTGTCCGCAGCACACCTAGCGAATTTAATTTGTGGTATAGATAATATTGCTATAAGACACTAAATAAAAGCAATGCGAGGGCTTGTGCCTGTTCTTTAAAAGCTACAAATTTCAAGTTATTACAAAAGTAGCGATAATAGCCTATCACGCTTGTTAGCCACGTTCGCACGATATCAAGCGCTATTAGCTGCTCTGTTACTTGCAATTAGCGCAGTAAGAACAAAATTCAAGTACACGACAATCTTTTAAGACTAACACACTTTAAGGCCTGGGTTGATGCTTCTGCGATTGGTTTGGCCCATCATCATGGGGCGAGACTGCTTTTCCAGGCATGGTTGTCCGACGAAGGAATCCACGATACTCCAAAAAAGTCTATTGTCCTAGATCGTGAGCATTCCTTCGTCATAGGCGCGATGGCGTATCTGGAATGTCTGGTATCTATAGTTATTGATCAGCCTGTTGAATCGCTGCAGTACTTGCTGCGTTTTGCTACACTTACCCAAGAACATAGAGTGTATCCTAATCCCTACACAGGGATCAGTAGCCCTCTATTCATCTACCTAGCTGAAAGCGTTATGCTTGTCAGACAAAAGCGGAATTTGATGTCTCGGGGAGAACGGGGCTCTAATTTCGATCTTCAAATTTCCAGAAGCGCCAGGGAACTGTACGTACTCGTCTTAGCTCATCGTCCTCCTTTGGCAACATCCGTGGATGACACTCAGGATGTAAATACCCCTCTTACCCATCTATTCGCCATGGACACGATGCTCCGCCTGGTAATTTTATTGGAGCTCATGCAGGGTTTCCCTGAAGTCGTCATATATGATCACCCCACACGCGAAGTGCGGCAAACAAGCTTAGACCTCACCATCGCCGTATTAACCATCGTCTCCGACTTGCCCGAATCATCTGGTGCGAACACTATGCTGTCTATTCCCCTTCTGTCCGCAGGTAGCGCATTACAGGCTATCGAGAGCACTCCAAGGAACATCTATCAGGGTTACGACCTCAGCTTCAATTGCCTCGATGCGCTCTGTGGCCAGATAGCTGCTTTGATGTACCGTCCCGCTACGCTGCAAATGTGGTGGGATCAAGTGACATGGCGCGTCGAGCGATTATACTATCGCGTTGGCATGGCCCCGGTGAAACGGGGGCCGGTGGGGGGATAGCCTTGGCGACAAGGCTCTGATTGGCTGTATACAAAATCCTGGTGCTCTGATCCACTCCCGGATTCTGCCGCTCCCGCTGCCACTTGTCTGACAGTAGCAAAGCGCGCTCTAGGCAAGCAGTAGAGCTGGCGCTTATGTTTTATTCCCAATGGGTTTCACAAGCATCTAAAGATATGATTTGCTACAATCCGCGCGTATATGAAACAACAATAGCTTGGCCAAACTAGCTTGCTATTATATACACACGTTTCGCAGTCTCGGCTAGTGAAGGATTCTCAACAAGTCACCAGGTACAAGGCTGAGGCACACTTCCAACCAGGAAGATATTCTGCGAACACGCCGCTTTCATGCTCGCCAGCTTGGTTCAATCCACACTGCAGTACAGGCAGTCTTCAATTCCCACTGAACGTTCTTACATTTCATGATGGTTTTCCATCTCCTTCTAGTCATATCACAAATTACTAGTGCAGCCGGCTACTGTTACAGCCGTAACGGCACTACCCTCCTCAATGCAGCCTTTCAATCATGCAACAACACGACAAAATATTCCGCATGCTGCATGACGAACCATAGCGGCGCTGGAGACATTGGCATTGCAGATGACGTGTGTATGGAAAATGGTCTTTGTCAGAACTATGCGGTATACGACGGGAACAACGAGGGTGAGCAAGTTTGGTCAAGACAGGGTTGTACAGACCCGTTGTGGAACAGTCCGTACTGTCTTGGAGACGTGTGTAACAAGCCTGAGGTATACCGCCAAATACTCTACGTTAGGATATCGCTGATAAGACAATATAGTACGCCGACAAATGGGGTAATGTAGGCGTCCACAACTGTGGAGGAGAAAACTGGTGCTGTGGGGAGAAAACCTGTTGTAATGATAAGAGCAACATCTTCGAACTCGCAGCAACTGTGGGCCCGATATCGACTCTTCCCTCAGCAACCCCCAGTTCCTCAGCCACTGCATCGTCAACCTTGACTCCTACCCCGTCCTCTGTCCTCGAGGGAAACGTCTCATCAGGTGGTCTTAGTGCAGTCGCAAAAGCTGGTATCGGGGTGGGCATAGCAGTTTTTGTGATTCTGGCGGCGGGAATAGCATGGTTGATATCCAGGTCGAAAAAGTCCAGCGGAGAAAACGGCAGCCCCTCAGACGAAAGCACGCTGGACAGGGATCTGGCGAAGGGTGAAATAGATCAGTTACGTGCCCATGCACATGAATTGTGGTCGAATCATGGATATGGAGAATTGGGCCAACGTGAAAATGCAGAACTAGTGGCAAACAACGCCCCTCAGGAGTTAGAGGCCACAAGTCGAAATGTGCGCACTGAGCCCCATGTATCTTAATCCCAAGCAAAATTTGTAGAAAAGAAAGTTTTTCCTATAACTAGGTATTTCGAAATAGTACTAGCGACACGCGCGGGTAGCGCGGTACTCCTCCCTAAGGGCGGTAGAGTACACAGCACCTACTCTTTTCTATTGGATTGAACAAGAGATTTATTATAGAGTATTACTCATCAGCAGAATAAGTTCATTCAGCGTCAACTATCTCTAGCTAATCAGAATTGTGTAACTTGTCACGCCAAGCGCAGCATATCCCGCAAAAACCCTCATTTTGGTTCTCTTTCTGGCCTACACTGGTGATAGACGCCATCAGTGACGCTGCTGTAGGATGTTGAGCTAGCTAGACTTTGCGCTTAAGAGGGTTATTGAGGAAATACCATAGATAGGAGACGTAAGGTAGTAGAAATACATTTGCATAGCACCTATTATTATAATAGCGGCAACTACTGTGTATGTTAGTAGAGTAGTAGTAGTAGTAGTAGTAGTAGTAGTAGTAGTAGTAGTAGTAGTAGTAGTGAGACTCGGCATAATCTAATTATAGAGTTCTGAGTCTGTAATACGAGATGGCGAAGGCTGAGCGAGGAGGACGCTAACGTTCTAACTTGTTTGCTTCTCTCACTTACGGTCTTAACGTGTTTTCTCAGGAAGTGGCCCACCCCACCAAACTTGACCTAACTCCTTGTGTGATTGAGGTCAAGCGCCTTTCCTAGCTGTCCCCAGGCCCCTCCAGTATCAATGCTTGCATTAGTGCCAAGTAGTGTTGGAACCACCCAACCTCGGTGCTCTTTCTTGGAAGAGTCATTCTTCATAGAAATACTCAGCAGGGTCTTGCTTGTAGCAAGGGTAGGGCCATAAACGTTGTCCATATGGTGAATTCGCAACAAAAACTTGTCGGCAGCCGGCCAGTCCCAGCTCCATGCGCAGTCCTCCACAAATTTGCACAATTTACATTGTGCTGTCCTAGTGTCGTCTGAAGAATGCTGAAAAGTGAGAAGTTTATGAGTTTGATGGGGTCGCCGTATTAATTCTGCCTCTAGTCGCAAATTGATTGATCTACACTTTGAGCAAAGCTGCTCGGCATCTGAAGGCATAGCAGCGAAGTCCCCAATGACCGTTTGCCAAATTTTACTACGCGTTTTCCTTATATTAAGCTCGTGGCAGTTTTGTGCCAGGAAAATAGTAGGCCAATTTTTCCCGGGAGCCTCCATTGGTTGGATGACTGTGTTGCTGTTGATGTTTCGCGGACGGCGGCGTTTGATCTCCCCTGCTAGTCTACGTACTTCGCCCGCACGTAGTTCGCCTGTTGCTTGAAGCTTGGTTCTGACGCTAGCCAGTAGTACCTGCTTTTCTTGTCTGGTAAGATATTCTTGCTTTTCTGCTTGTTGGTCTTTGTTTGGCATTCCATGTTTACGGCGCCATGCTGTCGTTGGAGGGATTCGCTCGCCTCCCAGTTTTCCAGACACCATGTTGTTCAGTATTGAAGAGCTATTCCGTCAAGTCGAGATGGCCCCTTTTAATGGAACGTGACTAATCATACAACCTAAGGTAATTTTATTAATCGTTGTAATTTTGCCAATATCAGCACGAATACCCACAGAACGAAAGTACACCCTTGTTTCCTAGTAAGAAGATCTTAGCGGCTTACAAGACAAACAACCTATGGATTTGTGTTGTTGGAAGGAAGCTGTCCCTGTTTCTAAGACGCTTTTATGTTTGATCAAGTCAGCCTTGCTAGATCTAGTCTCACCGCTCATCGCTTAAGCCAGTGCTTCTTGGACCAATCATACCACGAGTCCTACTGGCTGCATTACCCCTTGCGCAGTACATCTGCGACTCATCACATTTCCCAGCGCATAATATGCAGGAGAATACGGGGATGTGCATGTGGGGAAGGCTGAATAACTAAGGTAACATGTATCATGGGCTAGACATGTTACCGTCTGCCTTGAGAGTCAGCCTCAATTAGGCACGGTCCAGAGAAGCCAACCTAGGCGAATGAAACGAGGCAAATATGCGGGCTGATGATCCTACGTCTTTAAAACCCTCCAAGTAACGTGGCGGGCACTTGCCAATACTAGCTCAATTACCCGAAATCCTACGGGCGTCCGCTTCCACTGTGTTTGTGGCTTATTATAGGAAGGATTTGACGGCGAGTCGTTGTACCCGTAGACACGCAACTAACTACTATGGAGAAGTGCGTGACAAGGTGCAAAAAAAGGAATAAGTGATGAGCTCTCCAGCGGGGAATTGAACCCCGGTCTCCCGCGCGCTGTCAGTTGCTTGACAAGCGGAAATACTGACCACTATATCACTGTTCTGTCTACTACAATAGCTATTAAATTTTCCGTTCTAGGTTATAAATATCTACTAATTATTCTCCTCCAGGTGAAAGTAATATGAGATCTAGCTTTTATTCTAGGTATATTAGCCTTATAATAGTAGCTGATATTTTACCCCCTTATATGTTAAATCCCTTAGCGTATTAGTGGCGCTTACTGCCTTAAAACAGCATTGCAGCGTTTAATTATTAACACTGACTGCCTTTGTGCCATCATAGGCCCACTCTTCAAGGTCATATGACTTGCGACTTCACCTTGCTATCGTATGATATGCTGTGTATCTTTCTGAGTGTTTGCTTGTAAAACCTGTTACAGTCGTGACCGAAATTGGCTGCAGTCCTACTGGGGGTACACCCAGCTTGGGACCATGGCTTACTTGGTCATAGCTATACATACTATCTAGTCCTGATCTAGCTGAGAAAAAAATGCATGAATGTTAAAACTGTACAACAATCGTATAAGAAACTAGCACACCAATGGTAGTTAATGTCAATTCCCACGCGTCGAAAAACATCACACATACTTCTACAATGAAGGCAACTTGCACCGTCAGCATCGCGAATATTATTCTGTGAGCCTAACAATAATCTATATCAGTTAGGTGATTCCTTTCTTAGCCCTAATTCGCAAGGTATAATACTGTCGCGTTGACTTCTCCCTGCATGTTTTGTACAGCGCTTCGTTTCGTTGAGAAACAAACTACTTCTGCTGCCGTGGCAGCGCCAAGGTAGCATTATTAGTCACAAAATATCATGAAGGAGTTTGCTACTGCTAGGAAGCCCTGCTGCAGCATTTACAGCTCAATGATATTCTTACGCCGGGTGCAGCTCGATATTTCGAGAAACCTGTGGCTGCAATCAGCACATCGGTGCCAATAGTGGCGCACAAGCCCAGCACCACCTACTAATTACTGCAGCTGATTCTCATCTCTTCCTTTGCCGCTGTCCCTGACTCTATCACCTCCAGGGTTTCACACGAGGAAGCCTTCACGAAGTTCCTTGCTAATCTGCCTTGCGCTATAATCTCTACCAGTGTGGGAGCCACGGTAGATGACGTGGCGGATGCGATGTTTTGCTTTGCCTCGTTTAGTTCAGCTGTGGCGCAAGGCAGATTTTAAGAGGTCATGTGCACACTTTTACTGTGCTTCTAGACTGCGCCACACTGCATGTAGTCGCTTGGCGGCTGCCTTCTTCCAAAAGAGCGTCTTTCGGGAGCACCCTTCAAAGGTGTCTTCAAGCTTTTGTTTAATAGCAGACTAACTATGTAGAATTCTATCTTCAGCTCGACACACCAAGCTACACATGATAGAATGTAGCGCAGCGTACTACCTCACAGCACGAATCTTCCCTTAACTAACGGAGATTTTCAATGCCCTCAAACATCATCACAAGGTCTTGGTTCAATTCTTTACCTGAGCCGTATAGAAAATATGTGAAAAAGCGCTGCCCTCGCAACGTTGAATTTCTCGAGGCTTTTCTCGACTTTTTTCTTGAGGTAATAGAATTCTTCAACAGGTGAGGTTCATCATCAGAATAATGATCCAGAGGCTTGTAATGTAACTGGATGCTCTGGTCGCACGGTGTTGACTTATAGCGATAGCGATCTAGAGACGGCGCCAGCAATTGGCACTATAACGACGAGCCCGACTAGCATCCGAGAATGCATAAACAAGTTTTTGCAGATGCGAGACTATCCGTATTTCCGTGGCCAGTCAATCAACGAGCATCTTATCAAAGACAAGGTGCTTCTCGTCCTTGGCATCTGGACGCTCATGGTCGAATATTACTTGCCGGGACGCCGTAAATGCCGTCATATTCTGCAAGCCTATTGCAATCAGAAAAGAAAAGCGTTTGACGAGAACATTGGTCTCCAGACTGCTTTCTCCGAACTGATCTCAGAATGCGGCTTACTCCCACACGAGGCAGAAGACCGCACCGAAGAGAGCAACAAGCATACTTTAGCCCCAACTGTTCCAGATGATACCGTAACTTTACCAACATTTATTCTGCATGAGTCGTTCGGTGACGCCATCGAGGCTCGCCATCTCAATGCCTTCAAGCTCGTCACTCTTGCAGGTGTCCACATTCGCTGGACAGATAACATTTCTCGCCATCTGCTACTATCCAAGAACGCGCAAACCTTCTACCTGGATCTGTTTTCACTGCCATGTGCGCTACAAGCTTGGCTGGAGAACAATTCAAATGAGGACCAGCCATTTGCAACTCTGGCTCCGGAGATCTTATGCTCATATAGTATTCTGTTCAATCCAAGAAGGCCCTCAAACTTGCACAGATACTTGGCACCGTTCATCGGTCTACGCTTTTGGTGCTGGTGCTTGTGTTGCTCATCAGATCGCTTGTGTCAACGTGAGCTCAAGAAACTCATGGACGATTCTACGACTGGAACTTGGTATGACGATAAACTGAACTCACTCATGAAGCAAACGCCTAGCGAGTGGGGTTCGGAGACTAAAGAATGGGACTACGCAGAATTCAAACTTCTATGGCCTAGAATTCTGGCTCTAGATTCGCACCTTCAAAAGGCCAAGCCTTGGAGCTTCTGGGTGATTTTCAGAGATCGCCGAGACACAATACAGTTCTGGACATTTTTGTGAGTCAATTTGGGTTTTCGGCGAATACATAAACAAACTAACGTAAGACAGTTTTGGAACTATCATTTTGTTTCTAACACTAGTTCAAGTCTTTTTAGGAATTGCTCAGGTCGCTGGATCATTTAAATGATAAAATTCAGTCACGATGATAATTCGTGCATAGAATAGCAATACTATAACTAGCTCTTCGTTCTTGGACTAATCACTTGATTTGCTAGGAAGTTCAACATGTCTACACAATTGAGTGCTCTTTCAATGCGTCTGGCACACAAAATGCTCCATAAAAAGAAAGTTCGCGGTTTTCGAGTCTTTTTCTCACTAAGTCATCACTCATACTTAACGAGGGTTTATAGGAGTTATCCTGCACGAATGAAGTAAACCCCGCTACTTTTGCAGACTTGGTTCCATCGTCCTGCTTCTTGAGAACACAAATTGCTGTTCCACTTGCAGTGGACATTCTGGGTGCCAAACGGAACAGCAGTGCTCGAGCCGCATAGCCCGTCCAATCGTCAGGCCCGGGCTTTCTGGTAGAGGTTTTTGATCCTTTGAAAGGACTCAGGACTTTTTCTATGAGGGTGTTCTTCTTGCGGGTGTTAAATATGGCTCGACCGATCATCTTCGGAATTGAATTAGAATTGAACTTTTTTTAATCCAAGTTATACAAACGTACCATGTTCTCAGATTCTTCGAAGGGAATGTTCTTCACAGTTTCCTTAGAATCGTCCTCAGAATTACCTAGTAAATGAAGTTTCGAAGAGTCGCCAGGCTTGAGCTTACTCCATTCTGCATCTGACAACCAATCGGCAGGATAAGGGCATCTCATTGTATCTTGGAGATCATGCAATGCCGTAACTTCGACCAAACTTGTGTCGTGTAGAAAGCCATTGGGAAAGACGTCAGCCTCAGGATCGAAAGTATGGGCTATACGGGCGTTCTGCGAACAGTAAGATTTCACGAGAAAACAAAAGCAGTAAAAGAAGTAACACGCACATTTATAGTACCGCATGCTGAGTACATTTTGACGTCATCTTTCCATGAAACATCAAGAGTGGCCGCCTTTTTCGTCGACAACCAAGCTTCGGTGCCCACATGAGTGGAAACAGTGACGTACAGTCTGTTCTTACACTTTGTCATGACTCCTATTCTTCCCTCGAAGTCCACAGCGCTACTCTTTGAGCCTGGAACTTGGGCTTTAATTACACCGCCGATGCGAAGCATTGGAGTAGTCGAAGCAGATGACTGATTTGTCCCTACATTGGGGCTTATACTTGTCCGGCTGACACAAGGACGAGTTGTTTGCTGGATGTAACTGACTCTCAATCCGCCAAATGTCTGTGGTTGATGAGATAAAGCATGCGTAGAGTCAAAGTCTTCGTCGACAATGATCTGCAGCCAGCCATTCGCGAGAACGTAGAAACCCATGGGATTTTCGTATGTGTCGAAGATTGCATCAACCACCTCTTGCTTGAGCTGCATGCTCGGCGAAATGAGTTCTGGATGCGGGTCAAGAGGAGGACTCAACGCAGGTCTCAAATCGTATCTATAGCTAACCGGAATGATCACAGGGGCTCCAGCTATAGTAAGAGGAATTGGGCCTAGTGATAGAGACGATGATGGTGTAAGTGTCCAACACGGTCGTGATTGGTACGGTTCCGCATACTCCAGATCCCATCGTAGCTCTTCGGGTATATGCTTGAGTATGAGTTCCCAAGTCTCGTTGCTAAGTAAGGTCGCGAATTCAGGAGCCCAATGAGTGTCGGTGAGAGAGAAAGCGATTTTGACCTGATCTTTCTCAAGAAGAAACTTCAGCAGCTCCTGATCCCCCGTTTCCACTAACCACGACAGCGCTGTCCGACCGTTGTGGTCTGCGGTGTTTGGATCGGCGCCTCCCTCAAGTAAAAGCGCGATAACTGCCCTATCCCTCTTCTCAGCTGCCCACGACAGCGGCGTCCGACCATCGTTGTCTGCGGTGTTTGGATCGGCGCCTTTCTCTAGTAAGAGCTCGACAACTGCCCTGTCGCTCGTCTCAGCTGCCCAACCCCTCTTCTCAGCTACCCTATACCTCTTCTCAGCTACCCAATCCCTCTTCTTAACTGCCCACAATAGCGGCGTCCAACCATCGTTGTCTGCAGTATTTAGATCGGCGCCTCTCTTAAGTAAGAGCGCGATGATAGACCTATACCTCTTCTCAGCTGCCCACGACAGTGGCGTCCGACCATTCTTGTCTGTGGTGTTTGGATCGGCGCCTCTCTCAAGTAACAGCTCGATAACTGCCCAATCCCTCTTCTCAGCTACCCAATCCCTCTTCTCAGCTGCCCACAACAGCGGCGTCTGACCATCGTTGTCTGCGGTGTTTAGATCGGCGCCTTTCTCTAGTAAGAGCTCAATAATAGCCCTATCGCTCTTCTCAGCTGCCCACGATAGTAGCGTCCGACCATTCTTATCTGCGGTGTTTAGGTCGGCGCCTTTCTCAAGTAACAGCGCGATAACTGCCATATCACTCTTCTTAGCTGCCCACGATAGGGGCGTCCGGCCATTCTTGTCTGCGGTGTTTAGGTCGGCGCCTCTCTCTAGTAAGAGCTCAATAATAGCCCTATTGCTCTCCTCAGCTGCCCACGATAGTGGCGTCCGACCGTCTTTGTCTATAATATGTACATCAGCGCCTTTCTCAAGTAAAAGCTCGACAACTGCCTTATTCCCTCTCTCAGCTGCCCACGAAAGTGGTGTCCGACCGCTGTAGTCTGCGATGTTTGGATTGACATCTTTATCAAGCAAAAGCTTGGTCTCGTACCAACGTCCATTTCCAGCTGCCCATGATAGTGGTGTCCGACCGTTGTTGTCTTTGGAGTTAGGGTCAACACCGTCTTTCTTCAGCAAGAGCTCCACCGCTTCCCAATAGCCGCTCCCAGCTCCCCAAGAAAGTGGCGTCCGACCGTTATCATCTGGAGTGTTGGGATCAACGCCATTTTTCTCTAGTAAGAGCTTTACTACTTGGTCATGGAAGCCTGCTACTGCCAGCAATAGTGGCGTTCGACCATCGTTGTCCTTTGCATTAAGATCAACATCGCCTCTCTCAAGTAAGAGCTTCACAGCTGCCCAGTCCCCCTTCTTAATTGCTAATGATAGCGGCGCCTGGCCGTTGTTGTCTGTGGTGTTTGGATCGGCATCTGTCATGTTCAGGATGCGCCCTGTAGAAACGGTAGCGTTATCGCCTTTTTTAGAGATGAAAATCTGTAAGTCTTTCACGAAAAGTGATTTCAGGATTCGGAATTAGGCAACGGCAGTGTACTAGGTTGATAAACAATTATGAAAATGCCTTGTAGCCTTGTGTCAGCTATGAGTTCCGTTCTAGACGCCTGACCCCTCTTTCTGAGAAAAGCAACCTCAGCTGACTTCTGCAGCTTACCGACTTCTATGCACGCCACTTTCCCTTTCCGTGTGTATTTCTTCACGCATGCATCGTGTCCATGCAGACGAGATGTTCAGCTGAAACATTAGTATGCACAACTCAGCCCAGATGGCGTTGGCGTCGGGGGACAACACTATCAAGATCCAGGATGTGTGCTATCTGAGCGCTGCTTGGCTGAGCCCGCAGGATCTAGGTGCTAGGGTAGCGCCCGGACTTTGTGAGCCATATTGAGATACCATTGAGGAACCACTCACAGGAGCCCTCCATAGATACATTTGCGTTACAAGTTGATGATATATACTATAACCAGACTTTACTATAACTTTGAAAAAAAAAGAAACTACTCGTTTAAAACGGGGGTAAATCCCCACACAAACGCGCGTTCATAGCTCGTGGTTGTATCATTAACGATTAGAAAAAAAGGGAAAAATTAAGCTCTCCAGCGGGGAATTGAACCCCGGTCTCCCGCGATTTGTCAATTGCTTGACAAGCGGAAATACTGACCACTATACTACTGAAGATGGCAAGTTCTTGCTATTTGTTGTTCGATGTTAATATGCTCCTGTAGAGCCAATATATTGTCTTGTTAAAACTGTGGCACAATAAGCGTCAATGGCGGTCTCTGTCCCACGAGCATGAAAATTTTGTTTCGTGATAGTGAGTGGGGTGGGTCAGTGTGCGGATGAAAAGTGGGTAAGCTTATAGCTTAGCCCACCGGCGAGCGGGGCGGGACAGTCATCGAAAGTCTGGGCGGCCGGTGCATTGCTAAGCGGTTGAGGTTTTCATCTCGGTGTTTTGCCCAAACGAAACAGAATGAGTTCTGATCGGGCCTAAAGCTGAGGTAGTAATTGTTCTGAAAACGTAGTATTTACTCTGCGACGGCAGAGGATGGGCGAAGATGCAGACTCGTATATATTAATGGGGACAATGCAGAGTATCACACGTGCTAGCGTTACGGCATCAGCGAAATAAGCACGCAAATGTGCGAGGCAAGAAGTGTTAAGAATACATTATGCATCGGTGATGTCATTCGTCATTGGTGTCCTGCAAGTTCAGTTGCCCTCATCTCTATTCACAAAACGGCATTGAATTAAAGCTCGCGCTTGTAGAGCGGAGTTTCACCGGTAAAGTTACCAGACTGAGTGGAGAAATTCTCGGTGCTGCTAAAGTCCTTGATGCGACCGAGCAGAATCTCCAACATGCGGTAGCCGACGCCAGCCGTGTAGCCGGGCAACTCGTGGCCGGCAAGACGAGCAGTGTAAAAGGTCAGACCACGCTCCTTGGTCCAGTATCCCTGGTAACCGGCGCCGGCGAGTGAACCGCCATTGTACTCAGGGTGGTAGGGCACGTAGAGGTTGGTAGAGGGATACTCGGAGAAACCCTGGGTGCCGTGCCAAGTCATGTTCTGGATAGCGAAAAGGGTGCCATTGGTGCTGAGGAGCATGTCAAGGTCTCCGGAACCGATCATGGCGTTGTTGGTGTGTTCGATGACGTTCTTGAGAACTCCGTTGTTGGCAGGTCCGACGGAGGTGTCTGATCCATCGTCAGTACCGTTGCCGAAGACGTTAGTGTTTGTGCATTGCTGCCAGTTGCTGTTGGGGTTGGCGTGAAGAGCCAGCTTGACATCTGTTCGGTTGAAGTAGACTTCAGCGCCTGGTGGGCTGTAGTCCCCTGGATTAATTATACCGAGCTGCGCGGACTTGAATGGGCAAGTATCGCTAATGTGGTAGATGTTGAAGCAAGGGTTAACCTCTTCAATGGCAGAGACAAAGTTGTCGAACTGGTCGCAACTGTAGTTGTTTGATGGTGATATGGCAGGAAGCACGGGGAAAGGTCCCTTTGGCGGAGGAAACCTGAAGTACTTGTCCATATACTGGGTGTAGCCGCATTCTTCGTTGTGTTTTCTAGCCCTCTCCATAAAAGTATCATTCAGGAAGAAGAATTTCTGCCAAAATTCAACATATGGCTGAATGACAACCTGCTGCTGAACGGTTTCATCGCCGATGATAGGGTCGTTGATAGAGATACCAGCAAGGTTGTAGTACTTCTTGTCCTTGGCATTGATGAAGCTGTTGGCAATGTAAGGAACATACATTCCGGCGTAAGACTCTCCAGCGACGTATGTCTTCCAGTTGTAGGTTTTAAAGGTATCGACAAAGTTCTTATAGAAACCGCGAAACTCGTTGCCAAGTTCGACTTCGTTGGTGATGTTGGGCACACCCTCAGAATAGCCCACGCCAACAGGCTGCTCAACCCAGAGGACGTTGGTAAGATTGTTCCAAGAGTATGGATTCTGAGTTGGGGCGAGAGTGCCGTCCATCCACGTGAATGGACCATTCTCTGTAAGCAAACCACTGAGCGAACTGCAACCAGGGCCACCGTTGAGCCTGTGCGTGCGTTAGACTGGTACCTGAGGAGAATTACATGTTTTGAGTAACTTACCAAATGACAATCTCCTCGGGTGTCTTGTCCATGGTTGCTGGAAAGAACCAGAAGAAGAGCTTTCGCGTCTCATTTGGGTTGTTCGAGATGGGCAGCAAACCAGCATAACTCTCGCCCACATCAAAGGGGACCTCGGGGATACCAGTGCCATTTACAGCAAAGGCTAGAGCAAATTAATATCTATCCATGACAAACCGAACTCAATACTCACGTTTGGTCTTGTCAGTCGCGAAGAAACTGTGCGCCCTCTTCTGGATCTCCGGATTCCGGAAAGCCCGGCCAGCAACATGTCTCTCGACAAGCGGGCTGGTCTTGACGACCCTGTTGATACTGTTGCCCCTCTTGGCCTTGGTGAAGGCACCCAACTTGTGAGGTGTGTTCGCAGCAAGCGCTGTGGAAGCACACAGGAAAGACGCAAGAACCGAAAGGAGCTTCATGTTGCAATTGACTGATGAGCGGTCGGTGTGAGAGCTGAGGAGAGACTGACGGGGCCAAGGGCGGAATTTAAACACTTGCAACGAGCCATCTTCTTGGGATAGGCGCTATGACGCTTGCCCCAGAAGGGCAGGAGGGATGGGAAGATTCGACGAGATTTGGTAATAAGGTCTAGCAGATAAGTCGGAACTAGGATGTTGCAGGCCGCGCAGGCCGTGCAGGCTGTGCTATCTAGCAGATGTTCCCATCGCTGGGAACAAGCACGCAGCATGACGCAGATGCCAATTAGCTATGAGCATGCCGACCTTCCTGAAACGAATGTGTAGGCCGGAAAGGCCAGAGGTTATTGGGCACTACCCATGCAAGCTACGCTGAGGCGGTACTTAGTGCGCCAACCTTGTGGGGCGATGTGGCTGGTGATGCGTCGGAAACGAATGCTTGTCGATGCTTGGTCAAGCTTGGGAATTGGCGTACGTACGACATTGTGGTAACTCCGAGTACTCTATGGTGCAGTTTGGATTGATGGCCGCCTAACAACGTCACAAGCTGGGTGAAGTTGCCACCAACACTAACAGTGGGCTCAACCCTTAGTTTGACCCCAGTTGTAACGCCAAGTCTGTTGGGCGGCCGTAATATTGTACGTACAGTACAGACTGTAGCGGGAACTACCGCTGGAATGGTAAGACAGTATGCATGCTAGTGTGCACAAGCGCGTTTTTGGCAAAGTTTCCTAAGTTCACGGGAGATGAAGGACCCATGCGGTTCTCATTGACAGATCAAGGTTTGTAGAGTAGCGTCGCATGAGACGGTATGCCAGGGGAGTGGCCAAGGCTGCCTTGTTCAAGGGAGAGATGCAAGTCCCTTAGCTACGGCCAGGGCCAGGGCCACGATGGAGAAGCTTATCGATAAGAGAAGTCATTATGCACGGACGGAACACGCCAACTTTACAGCTCTTTTGCACACGCTATAGAACCTAAATTTACGTGCAGTAAGCTAGAGAAAGTATAGGCCACTCTAACAAGTCGTCTTGTACTAATTTTAGGGGTGTGCAGGGCAATCGTTCGGCAGAAAGAGTTTGTATGTGAGTAACAGTGAGATGAGATGAGATGAGTTATTGACATGCTCGAACGGAGATGCACGGTCTACCAAACTGTCTGTTTTGCTACCATGTCTATTGGTCACTGTTGACCGACTTTGAGTTTGCCCAATATCGTTCACAGTACATTGCTGATATGGAGTCAAGGTCGTATAGTAAACAAACATAGCCAAGGACTTGGCTGATGGATATATGCCCAGTCTTCTGTGCAGGCTTGTGCAGGCTTCCGTCTACATATGTTTCTTTTTGATGTGCAATGAGGCAAACGGCCCGATCGGGTTAATTCTGGTTAAAGAGCAGCGCCGATACAGCACGTAGCGTCAGATTTCAATGAATATCAAACTTAAATGAGCGGCAGGGCAAAGCGCGACGGCCTAGCCGAGCGTCAGCATCGAAATTTGGCCTTGGTTGCAAATGTCATTGCGACAATAATGAGGTTCGCTGTGCGTGTGCTAGGGTAAATGGCCAGGTAGGGCATATGGCATATGGCACGTGAGGCGCGCAGCACCGCCCCACATGTCACTGTCTCTGCATGTACTGTAAGATAGGTGGAGATCATCGTGGACCTTCTGCGCACCTACACAACGAATCTCAACTATGCTAATAACGACGAAGCTTTCATACTGTATACATCTCTCTCTCCCGACCCCCGTGACACCTCGATCCAACATGTTCACGTGTCTTCCAAGAGTATCCAGAACCAAAATGATATCATCTATCAGCCGACCTCGTCATTCCTGTTTCCCAACGTCTTCAGCGCCAGTTTTAGTAACGAACCAAGCTCTCTATGGTATCTAGTCACCAAGAGGCAACGGCCTTGCCCGGCCTATATCTGGCTGCACGCTTATTGTTCAGATGAGGGCCAAACACTACCCAGATCGATCAGACCACCAGCAGGCGGAGAGAATTGCCGCAGTTTCACGCCGCTCTCTTCAAAGATCTTGGCCGTCTGATCATCGACCAAGTAGCCCTGGTTGTATACGACCTCTGTTATGCCGACCTGGGTGATTTTGACGCTGCATGTCAAACAGGGACAGGTGTTGCAGTAGAGAATAGCGCTGCCGCCGATACGGTCGCGACCTGCCTCGAGCAGGGCATTCTCTTCGGCGTGAAGACAAAGACAAGTGGAGAGGCCGGAGCCTCCTTTTGCGGCGTTGTTGCAGCGAGGACCTGGAGCTTGTCAGCACGTAAATCAGGTTAGTCACCTGTGCACATACATCCGCCCTCGTTACAGTTGGTCATGCCACGCGGAGTGCCGTTGTAGCCAGTGCTGATGACGCGCTTGTCCCTGACTATGCAACAACCCACTCTCCTCTTCATACAATTACTCCTCAGTGCAGCTAGGTCAGCCAGCTGCATAAAGTACTGATCCCAACTCGGACGTAGGCGGGCCTCGTCGGTGAGGTTGAGTTTGCGAATGGCGGCGCGCAGGGATTCTATCGAGGCGGTGGAGTTGAGCAGGTGAAGCTGTGCCCGGTAGGCCATGCGACTAAGACCCGTGTTTGGAGCAAACTGGTGCTTGTCGTTCTGGGCGACAAAGTCGAGGATGGAGGGCGGAGCAATGCCGTTTGCTGCGCAGCGGTCATGGTAGCGCTGCCATTGCACCTGGACAGGGGCATGGACACTGACGAGCAAGACGAAGGGCCGCTTCAGCAAGGCATCCGCAACGGCAGCATCCCATATGTCGGTGGTGACCCATGGCTCCCTCCACCGCAGTGTGACGAAGTCGAGCAGCGCATCCACGTCTTGGAATATGTGCTGTGAATCAGCGACAGGCTGTGTCGAGGCTGGATGCTCATTGTGAGGCGCTGCAGACGGGCCTGCTAGGTATAGGCGGGTGAAGTTGTACTCGTCGATGAGGCAGGAAGCTATCTCGGACTTGCCCGCGCAGATTCCTGGCTGCTGGTCAGCGAGCGGCAGGCGTGTCTAGCGAGCATCTTGCCTCCACACACTCCAATAAGCATTGTGATGGATGTTGGTGATGTGCCACTGCGAGGAGGAGAGGCGACGAGAAGCTCGACAGACGCTCTCTACATACATATATACATACGTACGGACATACGTGTCGGTGAAGGGACCAGCAGCGCGTGTGTGCGGCTGCAGGAACGCGCCTTAGCGCTGCCCCGCCTCCCCGCCAGTCCGCCCGTCTGGCTGAAGATGGAAGGCATGACACGGCGGGGCGAAGCGTGCGCCTGCCTGGAGCCTCACCAGGACAGACTGTACACCATCATGTGCCCTTGACAGCTTCACGTGCCTCGTCTTCTGCCCTGCTCCTATGACCTGCATGCACTTTACTCGCTCCACGCCATAGACATTGTGCCCATCCCCCCGTCGTCTCCTCCAAACTCCCCTGGCAACCATTCAACCCCACTACGATACACCATGGCGACGCTCAAGTTTGCGCCCTGGATGAGCGATGTCGACGTGCAGTTCTACGCCGCCCTTGCACACATCAAGATCAACCATGACAAGCTCGACGACTCGGCGCGCAAAGTGCTTGGCCTGTACGAAGTCCGCCCAGCCGAGCACTCTTCGCGCTCGATGCGCGTCCAGATCCATCCCAATGCGCTGACGTCGGATGAGTACGCCATACTGCCCTGATGTTCAGCACACGCCTAACCGCACTTCAGCACGCCCCCAACCTTTTGCCGCGCTGAAGGCATCATCAAAAACTGCAATACAATCGAAGACTATAAGAACCTTGATCGCGCTGCCGTACTCGAACGGTCTGCCCAAACCGTATGCCTGGCTTGTCCGTAGGATCAGCCAACTGTCTGCTGACTATGCCTAGATATGGGAGGCCATACATGACGGCTCCATCTACGAGTGTCCCTCACTCCTCTCGTCTTTCACAGCCATCATCTTTGCTAATCTCAAAAAGTACAAGTTTACTTATCACTTTGGCTTCCCAGCGATTCAGTCAGATCCGCCCTGGAAACAGATAGGCGACGTGACAAGGCTGCAGGCAAGAGAGACAACGTATCTGGTCGACGCCGTACAGACGTGGAGATACAGTTCCGACGTGCGCCAAAGAGGCTTCTTCCTTGCCAAGCGCATACGCGGAGGTGGTGACTTGGAGGATAGGCCAAAGACACCGGTCACTCCTTTGGAAGAGTTTGGTTACCTATGGAGCATCGGCAGACTCGAAGCTTACGAAAAGGGTTTCTTCGACAAGGTGGACAGTCAGGACCGCTTCATATGTTTCGCAGACCCTTCAACATACGAAACGAACCCAGGCTGGCCGCTTCGCAACCTCCTCATACTCATACGACATCGGTGGAACCTACGTGATGCTCAAATCTTGTGTTATCGTGACACACATACCCGGCGCGACCAATCCAACTCTCTCATCCTACAACTGCACTCCGATTCGGATCCCGATGCCGCCCCTGCGTCGCCCATGTTGGAGCAAAAGAACACAGGTCCACTTGTCCCACCGCTACCAAAGGTCACAGGTTGGGAGCGGACAGAAAACGGAAAGCTGACTTCCCGCATTGTCGATTTATCCGAATACATGGATGAGACCAAGCTGGCAGATCAGGCCGTGGACCTTAACCTCAAGTTGATCAAGTGGCGCATAGCTCCCACAATCGATTTGGACGTCATCAAGAACTGTAAATGCCTATTGCTCGGAGCGGGTACGCTCGGAACGTACGTCTCGCGCACGCTGATGGGATGGGGCGTCAGAAAGATCACATTTATCGACAATGCGACTGTCAGCTTTTCGAATCCTGTGCGGCAGCCACTCTTCAACTTCAAAGATTGTTTGCAAGGCGGAGCAAAGAAGGCTGAAAGGGCGGCGGAGGCTCTGCAAGAGATTTACCCTGGTGTGGACGCGAAAGGCCATGTCATGCAGGTTCCCATGCTCGGCCATCCCATGACCGATAGCGCGACGACCAAGACGGAATTTGAAAAACTGCAAACGCTGATTGCTGAGCACGACGCTATCTTTTTGCTTATGGATACGCGAGAGAGCCGGTGGCTGCCGACCGTCATGGGCAAGGCACAAGGCAAGATCGTGCTCAACGCAGCCCTAGGATTTGATACCTACGTCGTCATGCGCCACGGGGTAAAGGCGACGCGGGAGGGTGATGTAGAGCTGGGGTGTTACTTTTGCAATGACGTTGTTGCACCAGCAGACGTAAGTGATCACAACCCATGCATAAAGTAAAGACAGCTGATTTATACCATGCAGTCCCTGAGCAACGCGACTCTGGACCAGCAATGCACCGTCACTCGTCCAGGCGTAGCCCCGCTCGCATCCAGCCTCATAGTCGAGCTTCTCGTATCCATCCTCCAACACCCCTCACAAGCCCTTGCTCCGCCTCCCTCTCACCAAAATAATTCTTCGACTACATCCTCGCACCCCTCGCTCCCTCCCCCCTTTCAACATCCGCTCGGTACCATCCCCCACACCATCCGTGGCTACCTGTCGACCTTCTCCAACGTGCAAGTCGAAGGCAAACCATTTGATTGCTGCTCTGCGTGCAGCGACAAGGTGATTGATGCCTACACGGCTGATCCGTGGGGGTTTGTGCAAAGAGCGCTGAACGAGCGGGGCTGGGTCGAGGAAATGAGTGGGCTGAAGGAGGTGCAGCGACTGGCCGACGAGGCGGCTGCGGATGTGGATTGGGAAGAGGATGAGGATGAAGGAGGGTTAGACGAGGAGGGCGAAATGTTGTGACTGTTGTTTTTTTCTTTTGTTTACTCATCTTCTCTCGGTCTTGTTGGTTATTTTTTTTTCCCCATTGTCGCGAGTTCATTTTTTTTTGCTAGCTTGGGATATTATATCTCCCTAGTACGGCGGCCCAAAGGAAAATGTACATGAAGGTGGGAGTCTCTTTCTAAATGATATATTGTAATGTATGTATTATCTTTTTTACATGCAAGTAGCTTGGTATCGTGTTCCAAACACAGAGTTTTTTTTTCTCTTTTTTTCTCTTTTTTTCTCTTAGATAACGTGAGCGGCAAGCGAAGCGGCCGGGTAAGCGAAGCGGCCACCTAATTAAGTATTTTATCTTTGCACGTTGATAACTCAACGCCACAACATAGTATTGCATTAAGAAGTAGCTTAGATTAATCGTCTACTTCTATTGTATCTTTTTTACAAGTGCGCTTATTGTGCCCTATCTCGCTGCAATTCTTGCAGCGTCGAATACCCTTATTGTGACTACCTGCCCGCACCCTCTCCTCACGCCTTTCAGCCTCAAACTAAATCTCAACGTCTCTCTAAGCAACTATGTCCTCTGCCTCTGCTTGCGATAGGGTCCCTCCCTTCTAGATTCGCTTTTTCTTGCGCTTCTTACGTTTAGATGCTGCCTAGTTCGCCTCCTTAAGATTAGCTATTCTAGCCTTAAGCAACGCATGTAAGTAGATCTTTAAAGTTAATCCCTTTTTCATCTGCAATACTATCTTAATAATAGAATCTAGCGATAAGCTCTTATAATCCCTTATCCTCTTAATAATTAGTGTGGTTTAAGCCTCTATCTCCCAGGCGTTACTTAGTGTTTTAGGTTGCTAGGGGGTAGGTCCTAGTGCAGGTGGTGTCGGCGTACGAGGCTTTACTTCAAGCTTTAATAGCACTACCTCTAGGTTATATAGAACTAAGCTAGTCGCTCTAAAGCTTAATCTAATATTATTAGCTAAGAAGGCGCCCTTATAAACCTTTTTATAAGCGTCTAGGAAGGCCTTTTTATTAATGTAGTTAATATAGCAGCCTGCCAAGCCTCTAATTTCCTCCTTATATGCCCGCTTTAACAGGGCAAAACAACATATATTAAGCAGCTGTAGGATATACAAAGCGTGTAGAGGCATGTAGAGAGTAATTATCTTATTTTCCTCGCATAGATTCTAGAAGGCGAGCGACTTGTGGCTCTCATGGCTATCAAGAATAAGCAGCCAGTAACTACCTACTGTCCAGGCCTCTATATGCTGTATAAAATAACGCAACTACTTAAGTCCAAGCTTATTTATCATCTAGCCATTACCACTAATACTAATTCTCCAATTCTTAGAGTTATAGTACTAGGCTTAGTTATAGTGCTTTGCCTTAAAGATAATAAAGGGTGCGATAACCCACCCTATAGCGTTAATCGCAGCAATTAACGTTGCCTACTCACGGTCGCCAGGCTAGGCACCAATTAGCTTAAGACGTCTCTTAGAAGCAGTCACCACCTTTACTATCCCTCCAATACCTATCTAGAAGCTAGTCTTATTAAAGTTGTAGGTGTCTTTGTCTAGAATACTATACTTAGCTTTAATATTGCGTACAAGGTCGAACTAGGGACTAATAATATCTAGATTGCTGCGTAGGATTCTCTAGTAATCGCGCTGCTTAGTAATTTAAGATTTGATGCTAGGTTTTTAACGGACGAAATTCCTAGCCCATTTTTCGCCAACCTAGCCACCGCTACGTGCAGCCAGTATTTAATTAGCTATCTCACGTAAATAAGCTAGTATTAGAGCAAATCCTCGTGCATCTAGTTTCTTTATTTGCTAGATAATCACGTCCTCTTCGTATCTAGTTAGCTTCGCTAAATTAGGGTGAACATCGCGTTGTGAAGCTATTCCAGCGCGTCAGTCTTAGAGGGTTGCTCAATGAACATTGTAGGTTACAGCAGCGCGTCGCTCACTTAGAGTCGCGTTAGATTTCATTGCTTAAATAGCCAGGATAACCCTATCCTTACGAGAGAGCGATTCTATATTGTTTTGTTAAGACATTGTTGTTTAAGGTGAAAGAAGGTATAGTCTTGGCAAAGGTGGCCGCTTCGCTTACCCGGCCGCTTCGCTTACCCAGCCGCTTCGCTTGCCGCTCACGTTAACATAAATTCCTTAACGTAGTTTACAAGCGAGTCGGCCATACAAGCGAGTCGGCCACCCCACTAACTTATACCCTCTATAAGCGTATAGCTCTACTACATCATGATAATATAGATATATATTGATATAGTAGATTAAGTAGTATCTAGAGTATCTTTCTTACATGTACGCGCATTATGACCAGTCTCTCTATACCTGCTACAGCGCGCTAGAGCCTGGCGGCTAACACCTGATCGCTCTCCTCCCTGACGCTCCTTATGAGCAATCTGCTTATTAGCCTCGCGTTGAGCAATTATATCCTCGCCAGCTCCCTTTGTAAGTACTCCTTGCTTCTGTATTCGCTTTCTTTTACGCTCTCTACGCTTTGACGCTGTCTTATTAGCTCTCTTAAGGCTGGCGATTCGATCGCGCATTAGCTTAGCTGAGAGCATCATTATCTTAGCCCCCTTCTTAAGCTGGCTAATTGCTGCAATAATTGACGCTAGTGATAAGCTTTTATGCTGTTGAACGCGATTACTTATTAGCGTTGATTGAGCTTTAAGCTCGCGTACGTTGCTTGGCGTATAGGCTTGCCAGAGAGCTTCTGCGAGAGCAGCTGGAGGAGTAGGCGTACGCAGCTGTACGTCAAGCTTTGAGAGAACAGCGTCTGGCTGGAGAGGAACAAGGCCTGCGCCTTGGAAAGCTGAGTAGATATTGGCTGACGTGAATGATTGACTAAAAGCTGCCTTAAACGCTGGTAGAAACTCGAGCTTAGTGACGTGGTTAATATAGTTGCGTATTAGACTCTCCACCTCACGACTATACGCGCGCTTTAATGGCGAGAAGCAGCTAACGTCAAGAGGCTAGAGTAGGTGAGACGAGTGAGGCGGCATACAGAGAGTGTAGATATTATTCTCCTTGCAGAGCTCTTAAAATATAAGAGAGTTATGGCTCTCATGGCCGTCAAGAATAAGTAGACGGCGCGCGCCTATAACGCAAGTCTTTGTATAGGCGTTAAAGTGCTTTAGCCACTTAACTCCTAGCTCGTTAGTCGTCCAGCCGTTATCGCTAACTGCGATCGCCCAGTCGCGTGGGATCTCTACCTCCTCGTACTAGGCAGATAGGTGGTACTTGCCAGTAAAGATTAGAAACGGTGGGATAGACTAACCAGCTGCGTTAATCCCAGCGATAAACGTTACCCACTCGCGGCCACCTAGCTAGATAGCCTTTAGCTAGCCTCTTCTCTCTAACGCTGTAACGACAAGCTGAGTGGTAATCTTGCCTATTAAAAAGCTAGCTTCGTCAAAGTTGTAGACGTCCTCATCATAGATGCCGTACTTGGCCTTTATCTGCTCTATAAGCTTAAACTAGCTCTTAATTAAGGCTAAATCTTTACATAGGGCTCTCTGCCTATTATACGCTTAATTAAAACGCGTCGTAAGACTATCTATACGCTTAACAAAGTTGCGCGGCTAGTAGACGCCAACCTGGCCAGCGCCGCGCGCAGCCAGGAGTCTATCAGCCATATCGCGCATAGCTACGTAGGTAGGCGAAAATCCACGTAGATCAAGATTAAGTATATAGCTAATTATCACCTCCTCTTCTAGCTTAGTAAGCTTTTTTAAGTTGGGCTAGCAATCGCGTTGGGCAGGCTTGCCAGCGCGTCGGTCATTAAGTGTAGATTTTGGAACGCTGTACGCTAACGCAGCCTGTCTAGAGCTACTTAGCTGCTAGCTATTAAGAGAAGAGACAGCAAGAACGATATCAGCGTCATTGCGAGAGTGTAAAGCACGTGGTGGTGGAGCCATTAAGGTGTATAGCTTTTAAGGTGTATAAGTTGGTGGGGTGGCCGACTCGCTTGTATGGCCGACTCGCTTGTAAACTACGTTATGTATTATTTCTTTCATTTGTTTCCCTTGTTTTACCTTACTCGTAACTTCTTCTGTGTTTCTGTTGGTCTTATACATATATGCCTGTACGTACATGATTGCTCTCTTTGTCTCTCTCTCTTGTCCTTTCCTCTCTTAACACCGTAGCGCTATGCAAAGACGACATGATGGCCTTCAACCCATTCCACCCCTCCCAATTGAACTCTGAAATCTTGCCCTAAATAGCTAAGGAGAAAACAAGGCATACAAATAAACAAAACCTCCGCCCAGTGACATGGAGAAAAAGAGACACACATGAACTACAAGTGTTCGCTTTCATCCGGAAGAAAATAAACACCTACCTAGATCCGACGGATAGACAGACCGACGACGAAAAAAGAAAGCTTCTCTGAAACATACACATATATGAACACATAGATACAGCGTTAACCCGGTCTTTACCTGCTATATGCTCCCTTTTCAAAATCTCCGTGGTACATCTCACCATCATCATCATCATGATCACGCACATTGCTTCTCAGCCGGGGACTCTGATCGCGGCTGTGAGGCTGGGTATTCCGCGTGTACCCTGCTGTAGGTACGTGTGGCTCATACGCGGGACTCTCGGTACGTGGGATATGCCAGTCGTCGTCTGTGTAGCGGGGTGGGGCAGGACCGGCATTAGCAACAGCAGCGACGAAATCGTCCTCATCCTCGTCGCTGGTGCGGCTGACAATGGGGAGGAGGTTGGCAGAGTCGCCTTTGACGAGACCCAGGCGCTCTTCTTCTGTGGCTGTTGCAATACCCGATTTGACGTCTCGGCTGCTCTTCCGGCTGTGGCGGCTGGTAGGGCGGTGTTTGTTAACAGGGCTAGACGAGGACGAGGGTTCGCCGGTTGAGTCTGTGCGGTTGCGTGAAAAGACGTTTTGGAAGGAGAATTGGCGTTTGGCCATTGATCCTGTGGGTCGTGGGGGAGCCAGCGAGGGGGACTCGGCTCCACTATGGCGAGATGGGGGAGGAGCGAAGTGGATGTGGGAATCGATCGGTTTATAGGATGTGTCTTGCGTCATCATGCTCTTCTTATATGACGCACTGTCGGATTCATGATCCGAGATGGCATCTCCTTGCGGAATGGGTGGTAACGTCTTCATGCCCATGCCAGGTGTGGACGGTGCGTGTGCACTATCGCGACTGCTGGTCGATTTGCCGCGCGAGCGTAATCGCTGGAAGAAGCCAGGGTGAAAGCTGTCGTTATCATCATCGGAATCATCAAGCGGAAACTGCGACATTCCAAGCGGAGGATGTACCGACTTGGTGTGTACAACGGTGGTGCTGCGGGTTGGTGGCCGATTGGGGTCGATGACCGTCTTCCGCCTGCGGATACCATCAAACTCAACCTGCTCGCCTTCGCCGATGGGCTGCATGTGCTCTTCTTGGATCTTGCGAGCCTCGGAAAGCTCCTTGTGGGATCGGGCTTTTGAGAATGTCCTGAGGATAGCAGCACCGCCACGAAGGGTATCGGCGCGTGGCTCGTACTCTGGTTCCTCTACTTCGGCAACCGTCCGCACCTGATCGAGATCACCTTTGAAGACAGCCGAGTCTGGGACGTCCTTGGCTGACTTGGATAGTTGCAATAACACAACGCCGGCGCAAATTTGGAGGAAGCCCATAATGACGGTCAGAATCTGAAGTGGTGTACCTTTGAAACCCTGGAACAAGACGGCTGAGGTAACAATGGTAGCAGAAGTAAAGAAGACATAGTATGTCGGTGTGACCAGGGCGGCATTGAACAAATTTAAGGCTTTCTGGGCAAAGCTTAGCATTGGTCACGGGCCAAGGGGTGTGGGTGGGTTGACTTACGTTGAGATAGATAATCTCCGTTAACAAGGTCGCTACCACGAAGACAAGCAGCACATAGAGGAACCATTCCTTGAACTGCCCGCCGTACGTGCCAGAAGCCTGGGCTACTACGGCGGCACCGAGGCCTTGGGTTGCGACAACACTCAAGCCTCCGATCAGACTGCAAATGGTAATGTAGACCATCATGCTTCGCTTTCCGTACTTGGGGCCAAGCCAGAGAGCAATTACGACACATGCGACAATGACGACGCCGGCATAGCTGAGGAAACCGGGGGTAAGGACCCATTTCTTCATGTCCTGGATGCGTGCGACGGAGGACTGTTCAGGAGCATTGACAGCAATGACTACAGAGCCGATGATGCAGTTGAAACAGCCTACTTTTCCGACAAAACTTAGGCGTTCCTTCAAGAAGATCTCGGAGAGTATAGCGCATATGACGACCGACAGTGCGCCCATGGGGGTAACGAGAATGGCATCAGTGAAAGCATATGCGACCAGATTACTGCGCACAAGTTAGCGATGCAGCCGTGGACCAGCGTCGTGAGAAGCGTCATGTACCATATTTCTCCAACAATCATCAGCGACATACCAAGCCACCACCAGGCGTTCTTGAGGTAGCCATAGCCCTCGCCTGCTTCTTCATTGTACTTTTTGTTGGCCTGCAACAGGCCATGCTTCTTGATGACGAACGACGAGCCGATGAAGACTCCGGATGAGATGGCCAAGACTAGACCGATGATTTTATAAGAGGCCGGGCGGGTGGCTGTGTCGCCGCCGATGCCGCCGGACCGGGCGTGGAGTTGGTGGGCGGCGGCATGAAGGAGGTGCGCGGTCGAGTCCATGGCGGTTGGAGTGGTTCGGCAGAATCGACTGCTGGCGCACCGGGTATGCGTGGTTTAGGTGTGCAGTCTATGGCGACAACATGAAGGATGTATGTGCTGGTGTAGGCCTTGGCGCACGTCGAGAGGCGTTGAGCGTCGTGTGCGGCGGCAGACGTTTTGGGAAGTGTGTTTGTGTTTGTGTGTCTAAGTGAAGGGTCCAGCCAGAGGACAGAGCGGCGGAGGGGTGCGAGGACGAGGAAGGCGCGATGGCACGAAGGAAGGTGCGATGGCACGAGGGAAGGCGCAGGGCGTCGACTTCAGCTGCGGCTCACTGGGTGCGTAATGGTAGGCGTGGTGCGAGGAGGCGGTTGGTCTAGATGCGCGGGCGATTGGATGTCGTCTCGTGTTGATCCGCCCGTTGGAGACTCAGCCGACCGCTTTGCGACAGTGCGGACGCCGGGCGGTTTGAGGTATACAGAACTTGGGCCGCTGGGGAGTCTGGGAATGGTGGGAGCAGAAAGAAAAAAAAAGATTGAGCAAGCAACGGCGTAGGAGGCATGTTTACTACAAGTTTCACACCCGGGCCATCAACAAGTAATCGGCCCTGGCTGCAGGGGCAACGGCGGCGGCTGCCCATGATGGGAGTGGGCACGAGACGTCACTGGCCAAGCCATAGCTAAGGACCGAAATAGACCAGGGCCACCGCAGCCGCCAGTCAACACCAACCCCACAGCCCTCCTCAGTGTCTGACCATGGCGGTTGACATCACCGACCCCCCGGACGTCTTCGCCGCTGCCAGCGTGGCCCAGATCCGTGCCGCCCTCAGCCAATTGCACGACCAAGAGGCCAGCGTGACGCAGCAGCTCAACGCCCTCGTCGCCTCCCAGAAAGACCTCTCCCGCGAACTCGGCCGCCTCGATCTGCTGCGCGCCCACCTCGGCACCCAGGCCGTCAACACGCGCGCCATCAGCAATGGCATGCTCTCCGATGCCGCCTCCACCGCCAGCCGCATCTCGGGCGCCGTCAAGCGCCTGGACCAGGAGCAGGCCAACGTCAAGGCAACGTTGCAGGTAGTCGAGCAGGTGGCCGAACTCAAGGCCTGCGTCCTGGGCGTCCATGGCTCCATGGGCGCGCCCCAAGATTGGGAGACGGCCGCAAGTTACCTCAGTCGCGCGGCCAAGATACCCGACGACGTCGTAAACGGCAGCTTTGCAGAGGAGATTGTGCCTACCGCCGAGGTGCCAGACCCCCCGCGAGTGACGCTCGACGCCGCCGCCGAGTCGCTGTGTGGCCTCTTCCTGCGCGAGTTTGAAAAGGCAGCCAAGGACGGTGACGGGTCCAAGGTGACGCGCTTCTTCAAGCTGTTTCCCTTGATTGGAAGGACAGACGTGGGCTTGGATGCGTACGGCCGCTATGTGTGTCAGGGTGTAGCCTCTCGGGCGCGCGCAAACTTCAATTCGGCTTCGCCCGCCCAGAGGAACGAGGGCTTCTTCTACGGAAACACCATCACCAAGCTGTTCGAGCATATCGCCCAGATTGTAGACGGACACGAGCCGCTAGTAGAGCGCCACTACGGTCCCGGTATGATGCAGAAGGTGATTGAGCGTCTGCAGATTGAAGCCGATGTGCAAGGTGGCATTGTGCTCGATACATGGCACGATGAACGCCACATTGATCGCAAACTGACCGAAATCAAATCCTATGCCTTCTCTTTCCTAGTCCAAAGCTTCCTCCCATCCCAAAAGCCTGTTTCTGCAACACCTCGCTCAAGCTCCCCGGCTAACGGTACGGCGCGCACAAGTGAAGACGAAGGTGTCGACATGAAGGAGATTGACGGCCTGCTCGGAGAAGGCGCCCTCATCTTGGGGCGGTATGCTCTGTATGCTCGCTTCATTGCTGACAAGTGCGCAGTAAGTCCAACATGTAACCATCGTGACCTGTTTACTCATGCATACAGCCCGCCGAGCCTGAGGACCGCATCGATCATGGTCTCGTGATGCCCAATTTCTTAGCCACCAGCAACCTGCACAAAAAGGTGAACAGCCATCTCATCGAGCCTGTCAACGCCATGACGACCTTTTTCTTCCGCAGATCGGTGGAGAAGGCTTTCCAGCTGGACGAGTCGCCATCAGATCTCACCCTGAACCCAAACAAGCCTCTTGGATCCAACCCGCCTTTTATAACATCGGCTGTTGACGACGTCATGTATATTGTGAACCAAGTTCTGCAGAGAACACTTGCGACGTCGCAACGGGCTGTCGTGGCTAGTGTAGTGCCTGCCGTAAGCCACATCCTGGGCGCCGAATTCATCGGCATGATACAAAGAAAGATGCGAGATGAGAGTTATCCCAAGCCTGTCATACAAGGTGGACTGCCTCCTGAGGATAAGGTCATTGCATTTCTAGTACTGATCAATAATCTCGACATTGCCAACGACTATGTCAAACGCATTGTACAGCAGCAGCTGCGTACGCAACCACAATCCGGCCAAGAGGACGCTCACTCGCCATTACAAGACCTCTTCCCCTTTGGACATGATGCAACCTTTGTTGAGAACACCCTCAAAGCAATGGAAAAGTCATTTGCAACCAAGAGCGGCGACTTGCTCAACGATGGTATCACCGTTCTATTTTCTAACGTTCTCAAGCCCCGCATCCGGCCAATTCTTGCCGAGGCATTCCGGGACGTCCGATATGATCCTGATGAAGATGTAAACGAGGATGAGGACGTTGAGGATAGCGATATTGTCAAGGCACGCTTTGATCGCGGTTGGGGTGTCGTGATTCGGCCCATTAAACGTATTCTGACCTCGGCAAACTTTGACCGTCTTCTTGCCCTCGGCCTCAACTATCTCGCCTCTGCACTGGAAAAGCGCATCAAGAGCTACTACGGCCGAGTCAATGAGCTAGGTGCGGTTCGTCTCGAGCGAGACATCGCAGGCATCATCACCGCTGCTACGAGCGGCGGTGCGTATGCCCTCCGCGATGCGTTTCAAAGGTGCACGCAGATGACTCTGATCTTGAACATGGAGGATGATGAATTTGAGCAAATGGCCGCCGATGACGCCACAGGTGAATCAGGCATATCCTGGGTCCTCGACGCTGAAGAGAGGAAAAGGGTGCGAGCCATTGTCAAGGGATAGATCGAGCTTACAAACCTACAATTGTGCGCTTATGACGAGTTCAAATATCGATATATCCAACCCACCAACCCATTTGGAATGTAAAATAGGACTGTTGCTCGAGGTGCTTGTATGCTATCTACTGCCCTGTGTGACGGTGCTCTAGAGATGTCGACCATATATTCTCACATCCCGTCTCTACTCCTAGTAATCTTCAGTGGCGGTTGTGATACTGGTGAGGGGAGTCGCTGGTGGGTTTCTGTGGCCATTGGTGGGTTGCATGCTTTGAGATGGTTGACAGGGGCCTGTTAGTTGGGAGGGTGCGGGCGCTAAGGACTAGATGTCTTGGGATGAAGGTTTTACTGGTGAGATGAAGAGACGATTGTACATGTAGATGGCTGGTCTATCGCTAAACGTGATATTGGTATCTGTCATAATTTTTGATAATAGCTTCCTGGGTGCAGCGCCTTGTATATTCAAGTATCCCATAGTATGCAATGCTGCACCAGTCCCCGGTATGGACTAGTTACAAGTATGAACTGGTCGTTCGGTCATTATCATGTACGTAATATATGGGAAATTAAAAACACTTTGCTCCAAAAAAGCTTTGACTACCCGATCTACTCATGCAGGATCCACACTATCACTCTACACTTTGCTTGCCTTCTGGTCCTGACCCCTTGCTGGTGAGATTTTTATCCGTCCTTGCCGAAGGCGTGTGACCCGGACCGGCTTGGCCAAATTCTGAATCTCGCTATCAAAAGCACCACTCGCGGCATAACGTGTCTTCATGCTGGCTGTCCCTTACAAGTATCCAACCTGACTCGCTATTCTTCCCACGGATATCGTTCTACGGCGCTCCCGTTGTCAGCTTGCGCTATGCGGCTGTCAGTTGTAGGCGCTGTCTTTCCTTGGATCTCGCTTCTGCTAGCGCCCCTGGCAAGCGCCCAGTGCCCGCTCTACCAGAACTATGCCGGCCAACGCCACGAACCATACTCCAAAGGAAACTGGAGCTTGAGCTATGCAAGACCCGTAGTGCAGTGTAGGACTTTCCATTCGCCAGAGGTCGAGGAGACGATTGACAGGCTGCGCGATGTCATCAAAGATCCTGATTTGTTTCGGGTACGACCTGACCTTTGCTTTGGAAATGCAACAGGTGTACTGATTCGACGTAAATAGCTCTTTGAAAATACCTGGCCGAATACCTTAGACACTACCATCGCATGGCGAGGAAAGTCGAACAATGCTACTGATCTTAGCAAGCTTGATGGGCCTCGAGTGAGCTACAAATCCGAGGAATTAACCTTTGTCATCACTGGTGACATCGAAGCCATGTGGCTCCGTGACTCTGCCAACCAACTCCAAGCCTACATCTCAGTTTTGAAGCCAAGTTCCAGCGGTGACAGCCTCGCAAGTCTGTTCCGCGGTGCCATCAACCTCCAAGCACGTTACATTCTTGGAAACCCCTTTTGCAACGCCTTTCAAGCCCCGGATGAGAGCGGGATACCGCAAAAAAGCAGCCAGAATGACGACCGCATTACCCCGCCTTACGATTACTTCAAGGTCTTTTCCTGCCAATGGGAACTGGACTCTGTCGCGTCTTTTCTACAGCTCTCGACCGACTACGTGACGGCAACCCGCGACTACGACTTCTTCCAGAACTCAAGCAACTGGACCAAAGCCGTTGAATTGATCCTGGACACAGCCCAAAGCATGATGATTGACAGCTATGCCGAAGACGGCGAGTGGCAGCACACACCCTACACGTACTGCGCGCCCTACGGCGGAACGCCCATCAACGACTGCAACGGCAGCCCGCACAGAGGCAACCTCGGCCTCGTCCGCTCATTCCACCGCCCCAGCGACGACGCATGCACATACCAGTACCTCATCCCCTCCAACATGATGTTCTCCTCGGCCCTCAACTCCTCCTCGGCAATCATGTCGCGTCTGGAAGCCACCTCGGCCTCGTCGCGCAACCTCGCCGCGCGCATGCAACAAATGAGCACGGGCATCAACCGCGGCATCGAAAAATACGGCCTCGTCTCCGACCCCAAGTACGGCAAGATCTACGCCTACGAAGTCGACGGCTACGGCGGCGCAAATATCATGGACGATCCTAACCTGCCTTCTTTGCTTTCTGCCCCTTGGATAAAGTACACCACTACGCATGACCCGATTTACAAGAATACGAGGAGTAAGGTTTTGTCCAGAGATAATCCTTACTATGCTGTTGGGCCGGCTATCACGGGTGTGGCCAGTCCGCATACGCTTCCGGGCAAGCCGTGGCCGATGGCGCTTATCATGGCTATTCTGACGTCCGAGGATGAAGAGGAGATTAAGACGAATCTAAAGTGGCTGGTGCAGAGTACGGATGGGTTGGGGTTGATGCATGAGAGTGTGAGTGCGCGGGATGCGAGCGTGTGGTCGCGACAGTGGTTTAGTTGGGCGAACGGGCTCTTTGGACAGATGATTTTGGATTTGGAAAAGAGGAGACCGCATATTCTGGACATGTCGTTTCAGTGATTGAGATCGGCTTTTGATAAGCATTGGGAGATGAGCGGGTGGATTGGATAGTTATTGTACATTCTTCAAATTAGCGTATAAAAAAGTAAATTTAGTCCAATTCCGTACCGTTGCGGTAAAAATTGTAGGTAGACCAAAAATGTAATTCTAGCATCCACTTCAATGTCAGCAGGCATTATGACACGAGCAACAGCAAAAATTCATGACTCAAGCGAGGTTCGAACTCGCGACCTTTCGCGTGCTACACAGTTGTGAGGCGAACGTGATAACCAACTACACCATCGAGCCGATTGATGTCTTTTTGAAAAGTTTTATAAATCACATGCTTCGTATTTTCGCCTACTTGGAGACCAATGGCGGGGTCTTCCAGCCCCTCCTTATCTGTGAGTCGTGCTCATTGCAAATGCACACAGCACACAGATGTCAAAGTGCGCTACAAGTCTTCAACAACGAGTTAGAATGATACAGACCTGTCGCCGTGATGTAAGCAACTGTTGTGAGTGACATTCGCAAGGCGTCACGCTTAGCTGCAGCTTGTCCCGAGGTCTGTACTTATAAGAGGCACCAGTCTCCCCTGTGATGTCAGCATCCTTCTTACCGATAGTCTACTTGCCTCCTCATCCTTCTATTTCTCCCATAATGTCTAGACTCAAAGAGCAGCTGCCATGGACATCTTCTCCACTCATCGTAAACGCGCCTATGGCAGGCTTCGCGGGCGGTAAGCTTGCGTCGGCCGTCACGCTCGCGGGAGGCCTGGGCATGATCGGCGGCGTCTTCGACATGGACAGTGTGCGAAAAGAGATCGAGATAGTCATCGAGACACTGAAAAGTACGCCAGTCACCTCGGCAGTGTCCGGAACCTTGCCAATCGGCGTCGGTTTCCTGCCCTTTGTCACGAAACTGGATGAAGTGCTATCTATACTCCAAAAATACAAGCCAGCGGTCGTATGGCTCTTTGCTTCAAAGTCGCTGGATGACTATGCGCATTGGGCTGAGGCGGTACGCAAAGCTTCGCCTCAGACCAAAATCTGGATCCAGCTTGGTAGCGTGGCGGCTACCTTACACGTCGCTAAAACGGCGCAGCCAGACGTCCTCTGTCTCCAAGGTGCTGATGCTGGCGGGCATGGCTTTGAGAAAGGTGCTTCAGTCATCTCGCTGCTGCCAGAAGCTTCGGATGCCCTCGCCGCAGAAGGCTTCGGTCACATTCCGCTTATAGCATCAGGTGGTATCGCAGATGGGCGGGGTGTTGCAGCTGCTCTCACACTGGGCGCCCAAGGTGTGGTAATGGGAACGCGTTTTCTCGCATCGCAGGAAGTGAAGATACATCCCAAATACCAGGCTGCGATCCTCGAGGCGCAGGACGGGGGACAAGTGACTACGCGCTCAAAGTTGTTTGATCAATTGCGGGGTCCGAGTATCTGGCCGGGGCTGTACGATGGACGGAGTTTAGTTGTGCAGAGCCATAAGGATTTTATGAACGGAATGAATCTGGAAGAGATCCAGAGATTGCATAACGACGAGGCCGCGGGTGACGACAAGGGCTACAATACAGGACTGCAAGGCCGTGCGGCGATGTGGGCGGGCGCAGGTGTGGGATTAGTGAAAGAAGTTCAGAGCGCAAGGCATATTGTAGAAAAGATACGAGGAGAGACTCGAGATATCTTGCTTCGGGTTGCGAATTTGTAAGGCGGGAAGAAGAACAAACAATGTATTAATGACGTCACAGCTCGAGTAGTGAATATGAGAAGCGGTATTCATGATCTCGTCTATTCCACTATTCCACATCTGACTATATGAGAATGATGGTACGCTTCTCCGTCTGTTCCATAATCTGCATGAAGCGCTCATACCGTTTTTCTCTTTTCAACGCTTCCTCTGCCTTCTCCTCCTCAGACAGTTCCTTGTTCCCAAGAGTCGCATGTGCGATGTCCGCCCGAAACCAAGTGTAATGTCTGCCTGGAAACCAAGTGTAACTACTCCCACTCTTTTGTATTTTCCAACTTCAGCAGTCTCCACAATCAACAAAGCGTTGGTGTAATGTCGCACTTCTATGATAGCTATGTTTTTATTCGTCATTATCAATGGTATAGCAAGCGCTTCGGTAGATTGTTTGCCGTAGTTCTTGGCATCAGCGAGGGTATCCCAATGAGGTGAGTACCACACGAGGTCGTCGTGATCGTTCCGAGGCATGTCTATCCATCTGTCAACCAAGTGGATGTCACAAAGTTTAAAAACAGGAGCTTCGATCACGATATACGCTTTGATAGCATCGCCGAGAAGGGGTGGTCCTCTTGTATCGTATGCAATCCTAGTGATGTTTGTGTAGGGAACTTCCTCAAATTGGTTCGAATTGGGAATACTGCCCCATGTTACAGGGGCTTTGGCGGAAGTCCATGACCAAGTTGGCCAGCTTTTTGGTTCGAGTTTATAAAAGCACTTATCCGATTCCCACTCAGATAAGTATCATAGAAGATCCAGATGCAGAGTGCCCTCCCACAATCCGTGAACATATCTCTTTCGGCAGTCCTGCGCTTTAATTCGGCTCGCAAAAGCAGCAATCGCAGGTAGCCTGTCTTTATCAAATGTGAGGCTTCGCCACGAGTAGGATCCCACGATTGAGTACCATAAACCTTGTATCGAAAGGTATGATTCTCTCGTCAAATCTGTCGACACGAGTTGCGGCATTTCGATCATTCCCTCCGGATCACCCTCGCAGCTTGACTTGGATTGACAGTGCCAAATAACTTCATTCCGACCATAGTGTAAGACACGCGGCGATAAACTGAGTTCCTGAAATGTCCAACCACGTTTGTACAATGTGTGACCGTCGTCTGAGCGCAGATCTTTGAATTCATCACTTACAGAGGGTAGATGAACTTGTTCTCGGATATGTATCCAGGGATATCCGGGGAGAGGAAAACTAGGCCGACGATCCGAGATACCGTTGAACAGACCTTCTGTCGAGTTCTGGGCAGCTACTGCTGCAATAGTCACGTATGCGTTCTCGTAGACATCAGCCATGCGTGAAGCTTGTTCATTCCAATCCTGGCTGCAATTCTGGACAATACAGAGACTATCAATCTACAGATGATCGATTTCGAGTTCTTTACAAACAACCACAGCGTCTTGATAAGTCTTTGGAAGGGTTTCGATCGAAATTCCCGGATTCATGTGTATACCTTTATTTTCTTGCGTTGTTTTGAGGAGGTTCTGCACGCTGCCCCAGCAGTGGCTCAGGCATGCATATCGAGCCGGCACGGCTTCTTCAAGGATGACTAGGTTATCCTGAATACGCAGAAACCGAATGCCTTCGAGATTCTTGTCGCTCTGATCTTTCCTGCAGCAACCTTCATGGTTTGATTCACACTCAGCCATCCACTTTCGTACAATATTAAAAGTTGCAGCGGATGATGTCCCTTCGGAAAACCCAGTCATTTGACGTTTTGAGTCTAAGGAACGGAAGCTCTCTGAGCCATCTAAGTACCGATCAGCTTTACATCCGACTTCAAACTTACGAGTGCATACCGTGATCTGGAACGATCCATTCAAACACATGAACTATCTCGCCAAAGCCAACATAGCTCATGCCGTCTCTGTTCAACGATCCAAGACTTTTGTGAAAGCCCTTCGTGAGTCCCAGCGTTTTGGTGAAAGCCCTATCGAGCCAAGCATCTGCTAGCTTGTACCATAAGCAGTCCTCCCGAGGGCCTCGACCGCGATCAATGGGCAAGGCCACACAAGCAGAGAACTTGTCTTCTTCAACGCAATGGACGCAGCTATGAGAGAGCAATTCCGCGTGCGAAGACATTATCCATGTACATGCAACTTGGTAAGAAACCCAGAAGTAAATGCAGGAGTAGGCATTCAGCCAGGCTGACAGGTAGCACAAGATGGCACAGCCTACAGGCTAAACCTCCGTTTAGATTAGCGCGGGGTTGCGACGATGTGGTTGAGGCTGAAGAGTACGAGCACATCATGTATCAGCAAGGAACTCGCGTCCGTTGAAGAGTATAACTAGACAGAAATCGAAAAAGATACATCAGCCTTTACCACGTTAGCTCTGCAGGCATGTCATCCTGATCCGAACTCATATTGAGGCTACATGGAATACCTATTTCTTTGCACATGTATTGCCGCGACTCTTCCCCATGAATGTCACATACAACTACTCGATCCCGGACTAAAAAAACCAAAACTTGTAAAACACTTTGTCAAAGCCAAGCCTATCGTCAAACACGATAAGCCAGAGGGTATCCAAATCGCCGAAAGAACTTCGTGTGAAGCAAGCAAGAAAACAAGAAAGACATAAGGCTTCACTACCAAGCAAAGCCTTGAACCACCAGTACACCAATGAACCCCGCTACTACACCCAATATGTTCGTCACTGCAGGTACTTGTACACGTCGCGCCGCTGCACCAGTAAACGCTTCAACGCTTGTTTGCAGCACAGGCAGGACGCTAGCATTGGTCGGAATTAAGAAGCCGGGGGCCTCGATGACAGTGGCGGCTAGCGATTGGAGAGGTCCAGTTGAGAATGGCGATGATGTCGGTGACACAGCTGTTTGGCCTGGAGCGATTGGAGTTGATGATGCGATGGATGCGAATGTAGAAGAAACAGTAGTGGAGGAGCTAGCGGGAGCGGAAGACGCTGAAGGCACCGCGGATTCTTTGGACGAGGTGTCGGTAGCGAGAGCGGACAACGAAGTGGGAGTGGAAGTAGAGCTGTTCTCTAGTGCAGATGTAGTTTCGACTGAAGCTTTAGTTTCCGAAGAGGAAGTGGAAAGGGGGCTGCTCTCTGGTGTAGATGTGGCTTCGGCTGAAGTTTTGGCTGCCGAAGACGGAGACTTCACAACATTTGTTGAAGAAGCCCTGCCCCGGCGAGTCGGGGAAAAGAGAGTAAAAGAGAAGCCTGGGTCTAATGATGTGATGTTTGCAGATGGTGTCGCAGTCGTCATTGTAATCCGTGAAGTGATGTAAGATGTGGCTGTGACAACGGTAGTCGATCTGTTCTCGTACGATGTCGACATGGCGGGCATGAGGTAGCTCGATGTCGCTGTTGTATTGGCCTTGACAGAAGAGCTTGTAAGCGCGGTGCTGCTAGCTAGTGCGGTAGTAGTATTCAGGTATGTTGGCGCTGAGGAGCTCGTGCTAGTCATGCTGGCCGAAGCATTTTGATATGACGGTGTTGAATAGCTCACACTAGTCGAAGTGGCAGTAGTATTTGATATTACTGTCGAAGAGGTTGTGTAGTTCAGCATCGGCGCTGTATATACTGGCATGGCAGTAGCGTTGATCAGCGGCGTTGAAGACAACGATGTGCTGGATGGAGGCGCAGGAATAACGACACCTGAATCGTTATTGAAAGCGCTTTCCGGAGACGCACATTCCGAAACGAGAGGAAACTCCGCCTTGAATATATTCTGCGAGGCTGAGACCGCATTGAACGGTGGTGGTAGCACCGGAAGTGAGACGTCAAAACTGAGATCACAAGAAATGGACACATTGGCTTCAACCAAGGCGAGTGGACCCAGCCTAATGAGATCCTGGCGCATCTGTGTTGTTGTGTTTGCGTATGGTGGTGTAAGTGGTGTTGTAGCGTTGCTGCTGTTACCGCAGTTCTCGGCAATGTTGCTGGAGAGCTTTGCATCCAGGCGAGGTAGTTCCAAAGTAGCAGTAACTTCTGCTTTCAACTGGTCGAGAAACTCGAAGCCAACTGGTATGGCGGGTTTAAATGCAAGACCGAGCGAAATATCAACATCTGTGATGTTGACAGTGACGGGCAGAGGAGTAAGACTAGTATCTTGGAAGCCAGTGAGCCTGCTGTCACCTAGGTTGGTGAGTTGAACCCGAATACTGGAGCCATCGGGTACTTTGAGATCAAGCCCGTAATTCACCTCAAGCCCGCCGCTGACATCAAACTCGAAGTTGACTCTCGGCTCGAATATAGCGCCTGCTTTGCCAATACCAGGGATGGTAAAACCAGCAATGGGAAGTTGGAATAGAGCAATTTCAAACGCCCCGTTGCTGGCTGGTCGGGCAAACAGCTCCAGTCGCGCACCAACGCCAGTAGCTACAAGCTCCGTGAAGCCGCCTGTAATGACACTCGAGATCTCTTTGCCATCGTCACCGCCCTGGAAGATATCGGGGATCAGGTCGATTTGCGATACATCAATGTTGAAAGCACCTTGGGAGAGCGCCAACTGTCCTGTGGTAGCACATCGCTTACAGCCGATTTCAATGGGTATATTGGCGGGCAATGCAGGAATTGGAGCGACAGCTCCGATGATGTCCAGAAAATCTGCTGCTGAGAAGGTCTTGTCAATTACCTCTGAGTTCAAGTCGAAGAGAGCAGTGTTGACATTGTCCGCCGTGTCTTGTGGAATGTCAACCCTATTCTGACGCTTGCTGCGGGTCCTGGCGAAGTCGGTATGGCGGCGGTAAATGTGGTCGTCAGTGGTGTGGCCAAATGTTACATTCACGTGATCAAAGGCCTCTCGCCATGTTGTTTTCACAACGGATACTTCGAGCGCTTCTCCATCTTCTGCAAAGGATACTTCGCTCACACTGCGGCTGTCAGACCATGTTTTTGAGGAGTGGCGTGCAACTTACCGGTACACTGATCGCTCTCCTTCTCCATTGCAGCTTTCATGCGACGTGATAATCAAACCACCGGTTTCGCCATGGCAGGCAGCTCTAGCATCTCGGGCAGACGAAGCATCAACGAAATGCAGCATCATAGCATCTTCATCGCACTTGACCTTTTGTATATGATGTTCATGCTCTTCCAGGTTGAACACTGGTTTCTGTGAACCGACCCTGACCTGCGAAGCAAAAATAGATGCATCGCTCCAGACATTCTCCTCTACTCAATCGTTAGCCCACGTATCTGAAAGGCAGAGTAAGCAACCCACTATCCACATAAGCCATCTCCGTCTCGAACCTTTTTGTGATGCGAACGTTTCTCCGGTATAGATCAGAGCGTTTGGTCGCTGCTCTCAGCACACGGTGTGGTTGCGCTTGCAAGCCACGGTCTGGCATGGCGACCACATTACCACCAACCGCCGCGACAGCAAAAAGTGCATATAGAATATGCATGTTGGCATGCGCCGTAAAAGCTCCAACTGACTTCAGAGGAGCAAAGAATATCCTGATGCAATAACCTCAGGCGCCCGCGTAACTGAACAGACGGTACGTTCTCTTGTTACGAAAAGCCAAAAAAGCAACAAGACGATACAAAACAACCAACGCAACCAAACTAGAAAAAGAGCGACTGGGAATGAAAAGCCTGACGTGAATTATGAAAGAAAAAAAAAGGAGCGTGCACAAAAATCAGAATAACAAAAAGACCAGCTATGTGTGCTCGCCAGCGAGAGAAAGTAAACGAACGACTGAACGGGTTGAACGCAAGACCACCAACAACCTCAAGAGAAGAAAGCAGCAGCAGCAGCAAAAGCAGAAGCGAACGACAAGAAGCAGGACCCCAGCAAATACAAGCCCTATTTCCCACGTCCCTTTCCCCAAAGAGGAAGAAGGCATATCACCCATCTCCTATGCCCCCGTCCCCCAAACCAACCCCCCATTTTTTTTTGTTACCTACGACTCAAGAACCTATGTAGACACGGCCCCCAGCCAACCCCTGTCCTGTGCGCGCGACTCCGCTTCCGAAGATAGTAGGTATGTACCTGGCAAGCAACAGCCAAGCCCGTTTGTTCCCCTCAGCTGGGGTTCCAGCCAGCGCAGTTTGTAGCAGGATAACGGCCCCCCTCGCGCACATACCACCCCCACGCGCGAGAAATCGAGCCGAGTACATACTATACAGTACTCGGCGTAAGGAGGATCAGAGGATCAGAGGATCAGGGGGGGCCTGAGGATTCGACGCAGACGCGCAACTTGGACGTCGCGAAAGGGGTAAGTAAGTACATACACAGTCCTGTGCTTGGAAGGGGTTGTGGGAGGGGGTCGGAAGGAAGGAATTATGATTCCTATCGTTGCTGATATAGCGTACGCTAATACCTACAGCCCTTAATTCTCGCATCAGAATCGGAATTACATTACATTCGCATGCCAGCCATCCCTTCTCTCTACCCATCCTTCAAAACACGCTACACACATGACATTCTTTTCGGAAGAGGGACCCGCTTTCAGACACACGCCACACGTTTGAGAAAGAAAAAAGCTGCGATCCCCCTGTGCCTCAGGTTGGAAATCTCGCCGTCTCAGGATCGAATATTATCAGAGCTTTGAAGGGGCGGGTTTCTTGTTCTCTAACACAACGGACGCTAAACCGCATCTAGTGTCCGAGACGGCTTGGCATGAGACAGAGAGGGTATAAGTCCCCCACCTATTAGTTGGTGTTGATAAGACTATGTATAGCGGTTCTAGGGTTTTGCATAGTGGAAGAGAAGAAGGGCAAAGAAAAAAGAAGTCCTTTGATTGGAGAAGCTGCCATTTAGTCGGGTCAAGGGTCAGTTAGTTGCTGGGATGCCAATGCCTTTTTGCACTGTGTTAGAGATGTCAAAAGGATCAACGCCAACGGCCTTATGTATGTCGCAAAGGGACCCAAGTTATGCCGAGGCCCAGATGCTCGCTAGTCAGTGAGTCCACATCGGAAGCTGAGGTCGTTCGCTTAGGATACTGCACACGGATACAACATCCGAACATAATTGACCAGGGGACGTATATAATAACATTTCTACCCTTTTTTTCTATGTTTTTTTGTCACTGACAAGAAGTCTAAGGTGAGATATAGATAGAAGAAGGGGCCGTGATGCCAATTGTTTAACCAATGGCATATACAAAACTAAACTCCCCCTTAACCACGAAAGGCCCAAGGAAAGAAAAGGGGAAAGAGGAGAAGAAGAACCATGACGATTTATTTCATACGGCATTTCCGAATCAATTTTTTGAAAAACAGCCTCCTCTTCTGAGCAGGCCGTTTCTTACCGTGTCAGCTGTTAGGCTGGGGTGGAGGTGGTGGCTTCTTCTTGAGCGTGTTGCGGCGCGGCTTCTTCTCTCCGTCGAACGTTCTCTGGGCGCTGTTGTGTCCTTCGCCATAGCCCTCTCCCGGTGAAACGGCACTGACTGCCCTGCCAGCTCCAACGGTGATGCCTTTGGCTCCGAACTTGCCCGTCATGCTCTTGGTGCTCTGTTGGCTACCAATGCTTAGCCTCCTGGCCGGAGTGGGACTGGCCGGGGTCGTCGATTGGGATGGTTCTGTGCCTGCGACCTCATCTGATGACCACCAACCCTCTGGTCGGGAGGTCGAGGTTTGTGCAGTCGTCTGAGAGTGTTCGGGCGATTCAAAAGTAAGCGAAACCCTGTTGTTGGGTGGTGGGGACATGATTCTGCTTCTGATTGAGGGAAACATCTCCTCACTGTTGATCTTATAGGCTGCCGGATACGACATTCTCGACGCTAGAACAGGGCTGGTGATGACTGAAGGGCCGTCTGCCGCCGACGGACCGTGATAAGAAATTGCTCTCCGCGTTGGTGGCGGGCTTCTTCTTGTTCGCAGAGTCGGTGAAGTTGGCTTCCTTTCGTCTCCCACGTCGTCGTATCCTTCTTGCTCATACAGAGTATCGGACACTGGCAAGTGGCCTCTGAGGCTGACTGGTGACCGCAATCGCCGATCCTTGGGACTACTGGGTGCTTCGATCTCCGAGCTCGCAAACTTTTCCAGTGCCTCAAAGACATGTGGGAAGACGAGGGTGTTGACAGATTCTGCCCACAGGAAGTCGAGATGCTCATAATGAGGAATTTCCTTTACGATGGTATGAGAGGGGAGCTCTTTCAACATGACACTGATGTCAACAAGGCTATCTGAGCCACCGTAGACCAGCACGATGGGCGTTTTGATATTCTTGGTGGGAAATTTGGCGACCTTGTAGTACTTGGACCGGTTGGATGTTATGGGATTCGGAGCATCGTCATCGTACATTTGGAAGGTGCCGTTGCGGATGATTTGGAACCAGTGGACTACGCTCTTGGTGGACGTGTATGAGTAGAGATGGGGGTATGCCGCAAGCTTTTGTTCCGGCAGAATGTTTGCAGCAGTCCACCCAAAAAGGAAACGCAAGGACTTGTCGATGAGGCGAACGAAGATGGGCGGGTACAAGATGGACTGCCACATGGTGGTCGAGGGAAGGATAGATTTGCGACCAAAAGCGAGGTACAGGATGTCCGGTGAGGCCTTTACAAAAGCGTCGACGATTCCCGATGCGACACCCTTGGGCGACATGGCTGGAGCCAGAGCAATAAAGACATCGACCTTCTCGTTGAGCGTTGGGTGTATGGACAGAGTCGCAAAAGCCTGGGCGGTTCCCTGGGAGAAGCCAATGTACGACAGAGACGGCTGGTGCGTGGTCTCGAGGATATACGAGATGGAGTCGGGAATGTCGTGAAAAGCGAACTGGTCCATGCTAAAATTCCAGAAGCTGCTCGATGTCGGGGGAGTGTGTACGCTCTTCTTGGAGTACTTGTTGCCGCGGTTGTTGCCGAGCCACACGTCGTAGCCTCGCTCTACCAGCTCAAAGGGCAGGCAGCGTTCCTTGGCCGTCAGGCACACCCACACCTCGCTGTTCATCATCAAGCCATGGTGTAGATAGACGACTTTCTTTTTCAACCCCTTTGCGCGGTCGCGGGGGTTGACTCGCACGTTTTCCTCGCCCCTTTTCCAGCCGAGGCGATGCAGACCAAGCAGGTATCCGTCGCCCGTCTGGACAATGTGCTCCTCGCATTCGTAGCCGTAGAGCTGGCATAGCTCGGTAAAGTCGGAGGCGTTGGCGATGGAGCCCCAGACGGCCTTTTTCTGGTCACGCGAGCGCTTGGACGAGGGCGAGGAGAGGTGGTTGAAGAGGCGGCGGGTGAGGCGGTAGCAGAAGTTGATGATAGGGGTAGGGAGGGCGAGGGTGATGACGGCGATGAAGGACTCAAGGGCGATGAGATTGATGGACAGGAACAAGGCGACGTACTCGCGAACGTGCAGGCGCGAGACAAACGGTATGTGGAGCGCCATGGCGATGGCAGCTCGGATGGGAGAGCAGCAGCAGCAGCAACGGGTCTGCAGCGAGAGTGAGACGGGACAGTTAAGTCCAAGGGCGATGCATCCATGGACTGCAACGCCAGCGCATCGCCCCTCTCTTGGTGCCGGGGCCTGAGAAAAGTCGAAGCTTGAGCCGTTCTGGGAAAGACGGTGAACGAGCCATTCGAGGTCGGTCCAGACAAAGACGAGGGAAAAAATGACGTTGGCCGACACTACTGCAGTGCCTTCGTGGTGCCAAGCCGACGTGTCTCTGACATGTGACAACGCATTTTCCCAACGCGGGCGACTTGGTAGGCTGGGAGGCTGGCAGGCGGGCGGGCAGGCGGGTGTCGGAGCCTAGCACGGAAGCTTCCCGCAGCCGCCGGTGCTGGCACGTAGTCGGCTTGGGTTGGCTGTGTGTGTGCGTGTGCGTGTGCGTGTGTGTGTGCTGCTCCACTCTTCATCACTCGACGTCCTGTCCTGAGAACCCAAGATGCCGCAGTCATGTAAAGATATCCGTACGCACACGCCTTTCCCTTCTTGCCCAGCAGCGGTCCTGCTAACGTAATCCATCCATTGGCAGGCGCCGCCCTGGCCTTTTGCCTCCAGAACAGCGACTGCATCATGGTCGAGCGGCACTCCCCCGGCGACTGTCTGCGCCCGCCCCTCAAGTACACGCTCCCCACACAGTGCCAGCAGCTGCAAAAGGGCTATGCAGAGTGCAAAAAGGGCATGATCGATATGCGCAAGCGGTTCCGCGGCAACAGGCCCATTGCCGTACAGGGACAGCTGGAGGCGGGCGCGTTTGGCCAGGGACGTGCCGAGGAGGACGAGAAGGCAGGCACCATTGAGGAGAAGGGTTACATGCTGTATGCCGGGCGGCCGTACAAGGACGTCAAGGAGACAAAGGGCGATGAGGATCCTGAAGGCAAAGGTCTGGAGCGGTAGCTGGCAGCGTGGGTTAAGGTGGTGGGAAAAAACGAATAAAAATGAGCGATGAAAAAAACAACCACAAAAACAACATCAACAACAAACAGCATGGTTCGGCGTTGGAACGGACTGTGCACTGCATCTCCCCTCTGTATAGTATATCTGTACATTGCGCAAACTCAAAGAATACACCTCATACACACACATACACACACTTTGCACGGACAAGGGATGTCATGGTTTGGCGTCTAGATGATAAACACATAGGCCCTATCGAAGCATTCATCCCACCCCGCCACCCCTCCCCTCCAGTACCTCCTCAACACGGCGCACGCCTTGAGCGGACAACTCGTCCCCAGCTGCCTACTAAGATCCCCCAGACTGGTCTCGATCCACCTCTGTGTCGCCTCGCCGCGATGCAGCGCCTCGACGCCTGCCACCACCAGCGGCCAAACCATATGCCTAGCCAGTCTCGGGTTCTCGAGCGCACACGGCAAGCTACTCGTAAGCACGTCTCCTTTCTCCCTTTGCGTCTCTTGTAGCAGCACAGTCGCTGGCAGGACAGTAAGTGACTGTAGCGACAAGGTGCAGTAGAGCGATACAGCAGCCCTGTAAATCTTGCCGAGCAGTAGCCATTCAGAGTAAAACGGCCCGGCCTGCGCCCAGTTCTCAGGCGAGAATGCTTCGATGCGAGCAGTCAGGTCGTGCGCCTCCAGGGCATGGGCTGGGTCCGCTTCGTACAGCAGCATGGCCGCAGATGCCTTGGTGCGCAGCTGATTAATCTCGAGTATCTCAGTGAAGAGCTCCTGGGGACATAATATGTAGGGGAAGATGAGGTCGTATACGCTCTTCACATCCTCGATGATGGTTCCGTTTGCCCCGGTGATGTCGACTTGGTCCCATGACGGACTGCATGTGTTGGCAATGGAGATGATGCTACAGGCGGGGAAAGGGTTAGCTACTAGAACCTAGTGCGGACGCCCCAAGTTGACCTACAGCAGGTATAGCACCAGGGATGACACTAGATGAGGGGCATCTTGCATGAGCTGCTTAGGCCCGCCCCGGAGGTCAATGAGCCGCTTCATCCCGTTGACATGTGAACGCCAGTCTGTAAAACTAGGGTTTTGAAGCTAGATACACGTGTCAGCACATGGCTCCAACAAATACGTCAGAGGCGTCGTGGACATACCTCCAAGCACATGAACATCAGTATACTGGTAATAGTCATGTCCGAACACCTAGTCTTGTCTTGTGCAATGTACTGGCTCAGCGATCGCAACGCTTCACCTCGGTGCTGATAAATCTTTGACCGATTCATGCTTGTGATCGTGCGGTCGGCGCCTAACGGCTGGCTGTGGACAAAATGACTGAGAGATATGCACACAAGCGTGTGATGGATCGCTGGTGTGAGCAGATTCAGTGCTTGTAGCGGGAAGATGACGATGGCGGGATTCGGTGCCAGCTCCCCATAGGCCTTGTATGTTGGATGAATTCTTACATTATCTGAACCTGTAAGTCACGCATTATTCTAGTATGTGTTGCATCTTCACACTTACAGTACTGAACAGCCTGGACCACTTCCGACGTTTCGTTTGCGAGGTACGTATAACTTGGCACGTCGTACTTTTGCAACAGACTCACCAAGCGCCTCAAACGCCGAAGCGGCTCTCGCTTGGATCGCAGTATGTTTGCGGCTTCGTCATGTAACTCCTTTTCCACCACCTCTTCGATCTTGGCCCTTCCCCAATTCTTAAATACCCGAGCAGCCTCGTTAGCACTAGCGGCCATTTTCAACGACGACACATGCAGATCCGGCAGGCCGTTCTCAGACTGACCCCCCTGGCCCGACACAAACCAAGCCAGGGCGTCTTTGTAGTCGACGGGCTCACAGATGTAGTCATTTTCGTGCAAGCGGCCGTGAATTTCTTGCTCAGATTCCGCGCTATCTCGTCGCGACACCTGCCTACCCTGGCACGGCGTGGGAGTGGCAATATAGGCTTTTGGCAAGCTGTTGTCTTTCTTCCTCCTCTTCCTTGAAGTTACCATGCCCGTCTCAACCCATTGCAGCGGCTTTGCGTCGTCGTATCCGGAACATTGCCGTCCGGTTTTCTGGCACTTCCTGCAGTCGGGTAATGTGCGATCACACACTAAACGCCGTTTCATGCAATCCCAGCATTGTCGACTTGCTTTCTTTTCTCCCTTTTCGGACGCAACCATATTGAGTTGGCGACTCGTATCGTTGGCTATTGATATACGCAGGGCAATCTGATGCTTCAGGAGAATCTGATTCAGTCTGGATCTCGAGGTATTCGCGCACAAGGTCGTGACAGTTGCGACTTGTCCAAACGCCCCGCAGCAGCGAGCATGATTGCACTCTTATTACCGTAGACAGTCGGATCATGTTGTTGCGGCTAAGGCAGGCAATGCACTGCCAAGAACCATTCTGATTGCGCCCCATGTCTTGGCCATTGTTGCTGCCCTATCGGGCATAGCTGCAATCAGCCCTGCTTACGTGACAGGGGGCCTTGAGGTTTCCCCTCCTCGGTCGTGCCGGTAAGGCTATCTCACCATAGTTGTTGTGAAGGTGGCAGATCCCCGAGCGGTTGTGTTCTGCAACGGAATTAGAGAAGAGGCTGTGAACATATCCATAACCAAGCCCATGATGTAGTTGCTGACGTCGATGTAGCCACTCACACCACGCATGTACCGTAGTTTGCAGTATGAGAAGAGGGCTACAACAATACAATTCCATTGGTAGCTGAAGGCCCATCTTCTGAGCGATGAGGGTGATCATTCATCAATAGGAGAGCGTATGCAATGATATCGGACACTCCCTTGACGCCCTGGCGGAAGCACTTCGACAGATTTTCAAGAATTGACTGTGAAACTGAACAGGATGGATGTTTGCTCGACAACTTCCACATCCCTAGGCTATACTGCGGCATGGCTGCTCGCAGTAGTACTCATGTCAAAGCCACTACACAGCCACATTCCGCCATCCTAACCTCTTTGAGAAACCACTGTGCCACCTAATTTCCTTAACCCCAAACACCTGGGTGTTCTATGTACGTAGGCGCAAAGTTTTGCACCTCGTTGCACAAGAGCTTTTACTCGACAATAGATCTTTGTCGGAGAAAGCATGTGAGTACCTACAGGGATATAACTGCTGTCCACACTTGGGAAACGGTCAAAACACGAGTTCCATCTTCGTGTACGGCGCTCCGTAAATGGTAGTTGTCATTCCAACAACATCTTCCTAGAAGCTGACGGGGTCGTTGGTGGCCTAGAAGAGGAAAGAGAAGTCGTTCTGAAATGATAGAAAAGTTGACACAAGACTGTTCATTCTGAACAAAGCGGAGACAACGGTGCGTAAAGTAAGGAAGGGACTCTTTGGGAAGGCTTCAGACAACACGCAGGAGATAATCAAGCAAAAACATCTCAAGCGGCATATGCTGTCTATTCTTTGTACACCTTATGTCACGGTGCTTCGTTCATGCCGCCCCTGTCCGGCCTGATGATGCTGATCTCATTCACCACTCATGAAATCATAACAACGTTTCATAGAGCCGGCGCTGAAAAGACATGATGCAAAGAAGACGAGGTCTTTCGATGCGGTCGTGCTTGCCACATAGATTGCTCCATGGAAATCCGTAACCGCGCTAGCCGCTTTCGGAACGCAAACCCTTTTTCCATCTTACCCTTTCACTCACCTTGTTGAGAGCTATCGTACCCTTGTTTTACGGCTGCTGTCCACAAAATACGTCAATGTACGACGACACACGCCCGGCTACTTACTCTGCTGATTACGACGATACTGGTCTTCCATCGCAACCGTCCCATGGTCCATTGAATCCAGCATTTGGTCACCTGCAGCAGGGTCGCAAGTTCTGCTGACACTAGAGAAACTGGAAGCAGCGGTATCGAGATTAAGACACATTTGTTTCATCCGGATTGGGGTTCCCGGAGGCTGTACTTGGTATGCCAGTTCATGGTGCCGTTGCGACACGGTTACGGCTGGCATTGCCCGAGAAAGGCGCCCTTGACGATCCGTACAAAGCGTCTCCGAAATAAGGGCTCTTGGCCTGCAGCCCAGCTGTAGAGCAGAGGTTGTCACCTGAAACGCGCTCTCAGGTGCAGTGGACATGACGTTGATCGCCGCCAATGAAGGAATCAGGGGATGTGTAGTCCGTGAGGCGAATTTAGATTCCAACATATCATTGAATAACGACAACGGTAAAGTGGAGACCGTCACAATATCGACCCAAGGCCCACTTCATGAATTCTAGCCCTTGGAATGAGCAGGAAGGAATTTTTTGACGCCACGATGCCCTGCAGATGGTCTCGCAACGCACAATCGGTACATTTCGATTACTGAGGATCTCAGAACGCAGTACTGCTTTACAATATGCTCAAATCCCTACATCGATTTTGTCATCAGTGGTTACTGATCTGTTGGAAAATGTTCACGGGACCATCCATTCACATCGCGGTCGATTGCGATCACATCTAAGAGCTTTGCTTGGTAGCTGCAGAGACGATCACAGTTTCAAAGATGTGGTATTGAAAACATCAGACCTAAAACAGCTATACTTCTGAGCTATGTCAGAGCCTGATTGTCGTTTTCAGTCACTCTATCTGCGCATGTGAAAGCATGGAAGGACCTGGGAACCATCCCTGACATGTTTCCCGATAATGGGGCACCCGATGCTGGTTAGACATAGCAAGCCTATTTGCATCGTGAGTGGGAGATCCCGAGCTATGCAATCTGGGTGCAATCTGGAGAGATGTCAAGTTTGTACATGCTGAGAGTTGGAGGTATAAGCTAACCTATTCGTTGAACACCTCTCTATCTCTCAAAGCCGCACACTATCCAGATATCGCCATTCTCGGCATCTCAAAATCGATGAAAAAGGGCATCTGTTGGGCAGGGTACTCTATGACCTGCATTGATATACTAACGGAATTCTACCACACAATTCTTTGTCAATCGACGTCAACAATGTGCAATGCCCCTCAGCATACTCCTGGTTCATCAATAAAAAATGCATTTGGATCATCGCAAGGTAAGTAACCCTTACAATCAAGTAGGGTTTACACACTACCACCTCTAGGCTGTGTACCCGTCATCGTTCCACGCCACTGGGGGCTTGGAAAGAACAGTCTTTTCTCTCTCACACTGAGAAGATCTATAAAGAGGAGCCTTCTCGCTTTCAAAGTTCAAACAAGCCGCACATCCCTCACCTTCTTTACCATCGCCACTCCTGCTAGCCCTGCGGAGTAAATACCATGGCGGGCTGTTCGCTCGTAGCCCCTGGACTGCCGTCTCTTATCGGGGGGGCGGCTCCAACCTTCAGCTACAACCATGCCATACACTCGGGGTTAGGCGATTTCTTTGGTATTCAGATGAGCTATATGTCCGGAACGTCAACATGTCTTCAAGGAACTAGGCCTACCTTCACTCCCGTGATCTCGAACCCTTTGGCCCTCTACACCCGTACCTGCTCGTACGTCACCTCGGGCGCACCTGCCACTTACACCGGTATCTTCTGTGGCAATGCCGACCTTGGGAGTTTTCCCAATTCCGGGGCTCTAACCATCAACAATTTCCAAGGTTTGCTCAACGTGCTTGCGCCCGTTCCACGCGCTTTTACGGCTACATTCGGGACGTCACCTGCGCCCGCTACTGTCGCTACATCAACGGCTCTGGCCACTGCATCGACTACTAGGACTGTCCTCGCACCTGCCTTACCTGTTGCAACAACGACGGTCACTAGTGCCTCTGCGACGACAACCCAGACCAACATTATTACCAATTTCGTACCAACCACAAGTACTGTAACCGTTTGCCCAACGGCTGGGGGCGCTTTGCCTTTGCTCTCGGCTGTGCCTTTGCTCTCGGCTGTGCCTTTGGTGTCATCGATACCTGTGATCGCACCAATTCTATCAGCTCCCTTAGCAGTAACATCCGTTCTGTCTGCTCCCCTGGCAGTCTCGTCCATTGTAGCAGACCCTCTGGCAGGGGTCTCATCTATCGTCCCAGTCCCTCTGCCAGCGGTCACGTCAGTCATAGCAGATCCACTAGGGGGAGTATCTTCAATTGTTCCAGTTCCTCTGCCAGCGGTCACCTCCATTGTAGCGGACCCTCTGGCAGGAGTCTCGTCCATTGTTCCAGTCCCTCTGCCAGCAGTGACATCAGTCATAGCAGATCCACTAGGGGGAGTATCGTCAATTGTACCAGTCCCTCTGCCAGCGATCACGTCAGTCATAGCAGATCCACTGGGCGGAATCTCATCAATTGTACCAGTTCCTCTGCCAGCCGTCACCTCCATTGTAGCGGACCCTCTGGCAGGAGTATCTTCAATTGTTCCAATTCCCCTACCAGCAGTCACATCAGTCATAGCAGATCCACTAGGAGGAGTATCGTCAATTGTCCCAGTGCCACTTCCAGCAGTTACATCAGTTATAGCGGACCCTCTGGCAGGGGTCTCATCTATCGTCCCAGTTCCTCTGCCAGCGGTTACATCTATTCTATCGGCTCCCCTACCAGCCATTACATCAATTCTATCGGACCCCTTGGCAGGGGTTTCGTCCATTGTTCCAGTTCCTCTGCCAGCAGTCTCATCCATCCTATCAGCACCTCTACCAGTTGTTTCATCTATCCTACCAGGGATCCCATCAATCATTCCTTCCATCGTCCCGACTGGCATTACGTCTGTTATTCCATCGCTTCCTATATCTTCTCTCATCCCCTCTATTATTCCAACAGCTCTCACATCGGCTATACCATCACTTCCGGTAGTAGGCACCTCCATCATCCCATCTATCAATCCCTCTATGATTCCATCCGTCAGTATATCGGTGCCATTGATCTCGTCCATCATCCCGCCTCTCAGCACAGCTCTACCATCACTGCCGGTTTCACTGCCAATATCTATAATCCCACTGCCAACCTCAATTGGTTCTCTACCGATACTGACATCCATCATCCCGCTACCGACATCACTCATCTCATTACCGTCCATCCCAGTACCAACCTCGATCATTTCAGTGCCAACCTCGATAATGTCACTTCCAGTACCTTCTCTCAGCATGACTTTACCGTCGATCCCAGGTCCTATCCCATCTTTAACTACGGTCATGTCAATGCCGAGCGCTATCACCCTCACTTCGACCTTGCCCTCAGCGTCTATCTCTAGTGTCTTCTGTCCGGCCAGTGATGGTTCGATGATCAGTACATCTAGGGGCAACTTTGTAATCGAATGTTTCGTCGATCACTTCGATTACGACATCGGTATCGCACCCAACAACCCTACGAACTACGAGCAATGCATTCGGGCTTGTGCGGCCAACGCGTTGTGCGAGGCAGTTTCTTATCTTCCAAATGGCCCTTGCTATATGAAATGGGGACTTGGCAAAGCTTTCTCCAATAGCGCTGTCTGGGGAGCTAGGCTTGTAAGTGCTCAGTTACCACCGACACTCCCTCCCCCAGTAGTGTCTTCGGCCCCATCCTCTATGGCGACCACATCTTCTATGGCGACCACAAGCACTGTTCCTACCACAACAATGTCCAGGACCACTTCGGCAACCACTCCGACAGGCAGTGGTGTATCCTGTCCTGCGTCCAACCTGTCCGCGGTGATCGTCAGTGGAAGACAGTACTTTGTCTCATGCGGCATTGACTGGTTTGACAACGACCTAACGAGTCCGTTGTCACCGACATATCCAACATCGTACGAAGGCTGCTTGGCTGATTGTTCCTCCACTCTCAATTGCGCCGCTGTCAGCTACAGCATAGGCGGTCCTTGCTACTTGAAGACTGGTACCAACAATGGCTTCAGAACGGACCGCAACATTATCGGCGGAAAGCTAATCAGGGTTTTGCCTACTTCAACGACTTCCCCTTCAGGGCCTACCGTGACGGTCACAACGACGATTTCTAACACCGCATACCAATGCGCCTGTACGCCTACGACAGTTCCCCAACTCAGCGCGGGAGTATGCCCTGCAAACAACGGCAGAACATATACAACTACTTGCGGAGCAGCTTACATTGTCGAGTGTGCCTCCGACCGCTTTGGCAACGATCGTGAGTGAGGTTCAAGGGATTTTCGTATGTCTTGCTAATGCGTATCATAGTTCCTAACGGGATGCGTTACCTCGACAACTATGGACAATGTCTCGAAGCGTGCGATGCAACTGTAGGTTGCGTCGATGTAGCCTGGATTGAACCGATTCCCGGAAACCGAGGCCCTTGCTACATGAAGGGTGCTGTTGGCGCTATCCGGAATACTCCGGAAGTGACTGGCGGTCGCAAGATATCCGGATGCACAACGCTCCGTCTCAAACGCAAGCGTGTTGTGCATATCCCCCCCAAGAATAATCTTGCCAAGCGTGCTGGATTCTTTGGCCCCGACTTCACTTTCGTTCAGGCCTCGGTTACGGCTACACAGACTTCCACAGTCACTGCGACCTCTCTCACGTTAGTACCCTTTAACTCCTGCTCTACACCTTTTTGCTGATATAATGTAGCACCTCCACACCCATTTCGGGTACCGCTACCTCCGCCGTCTTGACTCTGGCGACTGCTATTGCTACATCCACTGCGACCGTACGCAACACGGTCGTGAACACTGTGAGCCTTAGTACCTGTCCGACCAGCGCCGCCCTCCTCAGCCCTATCCTCAGTCCTCTAGGGCTGCCTCTGTGAGCACTGAAACTCAGTTCTCTTCTCACCATGAGGCAGTCAAGTCCATTTAATCCATGCGTTTCATTCGACCAAGTCACACTATGGTCTTTTTACTTCGCAATGGATTCTTCTAACGTCGTTCCTTAACACACACACACACTTTTCTTTTTTTCTCTGCCTGCTCGGCAGGCACTAGGGTCGGTTATAGAAATAGTAAAACATTTAATGAATATTATTCTTTCCTTTTCTTAAAAAAAAAGAAGATTGCACGATCTCTTTTCCTCGTGTGTGAAGCAACTTGGACGCCTCAGATTTCTAGATTCAATTTTTTCGGATGAAATGTCTGTTAGGATCCCTAGTTAGTGGCAAGTCCTGCATAATCAACACTTCTTCTATTTCTCACCTGCTGAACATACGCCGTGTGGTGAACAAAGAAAGAAAAAACCCCTGGAATATTTACGTGCTGTACTCTGTCTGCTTTAAACACAAAAGACATCAAACCGCCATATATGTGACAATGGGCGAAACAACAGCGCCACAACTTCACAGTTCCTGCTTGCGAACCTGGGGTAGGTGGTCGCAGTTCCGCAATCGACAAGCGGTCCAAGACGCCTCGCATACATTTATGCAATGGTCCTCGTCCCAGTCGTCTAGATAATTCCACATGGTATTCATAGATTTAGCCTACATGCCATCAGCGTCCCAACGTGTGGCCAGATAGGATGGCAAATTGGGTGTGCTCAAGTAGCTTACTATGTCCTGTGGTGAGGGCTTGTGTGGACCGTCATCCTCCGCAGGGGGTGGTAAATGGGGATGACGATCTTCAATGAGTATGGCGAAAGCGTAGTAGACGCTGTATATGAGTAAGGCAGAGAGAAGCAAGACGAGCGAGGTGTGCGCGACACGATATATCAGCTTCATCACGGGGTGTGCAGTTGTAGTACGGTGGTGGCAGTAGTGTTAGTGCACTGCGCGGCTGCTTCTTTACTCACGGGCAAGTGGAGCGCGCTAGTGGTCTAGCGTGCTCCTCAGCTGTCATGAAGTCCCCTGCCATCACCACTTCATCATGGCTATCTGGACATGTATTCTATATTCCATTTTCAAGCTGTAGCTGAATTATTCCGTGAAGCAGACTCTGCGCCGTGGGCATGCCTTTCTTCGGTGCACGCCCCTCCTGCGCTGCTACTTGCGACGCCCGATGCACACCTAACACTGCGCGACTTGGCGCATCGGAGCTTTTCCTTCTTAGTGTATAGATTGCGCAATATCTTATACAACTCGTATTGTAACTTGGCGGCGACGGCGACTAAGCTACCTTTTCGTCGTTGGTACCAACTTGAACGCATCCAACGACTGCATCACTCAGTCTGGTTTGTACTAGGGTATGCTCATCTGAGTCTCTTGGAAAGAGACGATTTCACAGCTGCGCGTCAGAAGAAAGGTAATGCACGTACCAGAGAGCCACATGCAAAAGCAGGAATCTTGATGATATGTACAAAAATCTGTCAAGGCAACTAGAATCTCTGCAATTGGAGAAAGTGGCACCCTGAACATGGCGATAGGCATCCCCTGGTAGGTAAACATGTCCAAATGACGATCGAGTCTTTCCTGAGTAACGATAAACGGGTTGGCCCAGCATAGCTATCACGCTTGGTATTTTACCGGTCTACGGGCCCGAAAAGGAGAAGCTTGCCAGTGTTGATTGGCGCTAACTACGGGCTACCGCTACTGCTTATGCATGCTGCTGAAACGGGCGACATGGCGATGCAGACAAGAGATGCAGAGCCCACTCCAGCATTCGTTAGTTTGTATCCAAGGCAGAAGGAAAAGCACGACGGCTCCGAGGATCCTTGCCAACAGGATGGTCCAGGCCCTTTGAGGCCATGGTACCATCTGTAGTTTATTTTGTTTACCGAATGTCTAGAGCTCCCCGCCCACTTGGGGCCGTGGTTTGACATGTCTGACAGTACATACATATGTACAGTGAAGCTAGCTCCTTGTGGTTGACCAGTACTGTCACCTCTACTTGGGTTGCGCAGTCTGAGGAATGAAGTGGGCATGGCGAACTAGGTAGATGCTCGGGCGAGCTGACTTGATATCCTGGTCTGGGTTATGTGTGAAATTTCCATAAAGCGGACAGGGCGTTGAGGAGCCCGTCAGACGCAGTCGAGTTGCAGAAAGGCGACAGATGGTAACAGACTAGTCCATATTCGAGCAAGCGCATACACTCCACCAAGCACTCTGGCTTGTGCATCGAGGAGCACTTCTCCGCAACCAATCATAACCAATCAGCACGAGACGGCCTTTCTAGAAGCTTCCGAATATCCTCAGCCCTCAATGACCAGAAACATCAAAATCTGCGCACGGATGCTAGAGAGCCGCCCCTCCCTGGTTTGGTTCAGCCATATCAAAACTACCGCACCTCTCGATTCTCTATTATCAACTCTAGCAACGTGTCCGCCATCCACGGCCCCCTCTGGCCTTTGTGTACTGGCCTCGGCTACCCGTCACCTACAAAGTCATCCCCCGCCCAACCGACGCTGCCATGGGTCTCCTCGATCTCCCGCCTGAGATTCTCGATCTGATTATCGATCGCACAGCACCCAGTGGCCTGGAAAGCTTCGTGCTCTCGTGCCGCACTGTACATGGGCGAGCCGCATCTCAGATTCAGCGCCACAATGCCTTGAAAAGAGTCTGGCGCAACACGACTAGCTTGACTTCAACTCGCCTCTGTGACACACTGGCTATCCTATACCAGATCTCACGTGAACCTGTCGTCGCTGAGTACATCGAGAATCTATTCCTATGGGACCGCCGCTCAGAGGATGAAGCCATGAACGAACCCGCTGAGTACAGCTTCCGCGACGACGCCCAGGCAATGGACGAGATCAAAAGCTTGCTGCGGACGACCGAGCATTATGCCAGCATCAACGACGACGAGTGGTGGAACCAGATTCTGGAAGAGGACAAGACCGACGGCGGATCCAACGTCGACAAACTATACGCAACCATTGCTCTGTTGAGTCTATTGCCCAATCTCAAAGTACTCCAGCTACCGGACAGGTGGCATGAAATGCAAGAAGGAGAGAGCGCCGAAGCTCTTGTTCCCCTTGTGCAGTCTCTGGTGTCCGTGTCCAACACCCCGGGGCACCGACTAAAGCCTTTGGCACAATTGGAGACCCTGTTGCCATTCGTGGAGGAAGGGTATGATGTAAGAGTTGGCCTTCAGTGTCTAGAGCCTTTTATGACATTGAAGAGCATCAGGAATATCTATGCAGTTAGCTGCACAGCTGTAGACGAGGGATGGGGAGAGTCTGCGTTTCGCTGGCTAAATCCAAATACCAAGTCGCCCTTGACTCGAGTCGAGTTCGCGAGCTGCTGCATGAATGCTGCTGGTCTTGCAGGTTTCCTAGCGAATGTACCAGCATTGAGGGTCTTCAGGTACTCACACCAAACCAAATGGCACGGCGTCCAATACGACTGGAACGCTGGTGAGATGTTGGAAACGCTTGCGAATTATTGTAGCGGGACCCTGGTTGACATTGCAATAACCATTGATGAGCTCTTCGGTGAAGTTGTAAATGGACTGTCCTCATTTCTGCGCTTCACAAAGCTAGAGAGGCTAGAGGTCGACGTCGAGTGCTTCTGCGGACCACCACTAGAAAGTGGACAGCGACTGGGCGCAGAGGCAAGGATTCCCGAGGGTGCAATCGCGTGGCGCCATGCCGACATTCCATGTATGGGCGACATGCTTCCCGTGAGCATACGAGAGCTCCATGTCAACACAAACTTTCCCGAGCCATCTGAGGAGGCGCTCCTAGCTCTTTTCAAAAACATAGTATCACGGCGCAAAGATAAACTGATCAATCTACACAAGTCAGTCATTCGCCAGTACAGGTCGTCGAGTGCAATATATATTGCGGAAAACCACCAAGTCATAATGGAAGTGTTCGAGGAGCATATTGAGCACCCACGGCCCAGGTCTATGATGCCGCTCTGGAAGAGGGAATTTGACACACTTGTGGGGGGTATCGTTTCCTCCCAGTAGTCTCCTCGGGCTTTTTATCCTGCAGCACGGGCTGGGATCGGCTGGGATCCTTGTTGCATCATTGTGCAGTCCTCGAATCACCATTTTAGGAAGCGTGGCTCCGACTCGCAGTCCTTTTGGACAAACCGGGTCCGCGGAGCCCCACACCCTGATTTCTTCATCCTTACATATCGCATTGCAGGCGCAAACCCACTGCAGCCGGCACTGGATCTGACAAACACCCAATACGAGAAGCCCTGGACCGTTGGTTGTTGCCACCTCATGCTACTGATCATGATCACGTCATATCGGACACTCCTATCAGCAAAGCTACATTCATGGGGGGGGTTGGGGGGGTTGGACAGAATATCTTCAATGAGGTATTGATCGCCAACAGGGATGCGCCGAGTGGCACAGCCGCCGCTTTGGCCACTAATTAACTTCCTTGCACCTACCATCCAAAAATGTTCTATCGCTCCTCTCGGTGGTGCCGGACCAGAAAGAGATGTTTCCAGAACGTTTCCGGGCCCTCCTTCGCTTAGTACTAGCGACATTGGCCAAGTCAGTGGGCTTACCCTTTGGTAGTCTGGGTCCTCAAAACGTCCGAAACTTGAATGGAGATGTCAAGAGAAAAGGTGCACTGAGCAGCGGGTGTGAGCACCCATCGTCTGTTTGCAACACCATGTGCTGCGACCATTTGGTTTTAGTCAGAAGCCTAATTTTTTTTTTGGTTGCTATAATCATCTAATCAACGCTATGGGCTACATGCATAACTCTTGAGGTACATACATAGTCCATGTCCAGACCCTATGACTCCTGTGTTGATGTGAAACATAGACCAGAAGGACGAGCAATTAATCAACCACTCATCTTTCATAGCATGTTATGGGCTTCACAGGGTTGGGCTGAGCCCTTTGCAGCCAAGACTGCGAAACGGTGGAAGGGGTTGTAGACAACTCGACCAAACTTAGCCATTAAGCCTAGCGTTCAACTTTGTTGGCTCGTAAGGTATATAGGTATAGTAGGGCTTTACAGCGAACAAATGAAATATCCCAGATATGAAATCCAAGTACAACATGTAGAGCTGTGTGGGGAAGAATTACAGCTAGAGACTTAGGTCGAAGTATGGTCATGGTACGGGGATACCACAGATGTGATGGGGTTTCTGGTGAAATCTGGGTATCTACTGGAGACATCGCACAAGGGCAATTTTGTGACACTTGATAAGCTGCTCTACATTGGTGCATCTGGATAAGTTTGCTCAACGAAACAAAGTATGCACGTACAACAAACACCAAAGAATACTCTCGATTGCCGCTCAGTTCGTCGCTTATTAGCCCCGTATACGACACATCTCTCAGCTCCCCCGTTGTCGACCATGGCTTACCGTCCCATCATAATGTAAACGACAAATCACCCTTAACCAAATAATGATATTACCATCAGCGACACCCTCTTCCTCAGGCCAAACATTATAGGTTGAGTGTTATCCCCTATTCGCGCACGTCCTCTTCTTTGGGACAATCTCATATATAAAAACTTGGAGCCTTGTGAACTTTTTCAAGCCTCTAGTTTCTCACGTAGCGACCACTTCAACAAGCCTTGTAAGCATTTACAAAAAAAAAGAGAAACTGGAAAATGCGGCTCAGAACTGCTCTCCTTGCCACCCTCCTCCCTCTTGCCTCCACCACGCCCATCATCCCCGTCGTCAGGCCCTTCATTCCTGCAGGCTTAGCCCGTGCAGTTACATCTAGCCCCGTCCCTATCCCCACCCAATCCGATCAGCCCACCAGTGCTGCTCTATCAAGTCCACCCCCAACACCATGGCGCCGCACACACATACCAACGCCAGTAGTAGTAGCATCTGAACACGCTTACGTCCCTCGTTCCAGTGGCTTTGATTACCATAAAGACACCATCTCAAGACTGCAATGGCACACACCCGTGATAGAAACACCCAACCACACTTACACCATTCTTCCCGTTCTCTATGATTACGAGAAAGACGACGGCTCAAAATGGGATTCGCACAAAGCCGATCCAGAAACACCCGACCCCAACCCCGAGCCTTCCATCTCTAACTACTACAATTGCGCATCGCGACAACATGGCTCGAGCAGTGAGGAGCTCGTGGCTAGAGCAGACACGACCAAGATCAAGGACGTTGTCCCTATCGCCAGCGAATTCAAAGTCTTGCTCCCGTCACCCCCGATGGCAGACGTCTACATGTGCATGCACCTATGCTCCATGTACGCGGCCGAGCCATGCGGGCCATGCGAGGACCTCGCTGCAAAACCCCATGCTACGCTGCCACCTCCCAACGCCGAGCTAGTAACAGACAATGCACCGGCTCTGACGCGGCGTTTTGACAAGGCACAACTCCAGGCGCTCATGGCGCTGCGCAGTTGCTACCGATACTGCCGGCTCACCAAGAACAAACGCTGCGAGACCTGCGATCAGATGCTGGCCGAATATTCCAAGAGGTTTCCGCTGACTGAGTGCCGGCCGGGCGGAGATGTGGAGCCGTACATGGGCATGTGGAAGTGTGTGGAGGAGCTCATGCGCGATAACGAGCTGGCGGGCGCGAACCTCGATGCCGTGCTACCACTTCCTCCTTACGTTGAGGAAAGGGACATTGTACTACCGCCGCCGGCGCTGGCGCGGCGCGATGAAGCACGAGACAAATCTTTCGTCGCGCTGTATCACTGTTTGACACAGTGCATGCGTGAGGCAGATGAGCGCTGCGAGCGCTGCGAGCCCATGCGCGACGACTACAAGAAAGTGTATGAGCCGCCTGCGCTTCACACGGGTGCAGAAGTGAATCCGTACGTGAATATCTGGGAGTGTGTGCGAAAGTGCTCGGTCGACAAGACGGTGCCGTGTGCCAAATGCGAAGCGCTCTGGGTACAGCAGCGCAGGTATCTACCGCCTGCGGAGGGCGCGTCGCCAACACTGGCGCCTTATATCGAGGTGTCCATGTGTGTTGCCGATTGCGATCGGTATAGGGATGCTAAGACATGTGCGCGCTGCGACAAGCTCTGGGCTGAGTTGGAAGCGGTCTCGACGCGCAAGGACAATAAGCAGGGCGGTCTGGTGGAAGCTGGTGATAAAGCTAAGAAGAATCGCCAAAAAGAGGATGAGGCGACTAACATGCGTCTCTAAGTCTGTCTCACAATGTGCGACCCGGCTAATATGGATGTGTCGAGGCCGATTTGCGTAAGTTGCGAGAAGTTTGTCAAGAGTTTGCCCCCTGTTATACCACGCCCTTGAGCACGTGGGAGAAGATGCAGTGGAGGGTAAGGAGTATGGTTTGACGGGATGAGGCCAGGGATAAGGACTTGCTTCAGGTCGTGTATCTGGGTGCATGTAGAAATGTGGCTATACCTGTAGCAATGGGATGGAGCGTGCACGCACTGCCACCATTTCTACAAACAAGAGTGTTTGGGTACAACTTACTATGTGTGTGTGTGTGTGTGTGTGTGTGAAAGAATATGATCTTAGTTTATTCGAGATAAGAATTGTAAAAGATTTCGGTATGAAAGATATCGTGGCGGATGCGTATCTAGAAGCGTTCAAGCAGCACACTTCACATCGCTCTCTTGGCTCTTGCCTGTGTCCTTGATGCTATACTCTGATGTTACCAAGAACCATGAAACCATCCTTACTTAAATCTTCGCCCTTTCCGAATCAAGCGCTTCCTTGATCGGTTGCAACATGTTGGTCATGAAAGCTTCATCTATGTCTTGGCCTGTGCCACGGCCTTTTGGCGCTTCTACGCCCCACTCGGGGATGAGTCTCACACCACTCAAGGTGAGCTCTAGCACACTTCCACATGGGTATTCCTTCTTTTGCAAGAGATCAAGTAGATGCGTCGCACATGTCTCTGGTTTGAGCGCTCTGTCTGGGGTGAAAGAGAACTGCTTCGACTTGGCGGCGTCGAAGAGAGGCGTCAGTACGCCGCTGGGGCAAAGCGTGGTAATTTTGACTCCGGTCAATGGCTCGCTGGCCGCTAGAGACTTTACGAATCCGACGATTGCATGCTTTGTTGCACAGTACATGGGCGCTCCTAAGTTGCCAGCGATGCCCGCAACAGATGACTGTGTCGTGTTAATCCCATGGTTACTTGGGCCGCATCCAAATCAACAAGCGCCTCAATGCGTTCCGCCCAACTTACAATGATGCAAACACTTGTCCGCTTTCCTTTTCCCAGACTCTTTCTGATCGCCAGCCTCGTCAGCTTGATCGGGTGATTCACATTCACATCCACCTGCATGTACCCTTCATCCTTCTCTGGGTCTTGCCAAAAGTTGGAAAACGGGGGATCAAAGAGTCCGGCGCAGATGGCATAGGCGTCTGGGACATCGTTCCATTTCTTCTCGCATATGTCGAAGATCTTGTCAAAATCAGACCAGCGCGTCACATCTGCCTGCACATAGACGATGTTATCCTTGCCGGCGGCAAAGCTGTCGAAATCCGGTGTTGTCTTGAGGTCAGCGACGAGGATTCGCGTGCCGAGGTCATGAGCTTGTTTCGTCACGTTCAAGCCGATTCCTTGATGTGATGAGAATCAGATGTAGTACTATCAGTGAAGATGCGTACCCGACGCGCCCCCCGTAATAAGCAAAATCTTGTTGTTCAGTGGCTGATCGATTGAAGTCATATTGCACTTTTTGAATGCCTAGGATGTTGACATGGAATAGAAAAAGTTATTCTGAAGCACGTAGAGTCGGTTATCGATTACAGTCTGTGGAAATTACTTATGGAGTGGCGGATAAAAGATGCCGAGGGGGCGCCTAAAGAACGCCGGTTATCAATATGAGAGGGGTACGTACACGAGCGCTGCACACGGAGGGGTAGCTGTTGCCAATAGGGCAATAGTGGGCGGGCGGAGCACTTATGCAGCGAAATAGCCACGAATGTGCTTTTTCCGGAATGATATCAGCATCAAGGTAAGCCCTCAGTCACAGCCAACCGCGCGGGTAGTCATTGAGCGCTAGGAAGCTAAGCATTGTTGTATTGCTCGACTTTATCGGAAACAACGCAACTTGTCACGGTAGGCTCCCCAAACTCCAAGCGTATTAGTTAGTGAGATAACGCCATTGTACCGTTCGAAGCGTTGATACAGACAACAAGTACAGCAGCGGCATCCCAACGCACAAGTCAGCACTTCGCCCGGCCTAAGTAAAACGCCCCTCACATTCCCCTCACCACTTCCCCATCCTCAACAACAACCACCTCAACCCCCGCCGTGACCCTCAAGCTATCCATGTCGAAAAGATACTCTTCGTCCTTCTTCACCTTCTCTAAATAAAACGGATCCCGATACATGTTTTCAAAGTCCTCGTACTTGCGCACCCAAAAGTCCGCCATGCCGTCGTATGCCAACGTAGGCATACTGAGCCGCGCCTTGTATCTAGACCTTGTATGATACTGAGACCACGTCAGAACAGCTTCCATCTCACTAGATTCTGTGCGCTTTGGTGTGCCATGATGCATTGAGGTGTGGATGAGGGAATTCGACTGACCTGGACATATTTCACCACCCCGTGACGCTGCAGCCAGGATGTGATAAGAGGACCGTGTATGTTTGCCCAATGGTCGTTGAATTCTTCCTCGGAGAGTTTCGCATTGCGGTTCGCGAACACGGTGATGCGGAGTAGTTCTTCGGTCGCCATGGCTGCTTTTTCATGCACAAGGGGTTAAATAGATTTTCGTGATTGTTAGCTTTTGACAAGAGTCATTTTGCTTTACCGGGGGGAGAAGTATCTAGGGCCTACGCTTGCTGGTCTTTGAATTCAGACTACTGCGTCTGATACTTCGCCAATGACATCATGATTATTTGGTGACTGTAGAGCGAGAGGAGATACAATGTGTGTTTGTATCAAGGGTCAATATAATTAAAAGAGAAGAAATACTGAGATCTGGTACAATGAGTCGTCCCAATATCCTCCTTCAAGCTTCATACTCTCGTGTCTGGATACTCGCATTTGGCAGCACATGCCACCGTCAATGCGCACCGCATGTCCAGTCATATAGGGCAACGCATCAGTGAGCAGAAACTCGATCAGTGTGGCAACCTCGTTCGGCTTTCGCTTCTTCCAAGCGGAGGGAATGAGAATGGAATTCTCGGCTCATGATATCCAGGACTCCTTGCAACAATGGCGTCCCAATTGTTCCTCTCTATTTGTATTCAGCGCCAATCATCGATTGCAAGGAGGCGTTGAAGATACTTACGGGCAAATACAGTTAGCTCTGATATTGACTGGTCCCAATTCCTTTGCAGCGCATCTCATCTTTCAGATCTTCGATATCCATCATGCTATCTAGTTCGCCAAAGCTACCCATCATGTTTGCTGCACCGTCTACTTTGCCGAATTTCGCGACTGTCGTAGCGATCCAGCCGTTGGTATCTAAGCGCTTCCTCACGTCTATAACCTGGATCATCACTTCGGCGCTGGACTGCACGAACTCGGCTTCCAAAACCTTTCAGTGGCTTTTCTGAAACGTCAGCAAGCGAAACCTTGCACATTTGCTTGCACGGTTATCGTGCCGTCGCGTTACCCATTCCGGACGCTGCTCCTATCACGACAATGGCTTTGTCTTTGATAGACATGTTGTGATACAGATTCCACAAATGGAAATTTCAGTCGAGAGGGATTCCTTCTTTAAAATTTCCCTGGTCTATTTTAAACTGGCTTGTGAATTGTGCTGCCTGGCTTGACTACTTGCACGATGGAGACGTAAAGATATGAGGTGATTACTAGAGGGCTTTCCCGAGATCGCTTCTTGCAGCTCATGTTATAGTACAAGATTACAGATCATTTGAGATCCCCTGTCGCTTCTCGCAAATTCTGGCAAAGAGAACATACTATGTAGCAATCTTCAAATCCAGTACCGATGCCCCTCCCAGATGTCGGCACTCCTACCTTGTGGTGCGGACTATGATGTACCTAACCCTAGAGGATTAAGTGATTTTTGCCACTTTGTAATCTATTCTGGGGAAAGGACTATAGTAATACTATCCCTTCAGCTGTATGTAAGGTACTTTTGCGGCTTACTGTGGAGGCTCGAGCAGTTGTTGTCAACAAACCAAGCTCCACAAGAGCTTTAACAGTGCGTCTTAAGATAACCTCGGTATATGAGTAGGTATCTGGGAAGGTCACTGCGATCGTCCTGATTATAAATAGAGATAGCTTACACTCGAGGTTTTGTCGTCCGAGGCGACAGGAAATGTTTAGATCGGTCGGACTTTGAATGGCTCAAGGACACTCTAGTAAGACCACAAGGTCAACGTGGAGTGTTGCCTGAACGAGAAGGATTTCAAGTCGATAAAAGGTAGAATTCTAAGAGGTTCCTAGGTTGTATAGATGAAGTGGCTCATAGTTGTACGCCTTGAAAGATACATAACTACCGCGATTTCATGAATACAGCAAATCACATTAAAGCTTCCTTTTTGCAAGACCATATCACGGTAAGCCTGCTAATACATACGACCTAAGCAAGACACATGGTTGCAGCATGCGCAGCCAAAAGCGCCAGTCATGCCACCGAGTCTTGGCATGATGCGGTGACTCGTTCGGACTCCCGAGAAATAATTTGGCGGGGCAGACGGAGAGAGAGAGGGTGCGTGCGTACGTACTTACGTAGGCAACGCACCATCGCATGTGCAACACACTCCGACTACTTTGTAGCACAGCCACGTCAACTATACGCTCACGAGTCGCTCGAGTGCCCTCGCTGCACGCTCTCTTCACCATAGGACGAAAGCACAAGGCCCACCGCCAGCAGGCGCAGCAGGACAGGCCGTGGCGCACCGGGGAGAAAGGTCGCAAAGGCAGCGGCAAGGGCAAAGGCAGAGGCGGAGGCAAACGAGGCAAAATGGGCCAGGACGAGTCGAGAGTAGTCGATCCAGATGCGCCGCCGCAGACACTCAAGGCACGCACCCTCGAGGCGCTTGCGCAGTACATTAAGGATGGACGCGCGCAGAAGATTGTTGTCATGGTAGGTACACACGAGACGTGAAACGGGGTGCGAGGGTTTTCCAACACAAGCTCACCAAAGGCAAAAAAAACAGACAGGAGCAGGCATAAGCACTTCAGCAGGCATACCAGACTTTCGATCGCCCGACACTGGACTGTACGCGAACCTCGCGCGTCTGAACCTACCTTATCCTGAAGCCGTGTTTGACATTAGCTTCTTTCGCAACAACCCGGAGCCGTTCTATACACTCGCGCAGGAGTTGTATCCCGGAAAATTCAGACCTACGATAACACATTCGTTTGTAAATCTGTTGCACCAGAAGGGGCTTCTGCTGAAGCTCTTCACGCAGAACATTGACTGTCTGGAGCGCGAGGCGGGGGTGCCGGGGGATAAGATCATAGAGGCGCATGGCAGTTTCGCGACGTAGGGAGACACCACATCCACAAGCCCCTAGGCACACACTGACGCGTCTTAGGCAACGTTGCATCGAGTGCAAGAAGCCATACCCCCAAGAACGCATGCATGAAGCGATCCAGAACAAATCCGTACCTCACTGTGTCGACGCCTCCTGCAACGGCCTGGTCAAACCCGATATCGTCTTCTTTGGCGAACAGCTCCCCTCTGACTTCTTCGATAACCGCGACCTACCCGCCGAGGCCGATTTTTGCATAGTCATAGGCACCTCGCTATCCGTTCACCCCTTCGCATCGCTGCCGCAGCTCTGCGAGTACAAGACACCACGTCTGCTGATAAATTTGGAGAGAGTGGGTGATATGGGGTCGAGGGCAGATGACGTCCTGCTACTACAAGACTGCGACAGCGGCGTCAGAAAACTAGCTGAAGCGTGTGGGTGGTTAGAGGATTTAGAGGCGCTCTGGGCTACAACAGCACCAGCCGAAGCCGCTCCGGCACCAAAGGAACAAGTGAAGAAGAGCCGAGACGAACTTCTCGAAGACGAGATCGAAAAGCTCACCAAGGAGGTTGACGATACGTTGAAGCTGGGCAAAGCCCAGCATGAGTGGCTTGAAAACCATGTAGACAACAAATTGGCGAGGAAACAAGAAGACGAAGTAAAGGAAAAGGGTGTGAAATCCAATCTCCAACCAACAAATGATCCGGACTCGAAGACGTTGGCACCAGTAGCGAGTTCGGGTGAGAAGAAATCGGATCCTGGAGGCGGGCTGGAGCATGTTTTCCCGCACATGAGAAAGCCCTTGCTCTAGTCGATGGGGCGAATGAACGAACGAAGAGACGATGCTATGTGTAGTATATGTATTGGATGTAAGGGTATACCGTCATAAAACTATAGGTAACGATAAACATTTGGCTTGCATTTCAAGCAAGCGGTGCGTTTTTGAATTTCTTAGCTGCGCATATGTTCCCAATGTGGAAGTGGTATGTATATTGGCGGCTTTAGTAGGTCGTCGTTTGCCGGTCATCTACATGGCATGGTCAGCCAGCTTCATCTCCACGTATCAAGGAGATATGTAAACTCAAAACTTACAGTTCGCACCCATTGCCTTTCTCAGCTTGAGCGTTACAGCATCAGCATCCAAGTCCTTCTTGTCACCCGTCTGTATCTCGACGGCATACGTCCTGATAACCTGCTTGACCTGTCCACTCTGGAAGCTCATCTTGGCCTTGCGCATAACCTTGGTATTGGGGCCTGTTACACCGAATAACATCAATACTTCCGTTCTCCCCATAGAAAGTCAATTGATAAAGGACTGAGATGGCGGACAATCATAGTCGAGACTAAACCCAAGACAAGGAAAAAGGGGGACGATAGAAAAACACGCACCTTGCCAAACCACAAAGGCAAACTTGACACGCTCACTGTACTCGTCGTTTCCCAACTTCATCCGCACATAGGCGTACGCCGCCTCGTCATCCTCAAGGCTTTCTGTCATTTCGGCAATCTCGCCTTTGCCTGTGGCTGCCAGCTTTAGGTTGTCTGATGTTGCAGAAGCATACTGTCAACATGCATTAGCGCATTGAGTATAGACAGGCCTTCTTTTTAAGAAAAATCGGAATGTGCTTGGTAGAAGAGTCTCGTGACAAGGCAAAGATGGGGTTCTACTGATACATGTGCAGCAGCATTTCGTTGCAAAAGCGTGGTATAGGAAATGCACCGGCAGGTTGAGGTTCCTGAGCTTGTCACATACCTTCAAGATCAGCCACGTTGTGTCTGATTTATCCGAGCGCACATCTTCGTACGCTTGGGCGATATCAGGGTCGTTGAGGATATCGGCTGCAGCAGGCATTGTTATTAGGTTGTGTACCAAATTGGATGTTTTTCGACTCGGCGATGAGGCGAATCTGCGCAGAGAGAGCCGTTCTTGACAGGGATAGGAAAGGTTTCGAAAGGGAAAAGGATGAGGAAGTTGGGGATCCAGGGTCGTGAAGCTAACTGCGGCTAGTGCGGGGCTCTAGACCGGACCCAGTGCGATACAGGTGGACCAATGGGACGATAAGTGGTGGGGATCTCTGGGTCCTTTTGAGCCGCTGGCGGTGTGGGGTTCACGATGTGTCTCTTGTCTGCCCCACGAACCTTTCTTGCTCCTCAGGAAACATCAAAATCGTCATGTCCATCAGCTCCTGCTAGTGACTTCTCACTTGGGTTGTCACATTGCGCCTTCAAACGATCGCAGTCCATAGATGCCTTGCTCAAACGGTGATATTACTTGCAATCCGGCATCTTGAAGCATGTGATCAAGGGCGAGATATTCTGATGCCGATTCATTGTAGAACGGCCCATTTGCCACAGGAGGAATATGAGAATGCATAGCTGTGCTTGACGCAGAAACTTGCAATGATATGCTTTGGTACTTCATCGTTTGGTACACCCACCGTACTTGTGTATAACATCATGACTGATATGGCAACGTACATGGGCGTTAGTGCTTTCTCGATGCAGCCTGAGATAGAGCTCAGTGACTTAGAACAACAAGATTCGGAAAAGAGTAAAGGGACTGGTATTCGCATGCTGAAGTTGGCCTGCATTGGTGCAGAGTTTGCCGATTGTCATGCGCATTTCCTACCATTACTCTAAGACTGTTGGATTAGCAGCAATCGCGTTTGGGAATCCATCTTAATCTCTCTCACAACAACAGTGAGCTTTTGGAGGTTAGCGTAGTGATTGACTCCTTACTTAGGTCTGCAAAAACATGAGAAATGCAAACCGCCTCGTCGTTGTCCACATCTGGTACTTGACGCCACGGGAGCGCAGATTTGATTGACGATTAGCAGGACCAAGCAACCTGAGCGCGAAAGGAGCCCCTTTTAGCGGCTTCGTGAGCCGTGGGTTCAGAAGCGTTAAATCACATGTTCTCAGAAGCGATGGAAACAGCCCGTGGCGAGGCAAATCAAACCGACTTCAGAGGGTCCGGACGGGCAAGAAACGGCATGTTGTTATAGCTACCAACAGGATTAATAGCCCGTCACGTGAGGCCGCGACAAGGTCTCTATGGCTTCGGCGCGCAAAGCCGGCGGAACTGGCCGGCTCGCGGTAGCAAGTCAACAGGCAGGACACACAGTCAGTGACGGGGAAATGGCCGACAATGGAAATGAGTGGAGGATTCGGAGGCGCAAGGTCCCGGGTACGAGACTGGAAATGAGATGGTGCTTTGGGCGCACGATACCCCGCGGAGCTTGTGTTGATGGTCGATGGTTGATGCTTTCTGCTTGCCGCTGCCCATTGCACCGCGTCGGCGACATGATTGATGGTCGGGAAATGCGCAGATGCCCGGGAGATGCCTGCACACCGGGAAAAGAAACGCCTGCATTTTGACGGCAGCGTGGTGTTGTGTTGACGTCGGTATTGGTGTTGTCGTGTTGTTGTTAGGGATGGTTGGTCAGTTTAGTGCTGGTCGTCGTGGACAGCCTCCCTATTATTGGGCCCAGCCACCACAGAAAACCGGAATTGCATCATTGCATCGTAGTCGACAAGCGCAGCGCCGTGTCAAATCCCGCAGAGTGCTCGCTCTGCTTTCTTTTGCATCCTCCTTGGACCGATTCTCCACGTTCGCAAAGCTGCATTTCCCCTCGCGTCGCTCTTTCCCATCGTGTGCAGCGTAATCGCAGGTTGATCTGCTTCCCCCACAAACCAGTCGCCGGCTTCTCCGGTCAACAATACCCAGTTATTCCCCCGGACCACCGAGGCCGAATACACACACAAAGCGCAACAAGGTCAACCCCACAGCAGCGCCGCATACCCTCAATCCTTATCATGCCGGCCTTTCACCAGCAGCTGGATGCTGTCGCGGCGCAGATGGGCAGCAAGGCCGCCCGCGACGCCGCCCTCACGCCTCGCCAGCCTCTCATGGACGCGCCTGCAATCGCCTTCGATGCGCCCCAGGCAATGCCCATGGCCAAGCGGCAGAACGTGATATATACCCAACAAGGCATAATACCCACCTACTACGATCTTTCAGGACCAGAGCCTGGCACCGTCGTCGGCATTGTCCTGGGCAGTGTCGCCGGCTTTCTCCTGATATGCTGGTTGATGCAATCGCTCGTCAACTCCTCGCGCGGCGGCGGCGGAACCAGAACAGCCATGGCAGGAGAAGAGGAAATCGTAGTACGCAGGCCGCGCCGCAATTCACACGGCGGTCGGTCGTCACGCCGCCGCTCCGAAGTACGCGAGGTCAGTAGGAGCCCGAGGACCTCAGGCGGCCGGTCGCAGGTCATTGTCGAAGAGAGACGGCAGCCAGTGAGGCCAAGGAGCATCGTTGTAGAAGATCGGCACCGCGTGCCCGGCGACAACGTGGTTGAAGTCATCGAAGAACATGAAGATTATCGCGAGAGAAGGGGAAGCCGGAGAAGCGGCCCTGGTTATCGGTAAGTAGCGAAATGCCATGTTGAGGCGACGAGTCTTGTACTAAGATACCTAGATAAGCCGGCACTAAAACCCTACCTGGCATGCCTTCCATGCTTCTCCCGTCCATTCACAAACCCTACCACCGACAACACTATGTGCAGCCACTCCTCTCAGGCGCACCACCGATACCCCACTGATACCCTTTTTGGGTCTTTTGCTCATCTTGTTCTTACATTCTGCGATTAGTTTCTCCTCGTCTCTTTCAGGTCTTGTACCATAATATGGTGATTTTCCTAGCACTGGGCGTTCAGGCGGCAGGGTCGGGATACGGGGCACAAAGACTCGATGATCACGAAGCAGATACGATGTGTCACGCGTCACGTATAGCGATGTACGCCTCCGTGTCGAAAACTCTGGAGGCAATTAAGTTAGCTCTATGTTTACGATTATATAGTGCGCATTATGTGAGCAAATATGATAGTGTTGTACCTTGACAAGGTTTCGAATGTAACGAGTCACTAAACACATTAGCGCGGAGCATCTCGTGATGCTAAATTCAGATGCAGCACTCGCTTGCTGCATGCAATGCTGGCATGCCTTTCCACCATTCAAGCTTGTTGCACACAAACTCATACTGCCAAACTCTAAACATTTTCCACATCTTGCTCTCCCAGCCCAAAATACGCATACTGACAATGTACCATTGTTAAAGAGTCTTTCAATATACCGCTTCCCGTCAGTAATAGACAAAGACGTCCTATGCCATACAGTCGGTCTGTCTGTCTCATGTGACAAGTGGAGAATATCATCCATACCTCTTCTGCCTCTTTTATGGTTAGCAAAATAGACACGATACACAAACTATCTAACTAGCTTTTCTACAAGGCGTACTTGACATGTGCGCTATCCTGTTCGGGTTAGCGTAAATTCTTCCTAGCGTGCCCTTGAACACATCTTAATGGCCCACCCCGCAATGTTCCCTCCGATCGATATGCTGTCATTATACTCGAGTTACTGACACCATGAACAAAGGATCTAGAATTTCTGCGGGCGATCTAGATCTGTTCTTTTCCCTGCAGAACAGCCACATCGATCTGGACCACGCACTGAACGATGGCAGCTTCGCCGACTTGTCTGAAGCGTTGATAGCGGCGAATGCTACACCTTCTCATTTCAACAATCACTACATGGCGGAACAAACCTTTCAGGATTTTTCAAATAACTCAACTGCCTCGTCGTCGCCCTTCACGCCTGGTCCTTCTATCGTGAGACCCAAGCTGGGAAGTCGTTTTTCAAGAGAAGTCATCCGTACTTTGAAAGATTGGCTTGCAGTTCATCAGCAGCACCCGTATCCCAACGAAAACGAGATGCTCGCTCTACAAAATAGAACTGGACTAAACAAAGCACAGCTTACAAACTGGTTTGCAAATGCGCGACGAAGGGGCAAGGTGCAGAGCGTGCGCACAGGGTCACCTCAAGCCCATGAGAAACCTACGCCTCCCATAGACATAATCCACAGGCCAGGTACTCCAGCAGTGAGAAGCTCTCTTGATTATAAGGATCCGATGCAGCGATGGGTAGAGTCGCCTCCTGAGCACGAACCTGCCGCTGCAGGTGATATTGCTCGCGCCATGGCCTCCACTTCCCGTAAGTCCTTCCTCATACTAGTAGCCATATTAGGATTCCTATTCTATGTAATTGTTGCTAATTTCGTCCCAGGTAAAGAGAGTGTGGGAGAGATTGACCATGTTCAATCGTGGCAATCGCCCTACGCAAGGTCATCGGCAAGTAGTACCAGGACGTCACAGTCAAGTGAATTTTCAGGCCACTGCTCCTCAGGGTCTCAGAATTCGCGAAAGATGCACCGAGCGCCTCGCAAGAAACGAGCTAGTAGGCGGCGTCGACTAGAGCAAGAACCCGTCACCACCCCATTGCTCATGCCGTATCAATGCACATTCTGCACAGAGGTATTTAGAACAAAGTATGATTGGCAGCGGCACGAGAAATCGCTTCACCTGCCACTCGAAAGATGGATATGTGGACTACACGGTCCTCTGTCTGCCAAAGACAGCCTTGACGAACTCTGTTGCGTCTTTTGCGGAAAGACTGCACCCGACGATACTCATATTGAGGCGCATCATTACTCAGCTTGTCAGGAGCGCAATCTTCGTGAAAGGACATTCCACCGAAAGGATCATCTGGTTCAGCATCTGCGATTAGTTCATGGAGTCGAGTTTTCCGAGTGGTCAATGTCTTCTTGGATGCTACCTATACCTGACGTTCGATCGAGATGTGGATTTTGCGGCATTGTAATGAAAACCTGGCTGGAAAGAACCGATCATCTCGCGGACCACTTCAAATCTGGTACGACAATGGCTAGCTGGCAAGGAGACTGGGGCTTCGATAGTTTCATTGAGCCTTTGTTGGAGACAGCGATGCCCCCCGGTAAAGGGTCTACCCGATCAAAGCTTGATACTAGAAATCAGCTAACAGTTTATCAGATCTTATTGAATGGGAAAGGGGTACACTTATACCTATGAAAGGCAGCGATCCATCGTGGGGCACGCCGCCAAATGCGTATGAGCTACTCAAGATCGAGATAGAGTTTTTCATCCAACGGTATTTCGACGAGAACGGGCACTTGCCTGATAATGATGCTATACAGGTTGAGGCTTGCCGCATTATCTTCGCTGCCGAAGCCGTTTCCGTCATGTGCTTACCAGGAACGGAAAAATCGCACCAAGCGTCTTGGTTGTGTGATCTTGTCATGTCATCTCCAGTACTAACCGAACGCGCTAGATTTCAGCCTGTGCGGTCCGCCCGTGAGAGCAGACATTTTCCGCTGAAAATAAACGCCAAAGGGCATTTGTTTGAGCATTGTCCTATGGAATCACGGCTTCTCAGTTTTGTTATGGAACAAACACAAGCGGGTTCTGCGCCTAACGATGCACAACTGCACAACGAGGCATGTCAGATTGTGAGACAAATGGAACAAGAATCAAGTACACCTTCGGACGTATTTGCCAACTGGGTTGTGAAGGGCATTTACTCGGCGGCAGATTGGTTATCAAGTTTTAAGCAACGAGCATCGATATTTGATACCGCTGACACCACTGGCATTCCTTCAGGGTGTACAACTGGTACGTGGTCCGGTTCGTCGTGGACACAGCCGCCTCATCCGAATGCTGTAGGATCAGCATTAGACGTGATGCACCCTTCTCAGCAGGCACAAGGATTCTTCAAGCCACTGCCGACATACTCAGAAGAAACTTCCGCTGTGCCTTCGCCAACCACACAGCCCAACGCTAACGGTCCCCTGCGAGCTCTACTTCCCGACGACACAAATTTTTACCGCATTTTCGATAGCGATATGAGACGCTGGGCGGCATCGACCTTATCGCCCAAGAATCCGAATTGCCATGTACCATCTGACGAGGAGATACAGCATCAGGCGTGTTGGATCATGTACGATGGCGACGACCCATGGAATCAGACTCCTGCCGACTTTCCGGTTTGGTTGTCGCGCTTCAAAAAGGAGGTTGGGATCACGACTGACATTGAAGTCGTTGATCCTAAAAACTTGACAACGTCGACATCATGAGCAAATCTCGATGGCTTCAGAGGGCGAATGCGGAAAAGACTATCAGTTACAACGACTGCACGGTGAAGATCTGAACGAGAGAGGCATCCAAAAAGTGGAGCCTAGGAACCGGGACTCAAACTTCATATAATGTGACAGCCGATGGTACTGGATAGATCAAACAGATTACGGAGGCTAGAGCACATTCGATTTGAGTGAACAGATAAGATTCTAAAGCTTTAATCCTCAGATTCTCGAATGGGCACTATACAGCCTGTTGATAGAATACTCTCTTACACCAATAGACCGTAGGCGAGCCACGCATCGACCATAAATATTTAAAGACTAGAATCGACAATATCTTCAATGGACATCGTCATCCCTGATTCAATTTGCGCACAGATGCAATGTCAGAAGGAGAAAAGACGCATCGAGACGTGTATGGTTCGCAACCATCTCGTAATTAGCGCCGCTTGGCAACGACTAGTCCGCATTACCCCAGAGCCCCCATCTCCACACCCCATCACGTTTCTCCTGAAGCAGCCCAAGACATGACATTCTCTCCTATTCACCTTCGAGAAAGATAAAAATTACATAGCTAGGAAAGTAGAGCTCAGGCAAACGCATGTCATCTCGCTTTTTTGGTGGTTCTATCGCTTTCGCAGCTTCCTCGCCACAATCACCGCGCAACAGCCCTCACTGGGGTTGGCCTGAACCTTGCCTAAAATAGGATACCCACCCGACGAGCGGGAGGCTTTGGCAATGAACGACGCAAGCATAGGACCAGATGAGTTCACATGAGGCGGTTCATTAGGCAAAAGAAACGGCTGTCGGCTGTACCGTCACGGGACCATGACATTCATTGGTTGATCGGCGCCTTCCGTTACTTGCAAATCTCCACATACGGGAGAATTGCGTCCGAAGAGAATTGTATAAGAGGCCTTGCTCCCCATGGGGCATGACGGCTGTTTGGCGCTCTTGACTATTTAGCTCATGTGGTTGACAAAGCATAGCAGAGATATTATGTCTTTGTCGCATCCAACCTATCCGTTGGGATTGAGGACCCTAGAACTCTGTCACGCCATGGTACGTTCCAAAAGCTGCTCACATCTCACCCACGCTCCCACAAACCCCCCGCCATTCGCCTCCGCGGTTGCGCACGCGAAACCTGGGCTGACCATCACAGTGATATCTGGAGACATCCTACGGGGCACTCCACCTCTGCGCAAAAACCATCATCCCACACTGCCCTGCCGTGCCTGTCTCCAGGTACCGCCTCGGTCTCCCCGAACATTACCCGGGTTCAAATTTTCTTCCAAGGACCATGACTTGGACGTCGGCACTTGTCACGATACTCGCCCCGCCAATGCGGTCACCAGGCTCCACCATGACCCTCTTTTTTTCGAAATCTTCAGGAACCTTGTGTGAGGTTTTTCTTTCGCTGTGAAGCGATGCGGGCCGCTAGTGCTGCAACCTCGGAGCCGGAGATGAAGTTTTCATCATACGTCGGCCAAGACCGGCGCATGTCTGGGCAAATGCGAAACTCGCACGAAATGGCAACTGCTGCCATTGAGCTGGCATGTCTTTCGAGAAGACGAGATTCCAGGGATGCAAGAATGGCCGCTGCGATTCTTCAGCTCACGCTGTTGTATGCTGAGAGACATGCAGCCAACGATCCACAGCCTGCCAGCAAAGGACACCGTTTGAAGAAATTGTGGCGATCCGATCCACCACTACACCGGATGCAGCACGTTCGTCGCATTAGTTGCATAAAATCTTACATGCGTGGGTCGAACCACTTTCTGGCGCATTCCCGGCATTCCGATTCCGACGTTGGACAAATGGTTGAGGCTCTGCGGTAAGTATCCGTGCCGTTGCGTCCGTGCACGCAGCACGCCTGCAGCGTGTTATGTCATCGGAGCCACTTGTTCGCCTCATCTCTACCGCAGACGCGTCTGTACCCTGGTACGCGCTGCAGAATCAGCTACTCACGTTGTCTAATTGGTATAACGGGCGACAACCACCAACAAAGCACACAGTCGTGACGGCTTGCTGGTTTCCTGGCCCATCACTGTTCTTCTTGTTACCGAGAGTGGACGGCTATACACTGTCCGTTTGTTTCGTCACTCGAGCCATTCGGCACAGTTCGTGCCTTGCATGGTCATTCGAGCGCTAACTGCAAAATGAAAAACGTAGTGTTCAGGTGCAACACCTTCGGTGGGCCGATCACTGCGCTATCAACGCCCGTGCATCCTGGCGTCCAACAACTGTCCGATGTTGAGCGGTTAAGAAATTTCACGACCGGCAGACCTCCGCTTGGAGCGCTCTCGTGAGAGGCTGCCCCATGGACAGCTCCAGCCTGGGAATGGCATGCCATCACCTGCCCCGTCTTCTCCGGGCTCGTGCGAGTATGTCTCCTTTCGCCTCCATGCCTAGGGCGTTCTGGAAAAAGTTGGTCTTGTGGACACGCGAATGAACCTGACACTGGGGCTCCACTGTCAATAGACCCTACAAACCCGTCTCCGCATACTTTCGCTATTTATACGGTACAGCCTCCCCCTCTGAATCCACACTGGTCTCCTCTTCTCCAGCTTCTCTCCAGCTCAGTCTCCTCGAGAAGCCCACCCCAAGCTGCGGACCAGCTATTACTTAATCAACCACCTTCTTGACTACATATTTTAATCAACAATCTCCCAACATGCCGGCCTTCTCGCGATTCTTCAACAAGAAGGCTGCGGCTGATGGAGTCTCTGAGAAGGGCACTCCTGATAGCGTTACCCCAGCTGGTACACCGGCCAGGGGAAACTCCGATGCCATGCACGCTGCAGACATCGAGCCAAAGGGCCGGGTACCCGCCATTGCTATCATCCTTGGTGCCGTTGCCAGTATTGGTGGTTTCATGTTCGGTTACGAATCCGGACAGATTTCTGGTTTCCTCGAGATGGATGATTTCAAAGCCCGCTTTGGCGAGAACGGCGAGTTTTCCCCTGTTCGCCAAGGTGCCATTGTCGGTCTTCTTGCGTAAGTTTCAACTTGAGAGAACGAAGGGACTTGCCCTAACCATTACTCAGCGTCGGTACTCTTTTCGGATGCTTGGGCTCAGCCCCTCTTGCTGACACCTTCGGCCGTCGTCTCACTATCTCCGGCTCAGCCTTCTTCTACATCATTGGCGTGATTATCGAAATCACTAGCAAGAATGTCTGGGTCCAGTTCGCAATGGGTCGTTTCGCTGCTGGTCTCGGTATCGGTGCTCTTTCTACTGTCGTACCCATGTACCAGTCTGAGTCTATTCCCAAGCGTATCCGCGGTGCCACAGTCTCTTCTTACCAGCTGTTCATTACGCTCGGTATCTGGACAGCGTACATGGTCAACTATGGCACAGAGAGGAGCTACACCACCAGCGCTCAATGGCGTATCCCCAACGGTCTTTCTGCTCTCTGGGCTATCCTTCTCGGTAGCACTATTTTGCTCCTCCCAGAGTCGCCCCGTTACGCATACCGCAAGGGCAATGTCGAGGACGCGCGCCTGAACATGGCTCGCCTGAATGGTGTCGACCCTCACAGCCCCTTCATTGATGCTGAGATTGCCGAGATTCAGGAGAAGCTCGAAGCTGAAGCTGCCGGTGGTGACCACCCATGGTACGAGATTTTCACTGGTCCTCGTATGCTGTACCGTACTCTGCTCGGAATGGTTCTTCAGGCTGGCCAGCAACTTACCGGTGCCAACTACTTCTTCTACTACGGCACAACCATCTTCTCCGCCACCGGTCTTAGCAACTCTTACGTCACTTCCATTATTCTCGGAACCGTCAACGTTGTTGCTACCATTGGTGGTCTCTGGATTGTTGAGAACGTTGGCCGCCGCAAGGCTATGATGGCTGGTGCTGCTTGGATGGCTGCTTGCCTCTTCATCTACTCCTTCATTGGCCAATACCAGCTCGACCACGCGAACCCTCTCAGCACACCCCAGGCTGGAAACATTATGATTGTCTTCACCTGCTTGTTCATTGCTGCTTTCGCTACCACATGGGGACCCCTTGTTTGGGCCATTGTCGGAGAGCTGTACCCCGCTCGCTACCGTGCTACCTGCATGGGTCTCGCCGTAAGTCTATGTCTGAATTTCCATCGCTCTATAGACTTTACTAACATGTTTTCCAGACTGCCTCCAACTGGCTTTTCAACTTCATCATCTCCTTCTGCTCCACTCTGATCACCAAGCGCATCGACTACTTCTACGGTCTTGTCTTTGCTGTCTCCCTCGTCCTCCTCTTCTTCGTCGTCTACTTCTTCATGATCGAAACCAAGGGCCGTTCTCTCGAGGAGATCGATACCATGTACATCTTGCACGTAAACCCCATCACGAGCAGCAAATGGGACCCATCCACCCTCCAGAAGGACGGCCTCGTCGACACGGACCGCCTACACATGGGTCCTGGTGGTCGTTCTTTCAGCAAGGCCGAGCAGAGTGGTACGCGCGGCGGCATCTTGGAGCCTGCCGAGAGGAACGAGATCCAGGTCTAGAGATGGGGTTGAAAAGAGTTGAGCATTAAATGTTTGCATTTTCATGGCGCTTGAGCGACTTGCATATATGTTTGGATTTCGCGCACAGAGGGGCTTTCTGAGAGGATGTGTATGAACAACAAAAAAGATATGATATATTTTCTGTAATGCATGAGATGTTTGTTCGCATGGAACTAGGTCTGTTGAGAATTATCAACAGTATTTTGAATCAATTGACGTGCTGAAAGAAAAGAGGTCTTGCTTTGCCACTCTATTCTGATTTTATAGACCTACATGTTAGTAGATGTTTCTGTTGTTTCGCTCGTCTTTGCTCATAAGAAATGTGGCTTCTAGAAAAGAATCAAAATAAGATAACCTTGTTAAGTTGTAAGCGGAGGACTGGTAAGCAGTCGATCTTGGGTCCAGTTTTGTTTTCTTGGAATAGGTGATTTATCGATTTAGCGCGTTCGTATATACAATTTGAACATACTAGAAAAACCAGTACTCAACACATGCATCTGATCAAAAAACACTGCATAAAAACTACCTTGAAATATTTTCAATCCGCAGCTTACCATTGAAAAAAGGTAGAAAATATACAGTCTTCATACCACCCTATCATACACAATCTTTTCCTTTTTTTTTTTCCCTATTCTCTTTTTAAAGAAAAAAGTACCTACTTCCCCCCCTTTACCTAAGACCTCGCATCCTTGGCCCCAATATCCCCACTCTCCCTCGCCCACCTCTCCGTGCCCTCACCCGGCCGCACCACCTTATCCTGTTTCCCGAGAGCCTCTGGCTCGGCGGCCCAGCGCTTCAGGACATCGAGGCCAACACTATTCAGCGCCTTGACGTGCGTAGCCTCGAGCTTGACACGCGGGACGTCGCCGATGTCCTTGTCGTTGTCCGCGGCGGTTTTCCACAGCGAGGCTTCGAGACAGAAGCGCTGGCCCGGTCCTACGCCGGCTTTGCGCAGGTCGGTGCCGGTGGTGCGGGTGAAGTCGAGGAAGGCGTTGGTGAGGATGGCGGCGATGGGGTTGGCGCTTGTGCAGGTGCCTGTGTGGAGGGAGGGCGGGAGCGAGGATGGGGGTGGGGAGCGCTCGGACGAGTGTTTGTGCAGGGGCGCGTTGAGGACTGCGGGGTGGTGAGTGTTGGATTGGGGGTTGAGATGGGTAGGGTAGTGGAGGGGAGTGGACGGACCGTTTTTCTGCTTGACGTCGATGCTTCCTTGCTCGTTTTTTCCGGACATGGTGGCGGTCTAGAGAGAAGATTGGGATGTTAATGCGTTGGCTTTTTTTTTAAGTTGAGGTTTCGTGGTTGTTTGTTGAACTGCAGTATCGTGGATTCAGCTTGAATGCAGGTTCAAAGATCAGACAGTATTGAGGTACTTTGATTGGAAAGATTCAGACAGGATTCCAAATGGCTCTTTTTCGTTCTTGTATACTACGCCTAACTACACTTGACGCAAACTACGTCGTAACAATGATGCCTTCATGACCTCCCCTCGGATCATGTCTTGACGTCAGCAATATCGAAGGGCGTCAGTAAGAGAGTTCGACGGTCTAACTTGATATTCGAGCCATTGACTGTCCAAAGCACGACGATATTGCGGTTTCATAGCCCCCCAGATCTCCCATCAAATAGGTGTTTGTATGCCTTAGATTGGAGACAAGCATCACCAACACCATGGTCGCCATTGATACATCGCGCTAGACTCAATCCGGACTAGCTTCTCATTCCCCAGCACTTCATCCATCCTCACCGCTGGACACGCAAGCAATGGTACTGTGAGCACACTAACACCGTCGACAGTGCCCCCTTTTCACCCACACCCACACCCACACTCTCACACACCGCCACTCGTACGTTTACGTTGCCTCGGCATCGAAATCGGCTACGCAACACGTCTTGGCGCGTTCATCCCAGCCGTTGCATGTCGGCGTTTTGCAAATGCCGACACGCCGATGGGTATCAGGCTCGCCCCGCCACGTTATGGCCTGTTCATAGGACAATGCAAGAATGGGGTCATGAGGGCTGTCGAGCCACGTTGGAGAGAGAGAGGACACGCGTTCACGTGTGCAGTCACCGTCACTCGTATCAGCATGTCTACGGAAGGTGCCGAGTGATGCATCGCAGAGGCGCAGGCCATCACAAGATCCTACAATTTACTTGCTTTCGCACTCTGCTCCGGTGTGCATATGTGTATGCACAATGGAATTGCCCGTCTTGACTCACCAATAGACCAAGCATGCCGCCCACCTGGCAAGAAACCTTTTTTCTTCTTTGGTAAGAAGAGTCCACGGGGGCCATGAGTCCTGCTTTGATTCCATCATCGCCATTGTCGATTGCCGCAAGTCAGAGCCAAGAACGACTGGCAACAAGGGAACATGGATATTGTGAACAAACCCACTCTGCCATACTCTTCTCCTTTCCCTTTGCTCTATCCTATCTTGTCTCTGCGAAGAACTGCTGGGATACCATGTTACCCCGGGAAAGAAAAGAGAAGTATGCCGGTCCTGCTAGTCTTCTCCAACTATCCCTACCATCAAGTTTGCAGTCCACCAGCGTGCGCAAAGAAATGCCTCAAACATGACGAGCTTCTATGCCTGCCTCTGCCCCTCATCCTAGTTCCCCTCCAAATAAAAAGAAACAAGGAAAGAGAGAACGTTGCGTGGCTGCCCGTTATATGTTTCGTTTTGTTCTTCTCCAGTAGGAAAAAAAGAAAAACCCTCACATTCCTACGACTATCATGTATGCTTTCCCTTTTTTTTTCTTTTTTTCTGGGGGGACACTTTGCACTCCTGTACAGCAGGTTGATTGCTTGGCAGCAAAAAACCGGAGCGGGATACCGGGTCTTCGAGAGCAAATAGGACAAAGAAAGAACAAAGTATGGGCGGCGGCAATCTAAACTGCAGCAGCGCATTTGCCGTATTCGGTGCTAATGCCATGGTGATCTTTACACCAAGGACAGGGGTAAGCGTAGGCACAAGGGCAAGGGGTGGTGGTTTTGTACAAAGACTGGATCGGCGGGTGTTTTGCGTATGTTGGTGTGTGTTGGTGTTCCCTTGTTTCGTCGTCAGTCATTGTCAGTCGTCGTCAGCCGTGGTCACTACCAACTGTACGCTGACGTTGCCGACATGGCCGCCTGCTGCAGGTTCATACAGAAACCTTGGAAACCTACCGCGATGCAGCAAGACTAAACAAAGGGTGCCGTGGCAGGGTAACATGTACGGATTTTTGTAAAAGAGTATTGGCCTGTATGCATAAGCTTTGGCAATACTATGCGCATAGTCATTCCATGTCGGCAACGAGCACCAATCTGCATTGCGCGTGCATAGATACATGTGTATTGATGTTGCTGCCCACTCCGAGTGCTAAGCATATATCGCGTTGCATCATCCCGATGCACCTCTCCATCTATACCCAAGTAGAAAAAATGAGGCACCTGGCTTCATGCAATGCAATGCAACGCAATCCGCATCGTTTCATCCGTATAATACAATGTCCGCCTGCATACAGAATGCAGGAGCGTTTGCAGCCGATTAGCTCCTTCTATCCCTGCAGCCGTTGGCGAATTTCAGCCACGACATTCCGGATACGAGGCTCCTTCACCTTCTGCTCAGCACGCGTCACAGCATCACCTATCTGCAGAATATCTCGGCCAGCTTCGCAAAAGTCGGAGCCCAGACAGAGCAGCGTGCCAGTCGCAACCAGCGCGCGGTATACGGCTTCAGAGTCGGTAGCGGTAGTGAGCACCTTTGAAAGATCGTCAAGGAGCGATAGCGCGCGGTCCGCGTTGTTCTCGTAATTAAGGAGTACCGAGTAATTGATGTATAGCGTCGTGAGCGCAATGATCAAGTTGCGGTTGGTTGAGCCAAGGAATGGCGACACTAGAGGATGGATAGTATCAAACTCTGTGCTGGCGAGAAGCCTGCCCTTCTCAGTCTGGAGAAGATTGCTGAGACACCTTATTGCCATCATGGTATTGTTTGGCGGAGATGACTCGCTGAAGACGCCGGATTCGACAAGGGCTGGCAACAAGTTTTGCTCAGGCGACACAAGGAAGGCTGCTGGTTCTTCAAACGCGAGCACCAGCCGCAGCAGATCGAGGGCAGGTAGCCGCTTCTCTGCCGGCCACTGAGTTGCTGCTTTGAGGAGCAGCTCGACACCAGTGATGTCAATCCCCTTGCCGTTTCCCTTCTCAAGCGCACTCACAGTGACATTCAACTGCTCAACATCCGAGGGGTTCAGCGAAATGCCCTTTTGGCCATCGTCAATGAGTGCCTGGTTGAACTCTGTGAGCTTCTTGAAGATGACCTTGTGATTCCCAGCCGTGATGGGGAGGTAGTCCTTTTGCGGCAGTATCTTGGCTGGCGACGGCGCAGGCTGCGGTTGCGAGGCGACTTGGTTAGCGTCTCCCGGGCGGTACCTTGCGTCTGTGCCCCATGGATCTGCGCCTTGTGCGCCACTTTGACCTAGCGTTGCACCCTGTGTGTTTTGAACGATGAAGTTTGCGACCTGGTCGAGATACGTGAGGGGCAGTTCGTTGTCCTCGATGAACTTGCGCGCGACTTCATAGTGGTTCTGGTTGAGGTTGTAGGGCAGCTTCAATGGGGGCTTGCCATCTTCAATGTCAACGTCAAACACATAGTCGTACTCGTTCCCGCCATAAGAGATCTTGCGTCCACCGCTTCCGGCAGAATCGACTACAGTGCCCACATTGACCCACTGGTTGGCAGCAGCCGACCACTGATACGCCGAAACATTGCCGTTCATCTCCTTGATCATCTGAACTTGACCTTCCTTTGTGCCAGATCGCTGGGTGAGGAACTCGGGTCCTGGCAGCTGTTCCTTGTTAATGTCGCCCACAGTCTGTTGTGGGATTGCCGATGCCTTGACATCATCCATCAACTGCTGAATCTCACTCTCAGCAGCATACCGGGACTGGTCGCGGGTAAAGATGCGCGCGAGTTTGTCACTCGCACCAGTGACGATATCGCCATTCTCTTTACACACAGCCACGGACCATACTGAGATGGCTGGGTGGGTAATGGTCTGTATACATTGGTTGTTTTCCCATACGCGCACAGTCCGATCCTCGCCGGCACTAACTATGCCACCGTTGGGGAGGACGGCGAGTGAATAAATGAAGTTCTCATGGCCATGTAGTTCCGCCACCTGCTTTCCGGTAAGGGTCCACAGGCGAATGACGGCATCATTGCCGGCTGAGGCGAATTGGGCACCCGAGGGGTGGTTCGGAGGCAAACGACAGAGAGCGCGGACGACTTCGGGAGCCTGGATCGAGCGGACGGGCGATGCGGCACCTGAGATGTTGTATACGCGGATCTGTTTGTCTGCACATCCCGTGATGATGGTGTCGGAGTCAAAGGCAAGGACAGCCCATACTGACGCCGTGTGACCCTGTAGCACGGTAGACTCGCCCCACTTGCCAACCTCCCACAACCGTGCTTCCATGTCCCAACTGCCACTGACAATGTATCTTCCGTCCTCACTGACGTCGAGTGCGCAGACATTGTTGCCATGTCCTATCAGAAGCGCGTCGGCGTCGGCGTCGAGGTTCTTGCTGGGCGACCGGACGTCGATGATTTGGTCTTTGCCGCCAGAGACGACCAGGCCTTCGGGGAAGGACGGTGATGGCGGGACGACGGCGAGAGAGTTGACGAATTCCTTGCCATGCGTCTTAATGGAGCTGTCCCATGCGGGCGGGGTCGTCGACTGCTGTGTCCAGGCGCGGACGGTAAAATCTCGCGATGCCGAGAAGACGGAGGCGGGGGATGGGAAGGCTACGCTGCGGACCTGCGCTGCAAGTTAATCTGGTTGTCTCTGCAAGGCTTGCATAGTCTAGGCCAAACTTACGTCGTCCTCGTGGCCGCGAAGAGTGGCTGATAGCTTGAAATCGGCCATGATGGAGCTGCGCGGGGTTGCTTAGGGGTGGGGGGAGCTGAGCAACGGGAGGACAAAGGTAGAAAAGAAAAGGCGCTAATTATTCAAGCAAGTCGCAATTTGGAACGGCATGCGCATGAGAGACACACGGTCAAGGAAACGGCAAGTGGACGGAACGCTGCGTGTTTGCGGTGGATTGCTTGTCATTGAACCTACTCTGACTGTCGACGTCAACCTTTGGCGAGACAACCGACCCACCTGCCGTCTACCGTCCACCGCCCACCCCCGGTCGATGCTCCTTCCCTTTTACCGTTACTATGCCGCACTGGGCTTGGCAAAGCAAGATGCTCCCCGGCTTACTCTTTCCTCAACACCACACATGAGACTTCACGATCTTTTATGAAACACGTCCCACGGCGAAGCTAGCCATCTAGCCATCTAGCCATCTAGCCATCTAGCCATCTACTCATCTGCGGCTGAGTCCCAGCTGCGTTTCTCGTCTAGTGCCGCCCGACAGCTGCGTCTTTCTTTCTTTCTCAGCTTGTTCCTAGCCGCCTGGCACCGTCTAGACTGAGGACGAAAGTCTTGCCACGATCCGATCCGATCAGATCTCTCGTCCACCCGTCTGGAACGTGGCTTGCGGCTTGAGGCCAGTGCTTTGTCTGGCCTCTTCCATGTGTGGTACGCGAGGCACCTGAGGCCATGAGGCGCAGTGCTCGGGGACCGCGCAAGCGTCTACCGAATCCGTACTGTACAACACTCGACGCCTTTCGCCGCGATTGTTGCATCTCCGCTGCCAGCCTACGATCGCTCTCGTCCGCAACGCCACGATGCGGGTGGATGACTCTGCCCAACTCTCTCTGGTACGCCTGGCATCGGTTGGCAACATTCTAGACCCACTTTCAAACATAACTGCATGGAAAGCTGGGCAGGAAAGTCGACGCCGGCATAATTTCTTCCTTCCTGTTCGTGGCAAGATGCAGCAACGTTTGAGGTTTCCTTGGAGAATCACAACATGCAGCTCTGTCGCTGTGGCTCTCTCTGTGCCGCCATCACCATCGACTCCACCCCACCCCACCCCGCTTCGTTGGCTCCATCACCTCCACATCCGTGGCCTGTCTCCATCGCGGAGTACGGCAGGCTCGTTTCGCCGACTGCCCAGAGTCAGTGCCGGCGGGAGAGGCTTTCGTGCGCAAAGCAAGTGAATGTGCATCATCTTCTGCATCTCCCAGATCACTTGCCTCTCGTTATGCTCTGGTGCCGCTTGTTTGGCCAGCCCCATTGTCCCCTGCGCCTCGCATGCATTCATGCCGCCCCTCAGACGTCGCGTTCGGCATCGCACGGCAGCCGCTAGACCATTAGGCTTTCGCGTGACATTGCTGACCCTGTCGTTCCAGACGCGCTTGTAAGGAGGTTGTCCAATCTGGTTCTAGCCCAGGGAACGCTATGCCAAAGCCAAGCTACTGGGTCCATTTGACGAAGCATTGCGTGTCAGCTCAAATTTTGGGCCGCCGACAGAACGAAGGGACACCCTGTGACCTGGCTGGGAGCGGTCCATGGACCAGCCCATGTCATCCAAATGAGCGCGCCTCCGCAATTGACGCCCGTGTGCCATGGCTGGCAGCATGTGGACGGGCAAACCTACAAGAGAGCCCATGTCCCGTCCTCCTGCCATCACCACTCTGCTTGCACCTCAATCTGCAATTCTTGATATCGCAACAAGCTCTACCTGTCGGCCCGGCCATCCCTTTGACGATCCGGCAAGTTTGGTCCCTTTGGCTCAGCCCTACCATACACTCGGACCCGCACGGCGCTTCCGTGAGATCATCGCCGACCCCTACGTACCCCTACGCACTGTTGCGTAGGACACTAGGATTAAACCCGTCACAATAACGCTGCCGTTGGCGGTGACCTTGTTTTCTTTTCCTTTTAAAGCAGGGTCCTAGGAACATCTACTTCAAAAAGCCTCCTTCCGCCAGTTCGAGTTGATCAAGACACACCAAGACTCTCAACTACACCCGAACACTCACGCCTTATACTCGCACGATGGACGCCCCAATGATCGAGCTCAGGTCTGCGCTGGCCTCGTAAGTAGCACCTCACCATCTACCCAACCCCAGCTAAGTCTTTTCAGACTGTTTCAATCTAGCCAGTACTCAGATCTGACCATCGTTTGTGGAGCCAAAAGATACCCAGTACACCGCCTACTTCTCGCAACCAGATCAACCTTTTTTGAGGGCGCCTGCCGGGGCGGCTTCAAAGAAGCAGAGAGTGGAGTAATTGACTTGAGCGACGATGACGCCGAGGCTGTGGAACACATGATCCACTGTAAGCACCTAAACAACCACGACAATCTCATGGGCTATGTAGGCTGACTCTTTCTAGACTTCTATCACATGGATTACCTCACCAGGAAACCACTTTCGCGCCGCTCCTCGCAACGATCAAATCGACCAGCATCTCTACGATCCCCGCGCCTCTCAAAACAAAGCCCGTCTAGAAAACTCACTCTTGCCCCTAGCGACGACCCGTTATTGGCGCTCGTGGCCGCCGCTATGCCGTTGACCCCTCCTCCAAGCGAGGCCACGTTCCAGAACATTGATACATCTGCCAAGATGCCCGCTTCGCCGACGGCCGACCAATTCGATCAAGATGACGATGTTGAGAGTGTGCAATCCGAGACCGAGTTGGACACTGAGTCAACACACCTCGTCACGCATGCCAAAGTCTACGCAATCGCTGAGAAGTAAGTGCCACTTTCTTGCATCCTCAATTTCTTGTTTGCTTTTCCTTCATCCTTGACCCTGGCTTGCGGGGCCGCCTGCATGTGCGTCTGCAGAGTTGCTTCCCGTGATGCTGTGCATGGCACGGCGTTTACAAACGCCGACCAACCCCGCCATGGCGTCACTAGCATCAGCACAACTCCAATCAACGTCACCGCCGCCTTTGCCCCCTTGTCACCACCCACACAATGTACACATCTTTTCTGTTTTTCTTTTCTGCGTACGACTACAACTCCGGCCAATGATTGCTGTTTCCAAAACTCAAAGCATGCGGTTTCGAAACGGAACGCGTCAGCTGCCTTTTGCCTTTCCAATCACCCAACTGCCGCGGATAGCATGCATCGGCTAACAGTTCCTTGCAGGTATGGCATCGCCGGTTTGAAAGAGCTTGCGCGTAGCAAGTTCGTCGATCAAATCGACTTGCATCTCAGTAGCTCCGAGTTTCCAGAGGCGTGCCAAGAGGCCTACGAATCCACCTTCCACACGGATCGTGGCCTACGAGACGTTATTGTCCAGGCTTTCCGTGCCAATCCCAGCCTCTCGCTACGGCCTGACGTTGAGATGATGGTACGAGAAACGCCTGGTCTTGCTTTTGAACTCTTTCGAATGGCTAGCGGCCTCCCCGTGTCCTCGTGAGACGTCAGTGGCATGTCTGCCTCCAGCGTTCTGAAACCCCAAAGTCAGTCCACGGCCATGTTGGCCTGTGTCGATACCCGCATTGGAGAAACATGCATACAATCAGGGCGCCTCTCATACCTCGTTGGATTTCCTTTGCAGCGAATAACGCCCGCCCATCCCTTTGAGGCATCCCACAAAGGCTGCCCTTAGACGAAGGTCAATTTGCGTCGACTGCGCGCCATGATGCCTCACAGTGGTAGTCAGCGTCTTCGAGGCACCTCGCGTGAAAACAGCCACGTTCGGTAGCCAACGTCGAGTGGGGTACAACATGTCTTAGGGGCTGCGTCGACCCGCCCATGCGCTCCAATCACCATACCTGGCTCGAGACAGCCACTCACGTCTAGTTGTTGGACTGAGCATCGTCCGAGCTTCAGTTTGTAAACTTATCTGCTTACTCTTTTCTTTCTTTTGAGCGTTTTCCTGGTATTTCTAGCGATATCATCTAGCGAAATTAGCCTATATGGCTCATAAATGTAAACTTCAGCTACTCTATGTGCTCCGATTTCTTATCTTGACCTATGTGTGCTATTCGCCCAAGGTAATTCACCAACTCACAAGTTGAAGGGCTGGTAAGTCTACCACGACTGTGCAACCATCAATGTATGCAGTCTTAAAAGGCGCGGTGGTTTAATATGCCTCAATGCCATCAGGAGAGAATAGGGTGGCTCTCAAGAGAAATCACCAGCCTTTCCGGCATTAGGGAGATCTGAATTCGGTCGCCGAAATGCAGCTGTTACCTTCCGACACACTTCCTTCCCGCCCAGTAGAAATTGATTTACACGTCAGGTCTAGTAGGCGCAGTGCGGGTGTGCGGAACGCCTGAAAACTGTTGTTTCTTCTTCGACGCAGGGACAATCTGCACGCCTTCTCCGCGGTCCGACCCTGATTTTCGTGTACCCTCATCTCACCCTCACACACATGCGCATGCGCATATGCATATGCAAACTACTACATCGATCTCCTTCCTTCATACTCAGCACACACACATATACACTTTTGAAGAAACCCTCCCCTGCCCATAGTTTCTTCACTTCACATCAACGCACCAGAATAAACTGCAGCAGCTGGCATTCAGACCGCAATACAGCCCGAGCAGCGAACCAGAAGCGATACGAGTTGGGTTGCAGAGCCATGGACCCTTACTTACGTAGCGAGTCCGTGCTTCAAATGTATAAAAGACGTACCATGGCGACTCGTATGCGGCTTTCGTGGGGGGAGGCCTGACCGATGTGTGGTACTACAGCAACTTACGATACTTAGCTAAACCTTCATTATGCATCTCTAGGACTATGTAGCAGCCTTAACTCCCCCTTCAGTCTGTTTTGCGAGCGTGTTTTCTTTTTCTTCCTATTTTCTCTTTGTCGTATTCGTCGGCGACCGAAAAAAAAGAAGTTGCAATTCGATGTGTAGCGCACAAAGGGGTTCGTTCCGTCGTACGATTTTGTCCAGGTCTCCGCGTCGTACGAAAACGTTGGGGTTTGGTCTCTGGTGAGGGCGGTGGTAAAAAATGTTCAAACGTCGTTGGCGTGAAGTCTTTTCCGGGTGCCTCATCTAGTCACGAACCCGACGTTTACGACCGGGGAGAGTTCGGGGTCCAGAGGAGAGGCTGTGACCGTCGTGTGTGCAGAGACTCAGGCTCGGTGGGGAAGGTTGAGGGGAGAGGAAGATACAGGAGTGTTTTGAGATGCGTAATTGTGAAGTTTGGATGGGAAGAGGTGGGGGAAGAGGAGAAAGTACGGCAAAATGAATTTCGTGTGAGATTGATGCGAAAGGGTATAAGGAGAGGTCGTATCTTGCGATGAAGAAGAGGCCACGCAACGCACTGCGATCACTCCATCCTACGTACCTCAGAAACTCTCAAGTATCAATCGCCATCATGAAGTTTGTCTTTGGTCTTCTTGCCCTCGCTACTGTTGCTCCTGCTCCTGATGCCAGCACCGACGCCGCTCTGGTCGACGAGTGCGGTGACGGCGCGTGGTGTTGGACTGCTGCCGGTGACGGTTCGGGACCCTGGCTCACGTGTGGCACCTATAAGGACTGTGACCGCAATGCTGCATGCGGAAAGGGGAACTGCTGGGCTTGTGGCTGTGGTTGCTAAGCGGAGGGATCGTGGAGCGAGGGCCAGCAGATAAGATCGAGTCGCTCATTTCGCTGGCCTCGTGCCTGAAAGCGGGGGGTTGTCCACGGGCGGGACGTGGATTGGGGAATGGTAACGCGGCTGGATGGGTCTATGATTATCTTGGAGGGTTAGCTTTGACTCTGCTGTAGTGGTAGCAACGGCATTCGTTATGGGGTAATCTGTTTGCACGTCAGGAGTGGATTAGGGATTTTCTCCTTGTTTCTGAGACGCTGGAAGCAGATATGCGAGATCCATGGACTAATACGGCAGTTAGTCAAGACTCCGAGTTTTGCGATATGCAAATATCGATTGCAGCAGTCCAGCCGCCTATGCTGTGAATGTTGGTTCTAGACTGCGCAAGCGAAATCCTTTGTAAACAAACCGTCCAGGAGATATGTTAGTAATTCTTTGCAGACATCGCAGCTTTATGTCACACGTGTGTCGTCGAGGTGTTAAGAGCCACGCACCGGCTTGTTAAAATGGCCGTTCAATGTAAAGGAATGAAAGTAGCAGTCGTGTCAATCCAATCCGTGGTCTCGAGGCCGTTTTCCTAGATACAATCCTGCAGTGGAGATATATTGTCGAGAAAACAATTTGTAATCCAGTAAGATCGAGAACTGAAATCGGAGGATGAATCAGGACACGAAGCAAATATCTCGGGAGCAATGCACAAAAATACACTCCGAATACGAAGGCGGCACATACTATTCGTTGATGGTGGAATAATTACCAGCCCGTACCGGTTCCGATGGTGAAAGTAGTCTCCGGGCTGACGGGTTACATCAGAAGTGTTCTCGTAGAACTGAATGAATCAAGATATCCGATCCAATTAGGCCGAATATTCGGAAAGATGAAATGCCCGAGAAAAAACCAGAGTACCCGTGTTTTTTGGGACGTTTCCAGGCAAACACGGTGTTTACAGTTGTAGGGATTCGTCTGTGGAGCTTGGATACAGGGATGACTGCGGCTGTCAAATGTCAGCGACTATGGCAGGGGTACGTGCTGAGAAGTTTTGATGAACAAATCCAGGTTCAAGCTTGTACGCTGGTCCGAATGAAGTTCGGTACAAGAGCAGAGTAATTTCGGGCTTTGGGAAGGCGCGCTGACTGACGATAGTTATTTAGACAGGCTTGCGAGGAGTAATTCGTCGATGCGAACTTGTAGTATTCTTTGCAGAATGTCGAACCCGCATTTCCAAGCGTGTCCGAATGTGACGGTTTCGACCGAGTTGGTTGTCCGAAGCGCATGCATTCCCAGCAGGCCTATCTCATTCGTGGGGCTGGCCAAGGGATGTGTATTGAGTTGTTAAAAATGGCCTCTGGATATGACAAAACGGTCGGAAATATCCATAACCCAGCAAACTCTCCCCATTCCTCCACGATTCAGGCAAGTTCAATACTTTTTTCTTCCTCGAAACTTGCTCCTCCCATGCTTTCATTTTATCGTAAGAATGCTTGTATGTTCGCATCACAGAGTTTGGAGGCTTGAGAAATTTATGGCTGGTTGGCGGTAGAGGTACATCTACGACGTATTCGAAATTAGGCCTGCAGCTTTCGCACAAGGGGTCTGAGGTGTATTATAAGACGGTGATGACATTGGGGATCCGACGACGCCCGAGCGCTAGCGTGGTTCGCGCTTACAACCTGCATACGCAAATTCTCCGCAGTCCGGACACTGCTCCCGGTTGTCAAGTGATGCAGGCTGTTCCTCCAATAGTAGCTTGCGTTAATATGGAAAATACTTGTTCTGGAGAAGCTAGAAGTATGCATAGAAGGACACACTTGCGGGCAGCCCGACGCTAATTAGTCTTGACGTCGTGCCGCTCGAGCGTTCCTGCAGCGGAAATAGAGAATGGCGATCGCAACCAAGTTGTAAGATTTCAGGCATTGGTCTTTAGATGAAGTAACTGAGCAAAGCAAACTGAGCCCGATGTCGTCCTGTGTGGTTCAGCTCATTAACTCTAGGAAACCGTGGTCAAACTTCCAGGAATTTGATCAAGGTCGTCACTCAACAGCCAACTCGAAACACGAAGGTAAGCTGCTTTTGCAAGGAAGCAGTCGATTCTGTAGCACAAGAAGCTTTACGCTCATATACACGAATTTATTCACAGCTTATCGCAGAGCTGCAGCTTCGGCAGCGCATTTATGACCACCCCCTTACCGGTCCCAGAAGCACGCTCACCGACTGTTATTCAAGAAAAGGTAGCACAAGTCACAGCACGAGAGGGGAATAGAAGAGAACTAGAACATGAACAGAAGCTATTTCGGATTATCATTAATGTCTATCATGATGTCTTAATTTCGTCTTGGAGATTCATGACCAAGTCGAGATCAGTCCGTAAATCATAGCCATTTCCCATAGCTACCATGGCGCAGTGAGCGCTTAGGAGGGAGGGGAGGTAGGCTCAGGGACGCCAGGTGGGCAGTGCCTAAGTGACACGTTAGCTAAATATCTAGGGATGGATCGTGGACAAGTGCCTTACCAGTGGTCATTGTGGGGCTCGCAAGCCTCAGCAGGTGCAGCGGCCTCGGTTGGGGTAGCAGATGCCGCAACAGAGGTAGCAGAGGCGCTAGCGGTAACAGAAGGAGTGGCAGAAGGGGTAGCAGAGGTGGACTCCTCAAGCGGAGCGTAGCGACCAGGGCAACCAACACCAGGAACAGCAATGTCATAGGCATAGGCTTCAAGAGCAAAGTACTGGATGGTGTCGCTGTCCCTGGCGGCATAAGTTGCGTTGTTCTTAGCAAGGTTGATGACACTTGGGTACTTCTCCTCTTCCTCGTTGGTGTAGTGCTCGACCGCACCCTCACCAACAGGGGGAAGGTGGAGAAGACGGTGGATAAGATCAGAGGCCCAAAAGTAGTTGGTGGGACCGTTGGCGACATTGTAGCCGTACATGCACATGGCCTCGAGAGGCTTGCGGAGTTCATAGGAGAGATCGCAAATGACAGTCTCTGAGGAGGCATTAGATCCACGCCAGTGGCCAGCCCAGCCTAGTTCTTGTTAATGACTGATGAGTCTTCCAGTGTGAAGGCAGGTTACTTACCACTCTGATGGCAGTTGCCATCAATGTCGTCGCATCGGAAGAGAATACCCGCCTTGTCACCGTCGGCGATCTTAGTGTACCAGCCGATTGGCTCACCGGTAGGAGAGTCACCAAAGTACTTTGTGTAGATCTGTGACTCGTTACCCCAGCGGAGAATGTGGTCGCGGGCGTGACGGGCAAGGACGATTGCCTCGTCAAGACCCTTTTGGAGCATCGTGCGCTGGGTAGCATTGCAAGATGCATGGATGGGGAAGCTGTCGACGGCACCGGCGCTCCATGTGGAAGAACCGACAGCGATTTGCGCGTTTTCGCTGGTAGTAATGGTGAAGGTGTCACGCTGGGCGATAGGTCCAGCCATAACGGCGGAGGCTCCAAGGAGCACGAGGGCAGCAGCACGAGCAGACATGGTGATGCTGTCTTGAGGGGCTTTAACCGAGTCTTGAAGATTGAGATGGATGCAGGTGAAGTCCCGAGATGCTGGATGCTGGACGAGGGTACTTGGAGACGAGCCGCAGGCTCTTTATATCCCATGAGGCTGGCCTCTTGCCAGTGGACACTGCTTGTCTTGGTGCTCACATACCGGGTTCGCCTTGAACGGAGCCGTCGAGACCCGAAGAAAAAACGCCTCCAGCCTGCAGCAGTAAGTGTATTCCCGGTCTGCCAGCAGGCTGGACAGGTCGATGCTACACCACACGGGCGTGGAGAAGGATTAAGTTCTTGGCCTGACGTATAACCCGCCTGGTAGAGCTTGGCTTTCAGCCGCGTGGGGTTTAGAAGACATATTTCTCCGCTTAAGAGGTTGATTTGGGTGTGGTTAAGTACCGTGATGGACGCCCAATGGAGAGAAATTCTCACTCCCAAGAGACAAACTGTCGGGAAAGTTGGCTACGTTCGGGAAGACCGACAGAACTATCAGGGGCCGTCAGTGTTTTCCGAAAAGCCTCCCACGCGGTGTGTCTTGTTGAATGATATACCATTACAAGGCTAAAGAGTTTGAGATGGTCACACGCACTTCCACCTAGACACTAACAGTGTTGCTACACTAAGCTCATATACCCTCAAATGGCTTAGCGGAGTGTCACTGAGGTTTACAACTTAGGTATTGACATTTACACTGAAAATGCTTATCGACAAAAATGTTCTCCTCGGCGTGTCCACTGTCACTATCGTGCTGGTAACAAAAGCCGCAGTGAGACCCACGCATCCTACGATACATGGCCCCAACATAGACTGCCAAGTCGTCCGCCACCTACTTGTGGAGCGAGTCCGGCCTACCTACAGCATACGCTTAGCGCATTTGGCATGTCGGGAGAGCAGGCGCACGCCATGATTCGATGTGTCCTTGGGATGCAGGTAGATGCCAAGGGAAATCATCCAACACGGTACTCAATGCCAAGCGCATCCATGGCGCCTCCCGTACGGATCGAGGAAGATGGAAAAGCTCTTCTTGGGCTTGGGCGGGCCTGCGCCGTCTCATGACGGCACCTTTGTTCCGCTCCGCTAATACCACCGAGGCTTGACCACAGTATATCAGGAAGGACGTGCTGGTCTACTTTCGACACACACACACCAGCCGACTCTCTGGTCAGGTACACTCGTTATTCTTTGACGATGCCTTCGGCGATGAAATCTGTCGTCTCTACCGCGGCCCTGCTCTTTGCGGGCTCCGTGGCTGCTCAGACGGCAACGGTGACTGCAACAAATACTGTGGCCAGGCAGACGACCACAGCAATTACCACATCTTCGGCTCCAACATTTACTGCCGTGTCAGATTGTCACCCACACTCAACTGTTCTGTAGGTACCCAAGTTTCGAAAACCAGGGTCCACGCTAACGCTAGATAGATGGTGCATGGTTGGCGACGATGAGTACCAAGTGTCTGGACCTACGGCCACTGAGGAGTTCCAAGCGGAATACACAGACTGTCACGCACATTCCTCTCAGATGTAGGTATCAGTTGTACACTGTAAGATACGGCACTGACCCATGCAGGTACTGTGTCGATGATGCTGGTGAAGATGTAAAGATTCTCATCAATGGTGCAGAAGACTCGCACAGCACAGAAGACTCGCATGCCCATGATGAGCCTGAGGGAGAACCAGCAAGCGAGGCAGGAAACAGTGGCCAGCACTGCCATGAACACGCTGGTATCCCGCATTGCGTTGGCGGAAGCTCTGGACCAGTGTGCGAAGCCCCTGATCGTAACTACAACATTGGTCTTCGAGTCGGTCTTCTCTTCGTTATCCTTGCCACAAGCGCTATCGGTGTCTTCACCCCAATCTTGACTAGAAAGTTCAATCTTGTTGGCGATGACAACATTGTTTTTGTCGTCTTGAAGCAATTCGGTACTGGTATCGTCATTTCAACAGCCTTCGTTCATCTCTTCACCCACGCCGACCTCATGTTCTCCAACGAGTGCCTTGGCAGGCTTGAATATGAGGGTACTACGGCCGCGATTTTCATGGCTGGTTTATTTCTCTCCTTCTTGGTAGACTACATTGGTGCCCGTTTTGTCCAGTGGCGCCAGGGCAAGCGTGCAGGCGGTAACAGCACCGAGGTTGCAGTTGCTACAGGCGACAGCAAGGCGGGCGAAGTCTCTTCTACCCCTAGCTCGGACCATGGGTCTAGCCATGGCCATGGCGGACATACACATGGACCAATGCGCAAGGCTACCCCTATGGAAGAGAAAGTCAATGTCATGAACCTCGAGGCCGGCATCATCTTCCACTCGATCCGTAAGTTCGCGCTGCTCTGCACGTCGCTACCCTGCTAACGCCTTTCTCAGTCATTGGTATCACGCTTGTTGTGGCTAGTGATGGCTTCTTCATTACCCTCTTTGTTGTCATCCTCTTCCACCAGATGTTCGAAGGCATCGCCCTTGGAACTTGCATCGCTGAACTTCCCAAAGCCGCAGCGGGGACGCTACAAAAGCTCATCATGGCCGGTATCTTTGCACTCATCACGCCCATTGGCATGGCCATCGGTATTGGCGTGCTCGACCATTTCAACGGCAGTGACCCCAGCACTCTCGTTGCTATCGGAACACTCGATGCTCTTTCGGCTGGCATTCTTGCATGGGTCGGTATTGTGGAGATGTTGGCGAGAGACTGGATGCATGGCAAGTTGATGAACGCGGGTCTAACCAGGACCGTATCCGCCATGTTTGCCTTGATTGCCGGACTTATTCTCATGAGTGTCCTTGGCAAGTGGGCTTAGGAATGGAATTGAGAAAAGTGTCGGATTTATGATTTCAATAGTTATGACTTTACGCAGTTGCATTGGGAGACGCTTTTAGGACCTGTCGATAGACCGTGTTATGGGTTACACATACCTTTGAATTATACTGCTCTGAATTATGAGCAGATAGTCAATGAGCCTAATCTACGATTTTTGCTTTCATACTTTGCTTCCCAAAGCTATCCCAGATCTCTGCGCTCCACTCGCGAAAACCTTTTTCACTATCTTGGTCCATCGAGCCCGTTTTCAACAGTATGCGATAAGGCTCTTCAACATACAACGGGCTCATGGCTCGATATGCTATGGAAGTCGGTACTGCTTCCGTGTCTCCACTCTTACTGGTATCTCTCCAAAAGTCCAACATGTTGATCAAGTTCAGCGGTCCATGCACAACAGCGTCACGGTGCCCCTCAACCTCCCTACACCACTCAGGCAAATAGTGTATCTTATGCCCATTGAAGGTTAATGCTGAAAAACGAAACAGCGAAGTTCGCGTCTGGCAGACATCCCGTTGGTACTGGCCCGTCGGCAACGCCACTTCTTCCGGCTTCAGCGGGGCTTTCATCGGATTCTCAGGCGTGAGCTCGCGCTGAAAAACCCAGTTGCGACGATCGGTCAGAGCAATGCCGTGGTCGTTTGAAAAGGTCTTTTCAACCCCCACTACTAGCATCTCTCCGCCGTTCTTCAATTTCTTGGGCTCCGCGCGAACGAGTTTGGTCGTCTCTCGTACTTCTTGCCCTACTCTCAGTAGTGCGTTGCGATCTTTTGCCCATTGCAGCTCGCCTCCGGCCCACATTCGTCTTGTGAATGGGCTGAGTGGATTGACCGTGCGATCCGTGCCATCTAGACCCAGTTCAGATTCGACAATGGAAGGCGTGAAGTAGACGAGATGATAGCCTGGCGGAACTGGTGTTCCAACTGGAGGCGGATTCAAGGATGAAGGCGTGCGATTCAGCGTTATACTGAGAAGCTGGAGTTGGTTTGCGTCAAAGAGTTGTTTCCGGATGGAGATTGGGCCTTTTTGGAAGCGAGTGAGGAGTTCGTCGCATGCCTCGGATGCGGAGGCTTGGCTGCGAAATGTCGTTGCAAAGAGTCGACGGGCCAGGTATGCCATGACCGAGTATTCCTGTCGGAGCCTGTGATCTGTGATTGAAATGGTTTCACTGATTTTAGATTGTAAGTCACTTATGATGAGCGAGTAGGTAGTGATGATGGGTTCAAGTCGGACGCATAACCGATATCGATAACGAAGTGCTTCACTCACGCATAAGTACGCCCGCCAACGTCGGAACAGATGGAATAGCACAACAGCGTTTTGTTCTTCTAGAAATAACATCAAAATCACCGATAAAAATCACCGAAATATCACCGACGCCTTTTCTTCGAGATGCGCCGTCGATAGTTACATTGCCGTGACTTTGCCAAGCCTTCCGCTGTCGCCTAGTGAAGACCTGATAACCGACTTCGGCTTCTTTCAGAATTTCACGCTTCGGCAGGCACTATGTCTGAACGGCCGCGCAAACGCGCAAAACTAGCATGTGTGACATGCAATGCACGGCGAGTGAAATGCGATGTCACTGATCGGCAGCCTTGCAGTAACTGTGTAGCGGGCGAGGTGCAGTGCGAGACGCGAGAATCCAAGCGCGGGAAGCACATCAGAAAGCCGCGTGGTGAGGCCGAGGCACGAAGTAAGACGTAAGTGTGCTGGGATGCTAAAGTGCTATTCATAAAAGATAGAGGCTTACTTGGGCATAGTCCACCAAATGCACTGGCTTTCAGCCCGCAACGGCACGAGGATGAGGTTGCGGCATCGCACGTACTGGCTTCTCTATCGTCCAACTTCAATAGTCCTATCAACACCCACGCGCCGTCCACTGGCAGTCACTACCAGTTCTCAGCCCCACCAATATCGGCAGAACCACGTAATAGTCATCCGAGAACTGAAAATTCCCAGCAGGAAGACGCAGTCTTCCTCGGCGAATCCAGCTCGTTGCGTTATGTGACAGGGGAGCCTACCGCCGCTGCAGCAGAGCGTGGCGAATCTTGCTTCCGCCATGCTGTTCCTAGTGCTGGAAGAGCAGAAGCACATGTACCCGAATGGGAGGCTGAAAGACGTGTTGCGAGGAAAAAGGCTCTGCAAGCGGAAGGAGTGTTTTCATTTCCTCCCGCCCATGTCCGACAAGAGTTGCTAGAGGCATACTTCAAATGGTTCCACCCGTATTTTGCGATCCTCGATGAAGAAGATTTCTGGAACACCTATCACAGGTTCGAATTTTCCGGCGTGCTTCTACAGGCCATGTTGTTCATTGGTGTAATTCACTGTGACGAATCCACGCTTACGAAGCTGGGGTGGGGCAATCGCCATCGAGCCAAATGGTTCTTCTACATCCGGGCAAAGGACATATATGACGCGACTGTCGAGACTAACAAGATCATTGTGATTCAAGCCCTGTTCCTCATAAGCTTTTGGAGGGCTGGCGCTTTGTTGGAAAAAGATGCGCGCCACTGGCTTGGGACAGCTATCAGTCTATCAGAAACACGTGCGCTGCATCGTTGCGGAGGAAATACAGAAGAAAAGCTGACGAGAGTCAAGAGAAGACTTTGGTGGGCCATCTACGTTCGTGAGAGACAATGCGCGTCCGCTCTGGGTCTGCCGTGCCGGATACGCGACAAAGACTGCGATGTCGAGCCCTTGTCATACACAGACTTCGCTTATGCCTTTAAGTCATCAGCCCCAGCAGAAGACCGCCATCGCTCGACTGCTTATGCGATAAGTATGGTGCAGTTGGCAGTATTCCTCGGCCGCGTAGTCGATGCTGGCTATCTGCCTGGACGTACAATTACACCCGAAGACACGACCAAGCTTCGTGATGAGTTATACCAGTGGAAAGATGATCTCCCTAGCGCTATGCGACTGCATACAGATGCTGGAGACGTACCGAACTTCCAAGCTAGCATGCTTCATCTCGCGTACAACAATCTCCTCATCCTTCTCCATCGAACCAGTTTCATCATGGACGAGAACCGCAGTGCAGCAACCGAAGGCAACGTCGCTCTTCAAGCCGCGGTGCGTAACTCACGCATAGTCGAAGACATGCTACCGGATGGTAATATTGGTCACGCGCAAATGCACGTCATCACGAACCTTTTCAACACACTCTGTATTCATGTAGTGAACTTTAGGCGCTCAAGCGGAATCAACCGCGCACTAGCTGAGCATCGAGCAAAACTCTGCCTACTAGGTCTGCAGGAGTTGCAAAAGACATGGGAAGTAACAAATTGGGTCCTAGAGTTATTCTTCCATTATCTCGATCGAGACACGGCGTCCCGATTGGCCATGGAGCCAGACAAAGCCGGCAACAATCCTGATGCTGCAGCTCAACCGTCTGATACTTTGGTTCAACACTCGGTGCAACAAGCTGCTGATGGTAGTGTAGCTCGCAACATACAATCATCAGGGATCATTACGCCGTCGACGGTCAGTCCGAAGCCTTGGTCTGGGACTTTGGATGAGGCGGATCAGTATCTTTTTATGCAGATTGAAAATGATTTTGCATTTGGCGAAGGGGGATTGCAGCAGATGGGCCCGGACGACTTGCTTAGTACCGGTGCACCGGCTGACTTTGTCTATCATCGGTTGCCGGAGTAGGTAGCAGGATACCGCAGGATAGATCAGACGTGCAATGCATTGAATACAAGATCAAGCCAGGAATGTAGTCACAGCAGAGTTTTCTTGAAAGGCTATACTAGTATATTACGGAAGTAACAAGCTTCGTGAGTGCTAGTACCGCGGACTCGAGCAAGAAAACTCGTCGTGACTTTTCCTTCTCAAACACACTGCACGCGACACTCCAACACACCATGCCACCCTACCACAAGCATACCTACTTGACTCTCCACCCCACCACTCACAAAGACAGTCTCAGCACCGCCAAATCCCCCCTTCTGCCACTCTAGCACCCACTACGTCACTCCCACGCACAACGACCCTTCCTGCACCCAGCGCGCTAAGCACGTGTAAAAGAAAAACAAATATATTTTCTCTTTACCCCTTAGCTCTCCTGCTCCCTCCCCCCCCCCGCCCAGCCCAACCCCACAAATGAAGTCACCGAACCAAACTCGTTCCCCCCCCTGTTCCAACATTGCCCTGCATCACATCTCCCCCCTCCTACTTCTAGGTACCCTCATACCCCTGCATGCATCCGCGCGCCCCAAGGGGAAAAGACACATGGTCAAGCGCCACGCTACGCCACGCTACAATAAAGCCGCACTACATAAGCGGGTGAGTGTCACGTTCGCGATGCACATACATACGTACATACGTAGGTAGGTAGGTACCTTGCGCTAAGAGTGCGGATCAGTAGTGATGTGATGGGGGCTGCTGGTGGTGGTGGTGTAGATACGTGGTGTCTCCCCTCCCCCTTCTTGTTTTTTTCTGGCTTGTCGTGCAAGGGGAGTAGGCGGCGTTGGCGTCATGGGTACCGTTGGGAAGGGGGAGGTGGTGGTGGTGGTGATGTTGGTGGTAGGAGGGGCGTGGGAAGGAAAGTGTCACGTGCGTATGTACATCTGTATGTATGTGTGTATGTGTAACGTGTTTTACAAGCGAGTGAGCCATACAAGCGAGTGAGCCACCCCACCAACTTTGCGCACCTCTCTTATTACAACATACAATGACTCCACCAAATATATCCCAACACGTCTCTCGTGAGGCTGATATAAACCTTGCAGTATCAGCTCTTAAAAAAAAATTAAATTCAAACTGAAAGGCGCGCTGCAGCTACATTCAATGTCTCTCGCGCTACCCTCCACCGCCGACGCGCTGGTAGGCCTGCTAGACGCGATTGCCAGCCCAACTCGAAGAAGCTTACTAAGCTAGAAGAGGAGGTGATAGTTGATTATATACTTGATCTAGATCTACGTGGATTTTCGCCTACCTACGCTGCTGCGCGCAATATGGCTGACAGACTCCTGGCTGCGCGCGGCGCTGGCCAGGTTGGTGTCTACTGGCCGCGCAACTTTGTTAAGCGTATAGACAGTCTTACAACGTGTTTTAATCGAGCCTATGATAGGCAGAGAGCTCTATGTGAAGATCCAGTTTTAATCAAGAGTAGTTTTAATTAAGAGCTGGTTTGAGCTTGTGGAGCAGACGAAGGCTAAATATGGCATCTATAACGAGGACGTCTACAACTTCGACGAAGCTGGCTTTATGATGGGCAAGATTACTACTTAGCTTGTTATTACAGCGTCAGAGAGAAGAAGCCGGCCAAAGGCTATCTAGCCAGGTGGCCGAGAGTGGGTGACGTTTATCGCTAGGATTAACGCAGCTGGCTGGTCTATCCCACCGTTTCTGATCTTTACTGGCAAGTATTACTTATCTGCCTGGTATGAGGAGGCAGAGATCCCACGCGACTGGGCGATCGCAGTAAGCGATAACGGCTGGACGACTAATGAGCTAGGAGTTGAGTGGCTAAAGCACTTTGTCAAACATACAAATAGCAAGGTTGTTGGGGCACGCCAACTGCTTATTCTTGACGGCCATGAGAGCCACTAGTCACTTAAGTTCTAAGAGCTCTGCAAAGAGAACAATATCTATACGCTCTGTATGCCGCCTTACTTATCTTATCTACTCTAGCCTCTTGATGTTGGCTGCTTCTCGCCATTGAAGCGCGCGTATAGCTGTGAAGTAGAGAGCCTAATACGCAACCACATCAACCACATCACTAAGCTCGAGTTTCTGCCAGCATTTAAGGCAGCTTTTGATTAATCGTTCACGTCAGCCAATATCTGCTCAGCTTTTCGAGGTGCAGGCCTTATTCCTCTCTAGCCAGAAGCTGTTCTTTCAAAGCTTGACGTAAAGCTGCGTACGCCTACTCCTCCAGCTACTCTTACAGAAGCTCTCTGTCAGGCCTGTACGCCAGGCAACCTACGCGAGCTTGAAGCTTAATTAACGCTGATAAGTAATCGCGTTCGACAGCACAAAAGCTCATCACTAGCTTTAATTATCGCGGCAATTGGCCAGCTTAAGAAGGGGGCAGAGATAATGATGCTCTTAGCTGAGCTAATGCGCGATCGAATCGCCAGCCTTAAGAGAGCTAATACAGCACTATCAGAGCGTAGAAGGCGTAAGAAAAAGCGGATATAGAAGCGTGGAGTCCTTACCAAGGGAGCTGGCGAGGACATACTTGCTTAACGTGAGGCTGATGAGCAGATTACTCGTGAGGAGCGTCAAGGAGGAGAGCGATTAGGTGTCAGCCGCCAGGCTCTAGCGCGCTGTAGCAGGTGTAGAGAGACTGGTCATAACTCACGTACATGCAAGAAAGATACTCTAGATAGTAATTAATCTATTGTGTTAATATCTATTAAAACTAATTTAATGTGGTGGAGCCATACGCCTATAGAGGTGCGCAAAGTTGGTGGGGTGGCTCACTCGCTTGTATGGCTCACTCGCTTGTAAAACACGTTATATGTATGTATGTATGTATGCGTATGTGTGATGAGAAGTGGAGGGTATGTGAAACGATGTAGGAAGGGAGAGGAAAGAATCATAAGGTAAAAGCGACGTATTGGGATAGTAGGGGTGGTGTAGCAGGGAAGAGAGATACATAGACATCACCACGTCGTTCTCTAGAGAAAAAAAAAGAGAAAAGAAAACAAGTTCACAAGTTCCTCGTGCAATCAAGACGTTCAAACTTTGCAAATATAGTATCCACGTGCAAGAAGCTTCGTGAAAAGAATACTCATATTCCATTCCTAACCAAAGTTGATCCGAGAAAAAATGGGCAGCAAGCAGAGGAACAGAAGCATATATACAAAACGCATTGCTGATCCCGTCTCCTCATTCCGTAGTCTATCCCCCTGCGCCATAGCTATTAATGCAAAAAAGACCAAACCAAACATGTCTTGCCAAAGCGTTGAAACTTGATGCACCAATAATAACAAGATGCTGCGAAATCGAGGCTTCATCAAGACCAACGTGACTTAACAACCATTTCAGCACCTTAGCTATGCGACTCTTGTTCGGGTATGGACTTTTGTTCCTGTCTTGCGCCAGAAAATGAGCATGTGAGACGGTATAGCCTGATACGCTGCTGTCGCGACGGGCTTGTCTCAAAAAAGGTGCCTGATCAGCTGCTGATAGCGAAGCCCGCTGTTTTGCGCTTTGTGTTTCCTGCTTGCTGCCAGACGCTTGGGTATTGGAATCCTCGACAATGTTACGATAGGTTTTCGTCCACATCGTCCCCGGAAAGGACGTTTTCGTCTTTGGAAACCAAGCCTTTTCTCCGCCTCCTCGACATGAACGTGAGTGCATGTTCCAAACTGAAGAGTGTTTGGCTGCAATGCACAAAGCTCGTTCACCGTCATTACCTGTTATCCCCGTTGTCGTACTTCTTGGACCGATCGCGGTCGTCATAGTCGCTCTCATCATCATAGCGGCGACGTCGTTCGCGTTCGTGATGGTAGCGGTCACGGTCATCATCGCGATCATCATCGTCGTCCCTGTCATCCTTGGAGCGGCGACTCCGCTTGTCGCGGTCCTCTCTCTCGCGCCGTTCATGATCGTACTCACTGTCCTCTATGCATCTGTTAGCGTTGGCAGTCTAATTGGCTCGTTGACCGACTTACCTCTTGACTCGCGAATCTTCTTCGTACGATCAGCGAGCTTCTGGATTTCTTCCTTGGTCAAAACTCTGAGTACAATCACGCAGTCCATCCGTTCCTCGAACCGTTCCTTAGCCTGCTCCAAGGCTTCTGGATTGACTAGGCGTCGGTCGATCCTTGTCCAGCGAGCTCCAACAGGAATATCCTTGCCCTTGAGAGCGTCCTTGTGTGGTGCTACGCCTTCACGGATAGGCTCGGGATCCTCTGGAAACTTGGCAGTAGGCTTGCGAAGGATGCCCTTGACAGGTGCCACAGGTTCCTTGGGTGGTTCGACAATCTGCACGCTCTTGCTAGCAGGCTCCGACTCCTTGTCGAGGGCCTCAGGCTCCTGCACCATAACGCCGTTGTGGGTGGTTGACGAACGCTCATCATGTCGAGAGCTGGGCGCGTCCCTCGGAGGCGATGCACGTGATTGTTCCTCTGGGCCTCGAGAACGGGACCTCTCACGCTCTTCCTTCCGCCTTCGTCGATCCTTTTCCCGGTCAGAATCACTCTCTCGATCACGGTTGCTACGGCTGGCACGTTCGGCCTCCTGCTGAATCCGGCGTCTGTATTCCTCGTCCGGATCCACAGCAGCTGGTTGCGGAGCAGGCTCCTTTCGTCTCTCAGCATCCCGGTCAACGTAATGCCGTGGCCGTTCATCACCACTGCCTTCCGGTGACGGAGCCTTCCTAGAAGAAACCTTCTCCTTGTCGTCGTCTTCGTGTCGACGATCGCGATATCTACGATCCGGTTCAGGATAGGGTGGATAATCCGGGGCAGCGATCTGGGGTGGAGCGGCGGGAGCGGCAGTAGAAGGAGCAGTGCTAGTAGTGGAGGCAGCGACAGGAACGGCGGCCGGGGCTGGTGCTAGGGAGTTACGGCGGCCTTCGGATTTTCTCTCCCGTCGCTCATCAGGACGATCTCGCCTATCACGTTCATCGTACTCCTTTCGGCGCTCACGCTCTCGCTCGCCAGAAGAGTCTCGGTCACTGCCTCGCTCCTTTTCGCGAGACTTCATGTAACCAGCGGCACCCAAGGTAGCAGCAACGCCGGCAACAGCGCCGGCAGCAGTGGGAACAAAACTGCCATTGCTCTCATATTTCTCATGTTTGCCATGATCCCGCTCACGGGGACGCCGGTCGTAGTCAGCAGCGGGGACGTCGCGGTCACGGGAACTGCGAGCTTCGGGCATGCGAGCCTCGGCACGCTCGGGCTGGTAGTACGAGCTGGCAGGCTCCTGCGGCCTGGGCCGAGGAGGCTCTTGAGGGGGATAAAGAGGCTGTCGGTCCAGAGCATGGTGGTCGTGAGCAGTGGTCTGAGGACCAGGGGCGATGCCGAAGCCTCGAGAGGTGACGTCACGGTCCTCGAAAGCGGTGGTGTGGCGTTTGTTCTCAACATCCCGGCGGTCGTAGTCGTCACGGTACGTATCACGACGGTGATCGCGAGGCTCTTGGTGGATGGCGGCGGGAGCTCGGGAGCGTGTAGAAGCGGAGCGGCCAAGGTGTGCGTCTGGGTAGGGGTCATACTTGGGAACCGGGGTTCTGTCAATCGAAGACGATCTACCATGAGCCCGTGGAGCGCCGTGGATTTTATCAAACCCTCGAGTTGATGGCGGAGGGCCGAGATCACGGGCAGAGGCACGTGGTGGACGGTCGTTGATCATGCTCGTAGGGCGGGAGCTACGCTCTATGCTGCCAGCGCGCGGCCGCCGCCAGGCAGGCTCGGTATCGCGGTACATGCTGGCAGGGTCGGTGTAAGAGTAGCCATCATTGCTCATGTCGGAGAGGCGCGGTGCAGGCTTGGTATCGTGGTAGGTACGGCCACCGCTCGTGACATTGTAGCCCCTATCTGCATGTTCTCGGTAGCGCGCAGCATCGACCTCGGCTACCAGCTTCGTCAAGTGGCTGGTGTCGTCGACGCTGTAGACCTTCTTATGGGATCGCGAAGCGCCTGGGTTGATGTAGGTGTCGGCCCGTTTGTCATAGGAAGAGGCCATGGGGCTCCTGGGCCTCTCGGCATGGCTGGAGGTGTGAGGCGAGTAGGGGGTGCGGAGCGGGAGCGACGTCTGTGGTAGGGCACTGGTGCTCACGTTGGGCCGAGTCATATCGTTGGTGTTGCGGCGGGGGCGTGTTGTGTACGAGTCGTATTTGTAGTTGTTGGAACGGGCAGCGGCCAGAGAGCTGGTGGGCTGGTTCCAGTAGGGCGAATGGTAGGATGAGGCAGCGGCCAAACGATCGACACTCGCCCGTGGTGAGCTGGGGCGGGCATGTTTGGACGAGTCGTAGTAGGGGTCAGCAAATCCGCCGGTTGAGGCTCTTGCGGGATTGCCGTAGGACCTCCGGGGGGACGGGGGGCGGGTGTACCGCGACTCCATGGTGCCCGACAACTTGACCGTCTTGACGTGCAGCGGAGTGGTTTTGGCAGCAGTTTTGGCAGCAGGCGTAGTGGCTAGGGTATTCCTACGCGGGGGAAGGGGCGGCGCAGCGGTGGGGGAATAAGTAGTGCCCCTTGGGCCCGGTGGGCTGGTGGGTAGGAGAACGCTGCCCAACATGTTGTTAGTTTGGAGGTTGAAACGGTCAGATCAGCAGAGACAGGAGGCGGCGGAGGAAGAAGAAGAAGAGGAGGAGGAGGGCATGGCACAAACGAAAGCGAATTAGAAATTAGGTCTGGCGAAGAATGAAGCCGTAGCTTGACGTACATAAGAGTGTGTCAATGCCGGACGACTACCGGAAGGAAGACGCAGGTGTATCGTGGTTCGACTGGGAGGCGCGAACCGGTTGGCGGCTTGGAGGTACGGGCGTGGGACGACAGCGCTCAAGCTTCCCGCAACGAGTGGTGAGGCCGAGGGGGCGACAGGGGGGCGGGGGTGAGGGTGGTGAATGGACGTAGGTGGTGCTCTAGGGTGTGCCTGGGAGAGATGTGCGCGCGATAGTGGGGACTTTGCGAGGCAGCGAATGAGGCGGGCAGCGAGGGAGGGCGCCGAGGGAGGAAGGGCACGCGACGAGAGGATAGGCGTATGTGTGTGTTGTGTATGTGTGTGTGTGTGGATGTGCGGTGTGTGTATGTGTGTGTATGTATGTATGTGTATGTATGTGTGTACTAGTTAGTATGGGATGGGTGTGTGTATGAGACGAAGGATTCGGGCTGTGAGAGGATGACAGCGCCCGCCCGCCTGGTTGCGAGGTTACGTCGCAAGAGCCTTGATTGCACTATGTCATCGCTCTCGCTTGGGCCCGCTGCAACCCTGGATCCTTGCCCAATGGCACCACTCACAGCACGGGCCCGCCTCTGCTGCAGCGTTTTTTTCTTTCCTCTTACTGTACATGCATCCATACTAACTCCTCCTTACATACACACATACTACTCCATCTCCACTCCGCTACCAGGCTATCCGCTGCTCACCTGCCCCCGGCTCGCTTCATTTCTCGCTCGGCTCCAGTTTTCCTGTACCGCCGTCGCCGTCGCCGTCGCTTCGCTTGCTCCGACGCCGTTACAGGTACATGGCCGGACGTCAGGCAGCCATAGCCCTGCCCGTCGTCTGCTGCCCAGCCTCACCCGCCAGGATAGGCTCGTGACTTGCTCTGTCCATCCTCGCCATGTGCGGCCCGAATCAACGCCTGTTCGGTTCACGATCTTCACTGTACGGACACGTTGTGCCCATCCCTGCCTGCCATCGAGCACTCGTCGTCTAGGAGGCCACCCCGTGCACGCTGTCCCACTATAACCTCATGATTTGGCCGTTTTGCAACTCCTCTATTACCCAGACTTGTCGCATTCCTATTCATCCACTAATCCGCCACATGCGCTGCGACGTAAGCACTCGACGCCGCCTGCATGTGCTTTTTTGCCATCGCTTTGCCGCCGGTGCCCTATGCGTCTTCGATCTGCTCCACGCGCGCCGCCTTGCCCCCGCTACTCTTAATCGAGTCGCCGTCGTCGGCACTCGCATGATGATGCCGCAGCTGCTTCGCCCGTGACTTGCTCGGAATCGTGTCCTGAATACACCCTTTGATAATGTTGCCCTCAAACAGCTCGCCAATCCACTCGAGACGCACCCCCTTGGTCTCGGGCACACACAGCACCGTCCACACGCCCATGACAAGACACAGCGACCCAAACAAAAGAAATGTCCCGTAGCTAATGTCGGCCAGCATCAGAGGTGTAATCTTTGCAATCACAAAGTTGAACAGCCACTGGGTCATGAGCGACGCCGCCATGAGCAGAGACCGCACCTGGTTCGGACTGCACTCAGACGCCAGCACAAACGGAATGGGTCCCCAGCCAAACGAGTAGAAGACGACAAACAGGTACACGCACACAATGGCAAAGATTGCGTTGCCGTCCAGGTCGCCAGACGGCGGGTGCACCGCTTGGTTCACCCCGATGTAGAACATGGCAAACGCCTGGCCGAGTGACCCGATGATCAGAGACCACTTGCGCCCGAGCTGCTCCGTGAAGGCCATCAGCCCAATGGCTGTTACCACAATCTTGACAATGCCGTAGATACCAGTCGCCTAGCTGCCACGTTAGCACCGTTTCACAACGCATCTGCATATTACTCCACCTCCGCCGCACTTACAAATAGGCCCGATGACTTGCCAGTGAGGCCGATCTGCCGGAAAATCTGCGGGGCGTAGTAGTTGATCCTGCTCAAGCTTTAGCAATAGTCGCGTGTATAGTCCTGGGAGGCAAATGCTCACGAGTTTGTGCCAGTCCACTGCTGCCAGAACATGAGAATGACAACAAAGGACGAGCGGTAAAACATCTTCTTGCCAGAGCACGACGCCTTGAGTTGAGCCATCAGCGGCATCTTCTCGTGGCCGTTGAAGTCTGCAATAATTTCATCAAGCTCCTCGACAACCTCTGCGTCGTCGATGCTCTTGCCACGCACTGTGGCCAGCGCCTTGGCCGCCTCGTGGTAGCGGTTCTTTTCCACAAGCCAGCGCGGTGACTCGTTCATGAAGATGATGCCTGTTAGAAGAATAGCGCCAGGAAGCATTTGCAGAGCAAAAGGCACCCGCCATTTGGTTGGATCCGTGGGGCTGGTAATGTGGAGAGCAATGCCGTAGTTGACAAAAAAGGACAAGCAGATACCTGTGACGTTGAAAAGTTGCTGTTGTTTTGGTCAGTCCGTGATTTAAGTTGACAAGCTCGATAATAAAGCATACCATGCATCCAATGCAACGGCCTCGAATCGCTCTGGGTGCATTCTCTCCAATGTACGTAGGCACAACGGCAGAGATGAGGCCAACGCCAAACCCACCAATCACTCGTCCAACATATAGCTGAGCAAGATTCGACGTGCCAAGTCCACACAGCGTCTGAATCAACGAGCCAATGATGAAGATGATGTCTGCGACAATAAGTGCCCACTTGCGCCCAAACGTATCCGATACATAGAAACTCGCCAATGCACCGAAGAAGCAGCCCGCCTGCAGAACAGACACAATGTTTCCCTGTAGATTGGCGAAATCCGGGCTGTCCTTGTCGAGATGGAAGGAATGCTGGAACGAGTCCATGGTCAGAACGCCTAATGAGCTTGTTAGCCAAATACAGAAAGAAAAAAAGGGACCTGAGGCAATGCAACAGCCATCACACGCGTACCTCCAATCAACCCGGTATCCCATCCAAACAACATGCCGCCAAACGAAGCCACGGCTGTAAGCAGGTATGCTCGGCGGTACGCCTTGATATCCGCCCAGACCTCGGCCATACTATCAAGCCTAGCCATGATTTCTTCTTTTTCCCTCGTTCGTCCAATGCGCGTTTTTTTTTCTCTTACAATTCCGGTCGTCGTAAGCAATAAGTCTGTGTTTGTTTCTTAAAAAAAAACGCACAAGAAGAAGAAGGGGAAAAGCGCGCGGCGTGCTTGCGAAATAGCCGGTCGGGTATAAAAATACGGTGACGACAGCGGACGCAGGGGTGTGTATGTGTTAGGACCTACTTAGTACGTAGAGAAAAAGGGACCCTCAAAGACGTTCTTTTTTACCCGACCAAAAGAAAAAAGCACGATCTCTAAACAAGGGGGCGGCGCTTGAAAAGGTAGTTTATATAATCGGAATTTCTTTTCCGTTTTTTTTTCTCCGCAAAGAGAAATATATTCAATCGACCCTTCCTTCCCCACTAATACCACACACATACGCCTTTTGCACATGCGATCAAAGCCCGCTGCCGGAAGGGGGGCATTCCTAAAGGCCGAAAGCTCCAAAGGCGATGCTACTACTGCCGTCTTGGCGTGCGTTCGGCAAACAAGCGGGTGGGCGAGCGGCGGCAACGACATGTCTGTGTGTGTGACGTTGCTCAATGTGCGCGTGGGGGAGAGAGATGCAAGGCAAGAATAGGGCAAGAAACCGGTTTGGTTTAGTTTTTGGGGGGATTTGTGTCGTGGGTAAGCCGGGGCCCCAGTTCAATTGGGGTGCCTTGCTTGTGTGGGTCAATGGAGGGGGGACGCGGGGGGCATTTCTGCGTCCCCCAGTTAGTTCAAATGCCGCGGTGCAGCATGCGTGTGTGTGCGTGCTGGGTGGGAAATAAAGATGAAGAATGCACAACGTGTGTTTCTTGTACTGAGTATTGTTTTTCCTTTTTTCTTCTTTTTTGGGGCCTAAAATGCTTGCTATGGCCGTTGCGAAGGGGAGGCTTTGGACGAAAGACTCGTTGTGGGCAGAGAGCCATGTGCATGTGGCGGTGTGCTAGATGCGGCTTTTGGCAAGGTTACCCATCTGACATTTCCTACATACTGTCACCTTCCCCTTCCTCCTCGGAATGTGGGGAATACACATTCTGCAACCATGTATGCTGGATTCGGATCAGGAGAACAAGACAAACGCCGTCGTACGATGGTCAGTGGTAAAGAACCTCTGAACCAAATCCCGATGGGCAGGCCACAAAAATAAAAGGGTCGCGCTCGCTTGGCCCTTTTTTCTTTCCTCTTCACATGCCTTTGTCCATTGCCCGATCAAAGACCGACCCCAGATCCCACATCTCTTCTCCACATTTTCTATTTAGTTTCTGCAGGGAAAATAGATGATGGGGAGGTTGATTGGGACACAACAGGGGAGGCTTATACCTATGTTGATGTCATAGATGCTGGCACAAACTATTAACATCGCTGCTGTTATGTCTGGGTGTAGACTTGCTTATATAATAAATGACGCAGAAATACATAGCGATTGCACGCCGCGCAAACAACGATAGCAAGGCCATACGGTCTTGAGATTGCCATAATGGGTCAATTAGTCTATCCAATGCATCTACAACCCCATCCGCATGTAGCACCATCTACATATTCGCCTTCTCCGTCTTCTGCTCCGGTACTTGTGTCAATAGCTTATCGCTCGTAATAGCCGACTTGAGGTTGTCTAGCACCAGAATCTCCATCTCACGCTAAGATAATATTAGCCTATCTTCAACTTACTCTCCTTGCATACAGACATACCTGAGTTTCGAATGTCGCTGTTCCAACGTGCGGCAGCAGTACGGCGTTCTCGCACTCCAATAGTCCAGGGTGGATCTTTGGCTCTTCCTCGAACACATCCAGTCCAACAGTCCATACCTTGCCGCTCTTCAACGCATCCACTAGCGCCGCTTCGTCAATCAGGGCGCCTCGCGCTGTGTTCACGATAACCACCCCGTCCTTCATCGCGTTGAACTGTTCCTTGCCGATAATATGCTTGGTCGAAGGGTTGAGAGCCAAGTTCAAGCTGAGCACATCCGACGTCCTGAGCAGCTCCTCAAAGCTCACGTACTTTGCGCCGTTCTCCTCGCTAGCTGGCAGCTGGCGGCGGTTGTGGTATTGTATCTTCATGCCGAATGCTTTGGCGCGGTGTGCGACAGCTGAACCAATGCCACCCATGCCCAGGATACCAAGTGTCTTGTTCTTTGGATCGTGCCCGAGGGCAAAGTTGCCGCGCCACTTTCCTATCTGATGTGTCAGCCATGTATTTGCAGAAATTGACAAATGGCTACCAACCGTTGTTGACTGCCATGTATGATTGCTTGATGTTTCGCAGGGCGCCGAGCATAAGCCAGATTGCGACATCGGCGGTTGCGTCGTTGACTGCAATGGGCGTGCTTGACACGGAAATGCCCTTCTTTGTGCATGCCGCAACGTCGATGTTGTTGTATCCAGCGCCGTTGTGGCAGACGTATTTTAAGCTCTTGGGTAGCGCATCCAGTAGTTCAGCGTTGAAATCTCCAGTAATGGGGTTTGAGTCGTTACTCCTGTAGAGGGCGTAGACTCCGTCGAACTCGCCGCTCTTGCATTTAGAGATGAAGTCTTCGCGGTTACCATCGGGGTACTCGTACAGCTTCGACGCGACCTCGGCGCACTGCTGCCACTCTTTCTGAGCGTGTGACAATTTGCCAATCAGTAACGCCGCTCGTTGAGACATGATGGATGTGTATGCAAGGCAAAGACAGCAAGGCAAATGTTCAATTCGGGGCGTGTCAGGACGGAGTGAAATGGAGGATTAAAAGAGACGGGTGGGTGGGAAATGTCAACTTCAGCAAAGCGGCATTTGGATCCTTCTTATTGCGCGGCCCTGCTCCGCCAACGGAGCACCTCTTACCGGCACATCTCGGACCGAGACTTGCACCACAGGGATAAATGCAGTGTTACTCGTCTGAATGAGTGTCCTGGTAGTCTGCTGTCGAGACTCTCTTACAACAGACAATGGGTTGATGCCACTGGTACCCCGCCATGCTCCTTGCAGCCCCGCCATCGTCATACTGATTGCATGCTCTGCGCCACACGCAAGCAGAGCAAAGGGCATGCAAATCACTATTTGAGCTATCTGATCAGTCTTGCTATCGCCTTCGGTGTGCTTTGGGATATAGTGCCGTTATTCACGAGATCACAAGGTGCCAGATTCTAAAGTGACGAACGTTATCGGTGTTTGATCCACGCGACCTAGTAAGTTCAAATGCCGAACATGGCACGTGAACACACTGTCTCAGCAGCCAGTACACGATACCCAATCCGGACAAGCGCATTTTCTTAGCTCATCAGACGCCGGTCTGGCCTCGGAGCTGACTCGACTTGTCAATTTCAGGTATCAGGCCAGCATTTCTTATTGACTCATGTGAGATTAGGCAACGAGGCAGCACTCGAGACAAGCTGCCTACGGGAGCCTGGCTTTGACATCAACACAGAGTGGAAAAGTAGACAGAGTGTTGTACGCACGTGACTGATGGACGCCATTCTACAGTCTAATATGGAGGTTGGACGAAGATATAAGATCATACGTCGACTGCGTTGTATAGTCCACTACTTCAGAGTCGTCAAGAGTCCGAATTCTATCGATAAAAGCCTTTGCGACAAAAATATCATACCTTCCACTTTCAACAATGGAATTGAAAAACATCGCCATTCTCGGTGTATGTGAGACTCCTGTTCCTCGGCCCGTCCTGTCCCCAATCCAACCCTCGCACTAACACTCGTTGTACCTGGTAAATAGCCTGGAGGAAATGTAGGAACCGCTATACTACACGAGCTCCTCCAGCCTTCTTCTTTCACTCCCACCACTATCACCCTAATCACACGCACAACCTCACCCTACACACCGCCTGCTCAACCCTCCAACAACATCACCAGCATCGTACACAAAACCGTCGACTACACGTCCTTGTCCTCGCTTCAATCAGCCTTCACCAACCAAGACGCAATCGTAAACTGCATCACAGGCAGCGCAACACAGTACGACGCCTCGCGCCTCATCATCGACGCCGCCATCGCCGCAGGCGTCAAGTTCTTCTTCGCCAATGAATTCGTCAGCAACATCCAGAGTCCGCGATACCAACGGCTACCTGAAAAATTCATCGGTGCAAAAGCCCGGATAAGAAACGACTTGGAAGCGCTGGCTCAACAAGGAAAAATTGCATGGACCAGTCTCAATGGAGGCCCGTTTTTCGACATGTGTAAGTTATTCGCGTATCCCATCTTGGAAAGAGAAGGAAGAGGGCTTTTTCGTATATAAGAGAGAGAGAGAGAGAGAGAGAGAGAGAGAGAGAGAGAGAGAGAGAGAGAGACGGGGAGGAAGAAGAAAACGCAAAACCAGACTCGTCCCATCTAACAGAGAGACAAAAACCAGGGCTGATGAAAGGCCCCGCCGGCTTCTCCATCTCAACATCTCATGCCCGCATCTACGGCACGGGAAACACGCCGCTGTACTGGACCCCTTTGCCCGTCATAGCTCGTGCTGCCGTGTCCATGCTGCAGGACCCGCTATCTGTTATGAACAGAGCAATTCACATCTGCCCCTTTGTCACGCACCGCGGTGCCCGGTCTAGACTCACGCAACGGCTTCTTCTTCAGGCGCTGGAGGCCGTGCTGGGGAACGGCTTTTCCGTGGAGAATGTGGATGTACAAGAAATTTGGAAGAGTGCGTTGGGTGTGTTGGATAAGTATCAAGCGGGTTTACCGGGCGCAGAGGAGATTGGGCTGGCGGTTAGTAATCAGTTTTATGAGGAGATGGAGGAGGGAAATGAGGGCAATACAGAGGATAATTTCAGCCAGCTTGTAGAGAATGAAGTTGTGGGCGTGGAGGCGATTGATGTAGAGGACGCGGTCAGGGATGCTGTCGATCGATATGGAAGGGATTGCACAGTTGTGGAGGGTATGTTTAGGGTAGAGGCTTGTAAAGTTTGAGTATTGTCTCCGGTACGGTGATGGATGATAGTTCGTCTTTCTGGATGTGGAATCAAACAAGAGTTTTACATAGAGTAAGAGCAAAGTAACCTGTCATGTCTTCAGGGGATAACAAAGAGCTAACGTGGCCAGATAGGCAATTTTTCTGTAATCAGGGCAGCAAAGATTCGTCTATTGCCACCATTTCTGTTCTTCATTTGACAATCACTGATCACGCGCTCAGAGATACGTATCTAAACTATCCCTTCCGTCTGATAGTGATGATAACCGAAACTCCTCTGGTTATACGACGCAGGAAAATAAGAAATAATTTTCAATGTCACTGAGGTGGTTCAGCCCCAAAGTCCTGACCCTGATACTGCTGCTGACCGCCTTCATCACCTGCATCATCCACCGCCATCGAATCCCAATCCCACTGATGCGTTGTAGCAGTGTAGGGGTTCCCGTAGAATAAGCTCATCTCCGGCTGTCCAAACTCATACAAGCCCGCATTTGAACCAGCCAGATACTCAGAACTTTGGACATTATCTTGATAGAAACTTCCAGCGTCAGGCTGTGAGAAGTAAGGCACGCTGTTGAACGCATCCACGTCGAGCCATGCGCCCATTTGCTGCGACGCAGATGGCTGGCTGTGCATATGGTATGGCTGTTGCGAATCTGGGACATGCTGCATTGTTCCGTGTGCTTGTTGCATCTGTTGTTCTGCTGCACGTGGATGGGGCATATTCCTCTTGGTAGCTTGATCTGAACTCTGTTTGCTGAGGACTTTGGTAACGACATTGTATGCGCCCTCGCTAACTGCGTCAACAGTTTTCATCGATTCAAGCCATCCGATAAGTCTATCGACGCATGATGTTATGCGAGACTTGTCAACTGACACGTGCATGCAATCCAATGAGAGCTCAATCAGAAGCATAGTGAGGGCTTGCATGACTGCATTGCATGGATTAGTTTACCATATCGTACGACATGATCGAGAGCGCTTACTGATATGTGTGGCACACCACCACGGACCGTTTTCGTAAAACCAAGTCGGGTTCGGGGGATCGGGCAAGAGAGCGGCGATATTGAGGGCTGCACCAATACAAGCATCAGCTGTTCTCTGGTTGAAACGAGAAGACTCTTCGCTCTGCAGTTGTATTCGCTCATTCGATTTGCAGAGACATGGCCGAGTGATGCATATTTTAGCGTTGTAGTAGTACAGATAGAGCAGCACGCTCTCGCGACTTGAACTATGATCCAACGTAGCGGCGATAGCAGCAGAAGGTTCCTGCGGTAGGAACTGCGAAGCCCAAATTTCGAGCTCTTCAGACAGCGAGGCAATGATGCTCTGTGCGCCCTTCCAGGATCGGATAGACTGTCGTGGCGAATATAGGCTTGAGAGGATTTTATCCATGAGAGTGTCGAGCCTAACAAAGGCCGCCGGGAAGTGGTCCAATTCATTACCAGCGCGTTGCTTACTAGAAAAGAGACCAGAGCCACCACTGGATGCCGAAGAAGCGGTAAAATTATTAGGTGCCGTGGATCTGCGCGATTTGGACTCCGTTTCAGCTCTGACGGCTCCCGGCAGGGGTACTGTACAATCCTTGGCAGATATTGCACGAGGCCGACCCAATATTGTAGTAAGAACGCACTCCATAGAGTTGAGTGCCCACCACAGCTCAGCTAACGAGTTTCTTCGGTCATGGTGAATGGAAGGATTCTCGTGGCGAAGGTGGAGTCCTGCAGTTTGCGCGTGGCGGATGGCCATACCGATCATAAACCAGGCTCTAGACGACGATTCAGCAAGCGTTCATATCATGAAATCGTGAGCCTTTTCCCTCATTTTTGGACATACCTGCTAACGTGGCCGATTGTGAGGTAGTAGAATGAGAGAAGTCCAATCGCCTAGACGCAATCAGAAGGCTCCATTTAGTGATTTGATGTACTCACCTGTATCAGCCGCTGGTCAGGGTGCGAGACGAGAAATTTCATGCTCTGAAGCTGCAATAGATGGATCGCTCTCCACATGTAGACCAGATTGTCGCGATCGTCTGCTCGCCACTCAGTGCCAACTAAATGTGAGTACCGCGCACCAATGGCAAACACCAGGTTCATGCAAGCTCTCCATTTAGGACACACATATGCCGTATCTTTACTACCAGTTCCGTTGAAGTAGACCTGCAATTGTTGCTCAAATTCCCCGTCAATGAGCTTGAACGGACTATGCACCGCATGTTTGTAGTAGCCGAATAGTCTCTGGGCCGTACTAGCAGGAGGCAAAATATTGGGGTCGCCAATGTCAATGTCGATATTAGTTTTGTCGAGGTAGAAGTAGTAGCCTGTGGCAGAGTTCTCGCTGGCCTTTGTGTGACCAGCTTTCTGTTGACGCCCACGCAGTGCATCAGCACGCCGGTTGAAGGCGTCTGTGCTGGCACCGGGTGGCCCGTATGCCTTGTCAGAAAACTCTCCCTCCGGCTGCTCGACTTTGGCCTTGAGTGAACGCAGCCACTGCGCTTGTGAGTTACGACCCATGAAGCCTGTACTCTCCGAGTCGTTGGTACGCAAGAGGTCCTCCTGTACAAATTCCAGATCTTCGTTTGAGCCGACTGAGGCTGAGATGTGCGCTTCTCCGGCATCTACAGAGGGAGAACTTATAGTGTCATCGTCGAAATCGGAGGCCTGTCTCCGGCGCTTGGAATGTGACGCAACGGATGCTGTGAGAGTTGGGGGAGGAGGTGTATCGTCTTCAAAAGCTGTCAGCGTGTCTTCGACCTTCTTCTTGCCTCCCTCATCCAGCTGGTTACTGATCTCAACCAAAAGTTCAGTCAGGGCCTTTGCCTTCCGTGCTGCTCTTCCTCCTGTGTCAGTAGAAAGCAAGGAGCAAGCGGAATAGAGCCTACACACTCTCGGAGACGGTCCTTGCGCTCCTGCTCATAATGACAGGGCTCTTTATAGCCCAGACGCTGGCAGTTAGTACAGCGCGGACGATGGCCGGAACATTTGATTTCTAGTTGTGGTCAGCGAGCTCTGCCTTCCAACCCAACACAGGCAGTTTATCCGACCCAACACTGGCAGCTTATCCAAGCCAAAGAAGAAGCTGTAAGGCACGTATTAGGCTGAGAGAGGCCTACTTCGCTTGCGGCACTGTGTACACTATCGTGCGTCAGCTGTAGCCCAACAACTGTCGGCAAGCCAGTACTCACGGCCTTGCTCACTACTTCAGTACGTGGGCGTCGAGACCGTACTGTAGCGGGTAGGGAGTAATTGGTGTTCTGCAGCCGTGGAATGGCCACCTTTGCATCTGGCCTTGACGAGCTGGAGCCCTCAGGGGGATGCTGCCCATGCGCGTTGTCCATGGGACCAAAAGCAAGGACTAAGCACTAATGAAGGAGTGATGACGGCATATCGCTGGGCAGGCTCAGCGCAAGAGATAGAGTCTAGGACGTGGCGAGTATCTGCGGCAACAGCGAAAGCCCGCTGCCCGACTAAGCTCGGGCATATACTTTCCGGCCACATATGGTTTCCGGCCACCCCACCCAAAGTAGCCACCCAACTCAAACTTGTGATATTTTCAACACCACGCTTTCAATATGGATCCACGGGAGCTTGCTATACAAAATGCTATCGAAGATCTCAATTCTGGTGTTTTTAAGAGTGAGCGGGCAGCTGCAAGTTGGCATAAGATCCCGCGATCAACGCTGCAAGGCCGTCGAGCAGGCCAACAACCACACGCGATAGCTCACCAAAACCAGCAGCGATTGACTCTAGAGCAAGAGCGATTTCTAGTATCCACTCTACAAGAAATCGCTCTTGCTCTAGAGTCAATCGCTGTATCTCATCTACGCGTCCGAGAAATGGCTACTAGAATTCTATACATGAATGGCGACTACCAGCCACTTAGACAACTATGGGTATCTTACTTTGTCGCCCGTAACCCACGCGTCGCATTAATAGTTGGACGAAAGATCGAGAGCGCGCGTACTACTGGCGCCAACTACGAGACTATAAAAGCTTTTCTTGAGCTCTTCGAGCGTACACGTATAGAGCTAGGCATACAGTATGAAGATATATAGAATATGGACGAGACTAGAGTAGCCCTAGGGGTATGTACAAACGCTAGAGTGCTCGCAAGCTCTTTAAAAAAGAAAGCTTACGTCAAATCTCCAGAGGATCGCGAGTGGGTATCGATTATTAAGACCGTCTCCGCCATAGGCGCCAAGCTCCAGTGCCTAGTCGTCTTCAAGGGCAAGCATCTTCAGACTACGTGGTTTCCTACTACTAGTATACCAGACTAGCTATACACCACCTCAGAGAATAGATAGATATCAAATTTAATTAGATTAGAGTGGCTACAGCGCATCTTTATACTAAATACTACGTCTACTAGTAGTGGATATCGACTACTCCTTCTTGACGGCCATGGCTCTTATACACCTATCAACTTCATGTGGCTCTGTAAAGTGAATAAGATTCAACTACTATATCTCCTAGCGCACGCCTCCCACTTGCTACAGCCGCTAGATCTAGCTCCGTTCTCTATACTCAAGTCTCGCTATTGTAATCAGATTCAAGCTCTCTCAGCGCTCGACAACGCAGCACTAGTAAAGAAAGAGCGCTTTGTTGTATCGTATAACAAAGCTAGAGCAGAAGGGCTATTAGAGCGTATCATTAGAGCTGGCTGGAGGGCTGCTAGGCTCTGTCCATACAACCTAGACATTGTGTTGCTCTCATCTCAAGTGACTGGCCGACTAGTTACTCCGCTAGCCGCCTGTCAGGCCCAAGATCTACTAGAACAAGTCTTTGATACCCCTCGGAGCTCACAGGCTCTACATAAGGCTCAACAGCAGTTACTACTGTTAGAATCTCTCTCACGAAGCACCCGGCTCGTGCTTGGCAAAGCAGGTAAGGCCATTGCGGAGGCAAATACTAGAGCTGCCCAACTTGAAGCTTAAAATTAACAACTTAGACATTAACTAGATAGCTGCAAGACTACTCGTGTAAGAAAACGAGTTCAAGTTAATCTAAATGAACGCTTTAGTAACGTTGAGAGTATTAAGGCTGCTATTGACCGAGCAGCAGCTCTACAAGCACAACAGGCAGGCATTTCAACAGAGAAAAAAGCTGAAAAAGCAGCAGCAGAAGCGGCAGCGCTTACTCTTAGCTCTATGTGTAATGAGTGGCAAATATAATTGTTGTTGTTGAAGAAATCGCGACTTTGAGTTGGGTGGCTATTTTGGGTGGGGTGGCCGGAAACCATATGTGGCCGGAAACCATATGCCCGAGCTTATCTAGTGTACGTACGCAGACCCTGATGATAATGGGTATGCTTGCCGGAGCCAATCATGGAACGGATGAGCGACGTCACGTGCCGGCAACGAATGGAGCTACATAGAGGTTGGCAGAGCACTCAGTAGCGCTACAACTGATTATGACTGGCGTACAGCCAAATTTTAGTATCAGACCATATCTCGCCCTATTTGGTTGACATACTGTAGCTTTTCAATATCCACAACCTGATTTAAGGCTGTAGGGGGCGGCCTCAGAGGCCGAGACGGCCCACAATGCCATCTGCATCCTCCAAAACCGCCTCAAGGACAAAGACAATACATATTCTGACCCTATTGGTTCAATCCGTAGAGTTTTCAGTTACACAGTTTCTACCAGAGGATGTACTGCTTCGAAATCTCGTGAATTTGGAACCGATCAACACTAATCCAGTGGAGCAGCGCTTGTACCGCCTCCTCCAGTCCATGGGCGATCGGACAGCCTTTAAGAAACAATCGTGAGTCAGCTCAGTAGGTAAAGCTATTGACGATGAGACTTTGTGAACGGAGGGCATCCATTAGACGTTGACATGAAAGAAAGAAGACAGCGCGTCACCCCCGGATCGGCAAGGAAATCTCTACTCTTTCAAACTAGCCTCCTCTGTACATTCGAAACGAAAATCCGAAGAGTTTATTTTTTTTTCACGGAGCTTTGCTCCGAGGTGCCACAGACCAGGGTCGACCGGAAAAGTGGATAATGACGGCTTCTGCAGGGTGTGTTGATGGTCTGCCACACGGGCTTAAGAGATACTTAGTTCCGAGAAATTGTGAATCAGGTTTACAGATCAGTGTTTACGAGGCACGCTGAACCAAGTGCATCGCTGCACCTGTGTGTTAGTAGAAATACTGTGCCGCATCAAGCGCTGCGACTAAAGACGCAATGAGTTATGGATGAGCAGAGCAGATATGAACTTGTACGGGCGGCCTTCCATACTGCAGGATCGCGCGCAAGACGTGTAGCAGGACAGGTTCATAGACTGACATTCATTTTATCGGTTACGTAGCTTGCTGCATATTCCCTGCGTAAGACAGAGCGGCCAGTCATCGGGTCTTTTGCTTCTTTTGCTGCTCTTGCTGCTGCAGTTTTCTTTCGCGCTTCTCTGCGATGCGATGGAATATGCTGCCGTCGTACACGGCACGAATGTCCTCCTTCAAAAGGTTAGCAAACACAAGAACCGCAAGACTGGTCTCGTCCAGAAAAAATACAAACCTTCATCATCCGGCCGTCTTCAGGCCAAAGCATGAGATACGTGGCGGTCCCTAACATTGTCACCTGTAAGTATGGTCTCATTTCCGTCCGCTGGCAGAAGGCTGTACGCACACTCAAAAATAAACCCACACCAGCCGATAGGATCGTTAATGTTCCGCTGCCCCATCAACGTGTTCTTCAGATCCTGGACTGTAAGATAGTCCCTTCCATCCGCATACTTGGTGAAGATTTCCTCAAACTTGGATGGTATAAATCGTCCCTCGGTATCAAACGTTCCTGTATCACTTCCATGTCTCGCTCTATGCACATTTTTGAGAAAGAGGCGGAAGTAAGGGTCTGGCAGCCATCCTGGAGAGGTCGGATATGAGAAATTGATGTGGATGACCAAGACAGCGAATGCGGAGAAGAGAAATCCCACGCCTAGGCGATAAAAACCGACGAATGTGTCCTGCGGCCAGATAACACCATCGCCGTCGCGGTCGAAGAAGTCACAGTGTTGTTGTAGGACGGTTTGGTGGGCGTGTTTCTCGGCCCAATTGTCCTCGATGCTTCCTTGGGGCGTATCTATTGAAGGTGCAAGGTTCGCCCGCGCTACCGCTGTGCGTTTTGTGGTGAGCAAAGTCGGATGCTGGGATGGTGACTGTGTATGAAGAGCTTACCTGGGTGCGGGAGCTCAGATTCCTTGCTGTTAAACCATGGTTTCCTCTCCGTGGTAACAGGCACCTCGCGTATCGCGTACACGGGTACACCATCTTCCTGAACCCCAGACTCTAGGGTGCTACCATCTATCTTTGCGATCATGACGAGAGAATTGTTGTTCCAATTTCACGGCTAGAAGGAACAGCTTCAAAACAAGATCAAACAAAAAGAATTTCAAGCCATGTTTGCCTTGCTATTTCTTCTTCTACGCATCACCGAAAATAGGTACGCATGCTCCTATTGGATCAGAGAATCACGATGACGTCAATGACTTCTAGCGAAAGGCTTGGTATGGTTGTGCGCGCTCTTGAAAGTGAACTTGTTAGGATTTGTTTCCCTAGCTCAGGAACGCTAGAATAATTGCACAGATTGTTATGAACAGGGTGGTAAGGCAATACAAGTGTTGTGACGTCTGCGTGTTACAGCCGCATTACCAGGGGCGGCCCCGCAGCCAATTATGAACATTACAGATAAGAAGTAGAGAAAGCTATGGTTGGATCGTCAGGTACGCGACAGGCCTGGGGCATCTATACTAGAGGGGTCGAATTTACGATGATTTTCTTCTCCAACAGCTCTAGAAATAGCTGATTGTACGTCGAACCTATTGTCTTGTAATGAGCCGTATGCCCTAACATATGTCTGTTCGCCTTTGTTAATCTCACGCTGCAAGACCAGCGACATGATAGGTTCAGGAATAAGTGACATAACTTCTACGCACCAGCATTCATGTGAGCGGGTTTGCATGATTATTCGAGTTTGGTTTCCCGCTACACCTACACACAAATAGTAAATACCTGAAAATCGAACACTGATAATGCTGTCGCTTGAAATGGTTAGGAGTGGAACGTGTGTAGCCCCGCGGTAGTCCGGTCTACATGGACCCGAATTTGGCTAGCGCGATCTCACGAATGAATGACGCGCATGCACGGGACCGCGGGAACACGCGCCTTGGAAAGTCGCGCGCCAACACAACGACCCTTTTCCTAATGCAGCACCTGTGTTGACGCTTCGGGACGACTCTATACACCTCTACTATAACGCTGAAATGCTTTGAAATGACCACGTAACCGCTATGTCTTCGTCGTCGCCGAATTTCCATTCATCCCAATTTTCCATCACTTCTCCGCGTCGCATCCCCAAATCGAAGTTCACTTACAAACAACTGCACCAGCTCAAGTCTTACAGCACGCAAACTCCTCTTCGCGTGATTGCACATGTCGACCTCGACGCCTTCTACGCCCAGTGCGAAACCGTTCGTCTCGGAATTGATCCCTCAAAGCCCCTCGCTGTCCAGCAATGGCAGGGCCTCATAGCAATCAATTACCCCGCCCGCGCATTCGGTCTGAGTCGACACGTCACGTCGGCCGAGGCGTTGAAGCAATGTCCCGAACTTATCCTGCAACACGTTGCCACATGGAAGGAAGGGGATGAAAACTGGGCATACCATGAACACAGCTTCCGTGATATGGCGACGCACAAAGTCAGTTTGGATCCATATCGCAAGGAAAGCCGCAAGATTCTGAAATGCATCAAAGAGAGCCTACCGGAGAAAGAACAGCGTGTGGAGAAAGCGAGTATTGACGAAGTTTTCATGGACCTCAGCGCGCAGGTGCATACAATACTTTTGGAGAAATATCCCGAGCTGAGAGGGCCGGCGCCGTACGACGACCCGACGGAGCCGCTGCCAAAAGTCCCGACAACAGTACTAGACTGGGCAGCGGATGCCCTTGTGGGAACGGGCGAGGAGGATGGAGAGGATAGAGACCCAGATTGGGACGATGTGTGCATGGTAATTGCGTCCGAGATTGTTCGGGACGTGAGGAGGCATATCAAAGATACACTTGGATACACATGCTCTGGCGGCGTTGCCAGAAATAAGATGCTTGCAAAGCTGGGGTCAGGATATAAGAAGCCAAACCAACAAACCGTAATTCGAAACCGTGCGGTCAAGCATTTCCTGTCGGACATGAAGTTTACAAAAATCCGGATGCTGGGAGGCAAGTTGGGAGACGAGGTTGTCTCCACTTTTGGCACAGACAAAGTCAAAGACCTTATGGAACAGCCGTTAGATCAATTAAAGAAGCTAGGTGACGACACGGGCAGCTGGCTGTACTCCATCATCAGAGGCGAGGACAACAGCGAGGTGAACCCACGGATACAGATAAAGAGCATGCTGTCAGCAAAGTCGTTTCGACCAGCCATCAACTCTTTTGAGCAAGGCGTACGATGGCTGCGGATTTTCGCTGCAGACATATTCTCAAGATGCGTGGAAGAAGGCGTACTGGAGAACAAGCGGCGGCCCAAGAGTATCAATCTACACCATCGGCAAGGCACACAGACACGAAGTCGCCAAGCGCCGATCCCTCAGGGTAAACCGCTGTCTGAAGCAGTCTTGTTTGATCTTGCAAAGAACCTATTGGCACAGGTTGTCGTTGACGGAAGAGCATGGCCTTGCGCTAACCTCTCATTGAGCGTTGGCGGTTTCGAAGACGGTATCACGAACAACAAAGGCATCGGCGGCTTCTTGGTGCGAGGCGAAGAAGCAAAAGCCATGATGTCGACGGGCAGAGTAATAGGCGGTGGTTGTGAGCCACCGGCAAAGCGAAGACGAACAAAAGGCAACATTGCAAACTTCTTTGGTCCTCGGGACGAAAAGAAGCGAGACTTTGACGCGGCAAGAGCAGTTCTACTAAAAGCACATACTGAATCTACCAAAGACGAGTCAGAAGACGACATCGACCCACAAGAAGACGACGACATGTTATCCGCCGGACACGACGATGAGCCCAGAAGGCCGTCTACACCACCCCCCAACCGACACAGGTCTCACGCGGACGCATACTTTCCAAACACGCCACCGTCAGCCCAACCGCAGTCGGCCTCGCACTCTCCACCACCTCCTCCTCTACACGTCCCCCACAACACCGAAGCACCACCCCCACACGCAAAAGCTTCTTCTTCCTCTTCTTCCCGACAAAAAACCATGGACACATTCTTCTGTCCCCGATGTAACATGCACCTGCCGTCTAGCGAGAAGTCGGAACACGAAGATTATCACTTTGCCCTCGATCTGTCGAGGGAGATGCGCCAGGAAGACCGGACTGCAGTGCTGCTGCCACCATCTGTCGCCTCGGGCGGGAGAAAAGGCACAAGTGCGTCCAAACCGGCTAGGGGGCGCGGGAGGCCGCCAGGTGGTGGTGGCGGTGGCGGTGGTAGTGGGAGGGGAGACGGCGTGGGAAAGGGACAGGCGAAGCTGGCTTTTGGTAAGAGTGTATGAAAGAGCGGGGGTGTAGGAAGGGTGATTTAATTGTTTTGATGACTGATGTTCTTTGGACTTTTTCTTCGTATCCGTAGTGCATTACTTAGTATCCATCCACCCGGCCCTCGGTTTTTTTCTCCTATTCTTGTATGTGAAATTTGAAGCCAACATCTACTTCTTCCCATTTCGATTCCACCTCCGTATCAACACTATCAAATCCCTTCCCCCTCTCTTTTTTTTCTTCTCCCCCATTCATAGTCCTGCGCATCGATTTCCCTCTCTCACTCACACGACCTCGAATTCCAGTCGTAATCTCGGCACCTCCCGGCTCCCCTTTGGCATTGTGTAGGTAAAGTTCCAAAACTCAAAGTCACTAATAGTTACGATTTTAGTCCTTGTCAGCTTTCTCTGTTGTTTGCTGCATTCGCGGCATGGCCAAGTATACTGAAGCAGATATTGGGTGAGGCAAAGAACGAGGGGGAAAGGAGGGGGAGGAGGAGGATGAGAGGAAGAAGAAGAAGAAGGAGAAGAAGAAGGAGAAGAAGAAGGAGAAGAAGAAGGAGAAGAAGAAACTTACTTAATCACCTCGCCAGCACCCCCAAACATACCGTTAAAGCTGACGCTGTACTGCAAATCCACCGTACCAGACACATTCTTCACCCTCAGCCCCTGCACATCGTCCCACGACGCCACCGTCCTCTTTGCACCCCACCCATTCGGCGATACAAGCAGGGAAAAGCCGCTCTCTGCGTTGCCACCGGGGTACGTCAGGTCGAGGGTGCCCGGTCCGACAAGCGCATGTAGCGCCTTAGTCTGCGCGTACAGCGTGATCCAGCCGACGCTCCTGTGCTCCTTGTGGTCGTTACTGTTTGGGGCCTTCTCGCGACGAGCCCACTGGATGACGGCGGGGTTGAACGAGTTTGGGTTGATGCTTGGGCCGCCGACGACGGTTTCGGCAAACGAGGTGGCGCCGATGGTTAGGTTTGGGGAGAGCCAGGCGGAGATGTTGCGGGGGTATGTGTCGTAGGGTGGGGAGAAGGCGGATGTGGAGACGGAGTGTGTGCCGGGGAAGGAAGAGAGTGATGATAGGGTTTTGTTGGGTACGAGAGTGTTGTGGTAGGGTGCGAGGATGGCGATGAGGGGGGAGATGGCGAAGTCGTCTTTGTGGCCCATTGCGTAAGGCTATATTTTTTTATGGTTAGACTGTTTCCATTTGCGCTTTTCTTCTTTGTGGCTTTCGACTGGAGAGTAGGCTTCTTGAACATGTTGCTAGAATGGTGTGATAGCACGACAAAGTCAAACGTACCTTTTTATTAATCGGCGCTTCCTCCTTGCCCACGAGCGTCCACATATGCAACGCCAAGATACTCAAATAACGATTCATATCAAACCCGTATGCGCGATCCCATGGCCCAGCTACATTCTTCAAATTCGCATTGTACAGTTCCCCCAGCACGCTCCACGTATCTCTTATCATCTGGGGCCCATACTTGCCCATTATACTCTCCTCGGGAGACAGGTACTTTGCCCATAGCGTAAGCGCAAACAGCGAAACACCAGCATACGTACCGGAATTGAATTCCGACAAGGTGTTATCACGCGTGAAAAGATCGATAATGTCTTTGGCGTAGGCTTCTCCTGCTGCCGTCATGTTGGCGTCGTTGAGGCGTCGCCCAACATAGCCAGACACAAAGGCACGCATAATAGATGGATTGCTGTATGCTGGGTACAGGTTGTCGTCGTCGACACCGCCAACACGGTAGCTGTCGCCAATTGTGGCATTGTACAAGCTTTCGAGCATGTAGGCTGTAGTCTCTTGGGGAAGAAGATGCGGGAATTCTTCGAGCATGACAACAAACGTAGTGCCGATGAAGCCGCGCCAGTTGGGGTCCCACGAGTTGTAGATGACAGCTGGGTACTCTGGCGTGCCGACATAAGGCTCCTCAGGGTACTTTTGGTAGTCGCCAAACCTCGAGGTTTTGTGTCAGCTCAACGGTATATATATAATTCCGCCCTTCTTTTTCTTTGGATAAAAGGAGTATCCTTCTAAAAGGACAGCGCGAATGCTCAGCGGATGCTGCGGACGTACCACTGCTCACTCTCGTTCTTAAATTGCCCTTGGATGATGTTCGTCACGATCCCAACCGCCTGATCTACATCGTCGTCCTTATTGCGTGCCAGCAGCCCTGCGGCATACCAGGCGCTCGATCTCGTGTCGTGCACCAGCGCAGCGGCGTTCAAGTCGTACAGATAACCTCTTTCGCTGTCGTAGTACATGTCCATCCAGTCCATTGACTCGTGCAGCAAATTGGCTGCGAAGCTTTCGGTATCATTACGTGAGACCAGGTTGCGTCCCGCGAATACACGTTGTGCTAAAAGCGCCGAAGCTACAGACAGCCTTGAAAACGCAATCATGTCGAGTGGTGCTGCGAGAAGAGTGAAGATGACAAAGGATCTTCACATTGCAAGCAGCCGGCCCCATCACGTACTTGTGTATGGCGCAGGTCAAGACGGCCAAGGAACAGGAATACGAGAGCATATCCGAGGCGTTATCTGGAGAGGAGGGGCTTCGGTACATGATGTTGCGAGATGACGATGCTATCGGCTCTGGTATCAACCACAGTAGGTCCGGATAATTGTTGCTATCGGTTTAGGTTGCGGGTTTGCAGTCAAAAGAGGAATGTCCAACCATGACTCGTGTGAAGAAACGGTGAGTCGCCAAAATGACCAACCACAAGTCTCGGACCACGTGCCTTGGGATGGATAGGCTTCGAGGTGTCTTTGTTCGCCATATTACAGCATTTTTATACCCGTGCAACATGGACGGTCAAGGGCCGACCCGCTCAACGTGGTATGCAAGATGGTTGGTTTCTCGTCAAGCTGTACATACAGTCGCCACGCTTTTGATAAGCACGTGTGGCTAGTCACGTGCCAGCATTAGCGTGCATAGCGTCTCTGCAGGTGTCAGCAGCCATCCTGGTAGACTAATCTATCGGTAATCATCAGACGCGGAAAAGTGGAAGCAGACTCGGATGTCGGCATACGCCTAGACGTCCTGAACGGAAGCTGCCAGATGGGTGCAGGGCGAGAGAGTAGCTTCGCAGTTTGACGCCGATCGGCGGGCGGGAATAAAATCCTACAAAGATTCATCACGAGTTATCGTAGCGCATGTTGATGGTGTGGCGAAAACCTTAAGTCAACTCAGGTGGTGTCGAGTTCAGTTGTCAGGTGACGGAGCAAGTCAAAACTCGAGCAACTCAACAGAAAAATCGGCAGTGGCATTCTGGTTTAGCATGCTCATTGTGCATGTGCAAATAACCGTTCATTCGTTAACATCGACATTGCAACATCCAGGTCGCAGGTATATACATTGCAAGAAAAGCAAGATCCGGAAATAGATGCAACTACCAGGATAGCGATGGCCATCATTGCAATGAACGTCCTGATGGAAGGGGTGGAAAATCCCATGGCAATAAATGGTTGCGCCACACCCCGCAAGTCGAAAAAAAGAAAAGAAAAGCTTATAGATGAGAAATGAGAGACGACGCCCAACTTTCCCAGATGACATACACATGAACATCAAACACAAAAGGAAAAACCGGATGGACAAGTTTCCATGGGTGGTCCTAAAAGGGTGGAAGATGAGTGGCTCATGGCTTCAAATCCTAGGAAAACGGTTCTCTATCCGGGTAGTGGGTTTTTTTGGAAATGGATTAACTCCCTAAGAGGAAGGCGGTGGAAACTCCCAGAAGACAGTAGACGGCCCATTAAAACATTAGGGATAGCCAGACTCCAGAGCACCATCCAGCAGCTTGGAAAAAAAGGGTATATCTCCGGGCTCGGTAGATGGACGCAGGAACAACAACAAGGCCGACAGATAGAAGTAATGTCTATCTTGTACTGTACCTAGAGGTACCAGATTGTGGATTGCGTGACGCCTGAGGTTGTTGTGAGATGGGGTATTCTGCACAAGGCTGGTTAGTTGCGTGGTGTGCAATCATGAAATGTACTTACGCCGACCATCCGAGGCGATGTAGTAGCCTGGAGCGACTGCTGTGGCACTACGGAGGGGCTTAGCGATAGACCAAAAAGGGCTCGTCATAGTAACCAAAATACCTTGAGGGAGCGTAGGGAGTGGACTGCGAGGGCGGCTGTCGTCCATAGGGATCAGGAGTGGCGGCTGGATATGCAGTGTAGGGGGATTGGGCCGGGTAATCCCGTCCTCCGGTCTGGGGGTATGCCGAGTATGAGTCCGCTGGCGATGTCCTGGGTGCAGCAGCAGCGGGCGAGGGCTGGTAACCCGGATGTGAGCTTCCATATGTGGATGTGGGAGTGGTGGTGTAGTGAGGGTCACTGCTATAGCCACCCGAGCCGTATACGGGGGTCCTTGAGGCCGTCGACTGGCTGTAGGGTTCGGTTGAGGCATGCGACGAGCCGTGGTCGTAGGGTTTTGTCGGACCCCAATGCTGGCGAGCAGCATGTGTGCGAGAGTCCTGATAAGCCACTAATGAAGCGTTAGGGCCGGCTGATACCTTTGTAGTGCGCACTTGTGGACTGTGGCTACCTCCGCGGCCCGTCTCGCCAGGCTGTCTTTCCTGCTGCCAGCGTTGGGAATCCATTTTCAAGTCTTGTATCATTTGCTGCAGCGAACCAGTCAGTATTGTGATGGGGAGTGTATGTGTATGTGTGTGTGTGTGTGCGTGCGTGTGCATGCGCGCGCACACACACACACATCCAAGTGTCGCAGACATACCGATGTGAGGGTGCGATAAGCGGTTATCCAGTAGCCTGCCTGGCCCTGCGCAGAATGTCAGTATTGCTGGGTAGTTGTAGGCGGCATAATCAAGTGCGGACCTGGTATTCTCCGGTGCCTGTGCCAGGCCTGACAAGCGCATCTGGGCCCAGATAGCGCTGGATGTCGGCCGTGATTACTTCTCTCGCGATGCCATCACCTGGCACAAACCACTGATTTGCGCGCGACATGGTTGGTAGCGAGGTATGTAGGTAATGTGAGGGGATGAAAAGAAAGATGACGCTGTTGTGTCAATGCCAGAAGTGGGAGGTGGGCCAAGCTATGGGAGCTAAGACAGACAAGGACGGGGCTTCTCTTGAAAGGACCAAGGATATGCTCCAGAAGGTTGGGACAGAGACTAGTCACGTCGGAATGACGGTGGAGGCTTCTGTGAGTCCGGAAGGGGGGTGAGGGAAAAGGTATCAAGTCCAAGGAATGTCCAGAAGAGCTGACGGAAGAGATGCAGCACGCAGGAGCGGGGGGGTTTGGACCAATATACCGGCACTTGGGTAACAGAGTGGACCTTTGACGGCGTGGCTGCCGGGGAACGTTTTTGGATACCGTAGATGATGGGATGCAGGTTCCTGGAGTGGGTTTGGGGGGTTGGGGGGGTATGCTTGTCTGTCGGAGGAACACGACAGCAGAGTGGCCGGAGGGATACTAGAAACTATGCGAGAGGCGATATTGCGCGCTTTCGCAGGCTACGTTTTGATGAGGGCTCGGGGGAAGGATGAAGAGCTTGTAACAGAGCCGCAGGTGAGGGTTGGGCGCAGTGGGTGCGGGGTGATTGGCCGACGACGACAGGCTCAGCAGGCGCTGGCGCAGATATGCACGTCAGTCGGTTGGGGAGAGGGGGGAACAGGCTCTTCGGGCAGCAAGCGCACGAAGGAAAAGGGGGGTGGTTGGTTGGTTGATTGCTTGGTGGGTGATGGAGAGTGAGTGCAGCAGCCGTGGTATGTGGCAGTAGTAGCAGTGGTAGCAGTAGCAGCAGCAAGCAGCAAGCAGCAGGCAAGCAGGCAAGCAGGCGGGCGGGCAGAAAGAGAAAGAAAAGACTAAAAAGGACGGGCGCACCGACGGCAGGCGATCTAATTATTCGCATGGGCAAAAGGCCCCCATAGAAAGTGGCCTGGTCGAGCTTCTGGCGCGACTTGGGTAGCAAGCGCAAAAGTGGGCGATGCGAGGGTGTGGGGACGGGCAACAGGCCCTCCCATGGCGCCGCTTGGGCATCAACTGCGACGCCGACGCCTGACGGTCAGCACCACGGCGGCGGCAGCAGTAGCAGCAGCAGCAGCAGCAGCTCCTGACTTCTTGCCTCGACGCTCCCTGCGTGCATGGCTGTGGCTGTGGCTTTAGTCGTGGCCGTGATTGTGGTCGTGGCCAGCGACGGCTCTTCTGCAGCCTTGTATGTGGGTGCCTGTGTATGTGTGTGTTATGTGTGTATATGTGCGTGAATGTGTGCCGAGGCGTGGGTACGGGCTTCGTTCGGGCCCAGCCGGCGGCAGATTTTGCGGTGGGTTTGCACGACATTTTGCAACCACGGCGTCAACTCTACTCCCAACTGGCCGGTGCAAGCCGCTCCACGCCCTAGTGACGTTGTTCACCGACTGTGTTCCAGTACGCTCCAGCCCCCCAGCGACGACGCGCCCCAGCTGCCTATAGGATCTCGTCCCTCTTACCGCGAACCCACGACCCATTCCTTCTGCTCTCCCTCTTCGTGGCCACTTTCTATTAGTCGGCCTTGTCCCCCACTGCCCAACTGCACGCCCACGCCCACGCTGCCACCGCATCCTTCACCAGCGTCGTCGTCAGGCACCAGGCCATGCGCCATGCGCCTGCCTCAGGCTACCCGCACGTGACTTCGTGACACCGCAACTGCTCCCTCTCGCCATGCTCTGCTGCCCAAGCCCGCCTCATCCACGCCCACGTCACCCACGTCACCCATACAATCCTTCCCGTGCCCGTCGTTTGCCCGTATATTCCACCGCCGTGAACCTCTCCAGGGTTTTTCGCTGCTGTCCTGCATATCCACTACACCCATCGGCGGTGCCTCCCGACTCTTACATACCTGCCCTCACCAAAAGAGATGGAACAAGCTTGGAAACAAACGCCCGCCGGCCCAACCCCCCGTTACCTGCTACTCACTCACGACCTTTGATCTGCCTGCCCACACCACACTGCACCACACTACACCACACCACACCACACCTGCACCACATATTACAGCCTTGGCCCCTCCCACCCACCCCTTATTCACTCCCCCTTCGTCCCAGTCCTCTACCCTCCCAACATTAACCCGCCTCTCACGTAGCCGGACTCTCCAGCTGCCGTCATCCCGGCCCTCCCTCGACACACACTTGGGCGCTGATGCTACCGACGTGTCGCTCCCGGCCCGATTGCACCCGGAGCATGCCTTCCACATATGCGGCTGGTGAGGGTAATTGTACAGTAGATTGCCTTGATAACTCCCCACGCCCAAACCACGACCCAACCTGCCTCTGCCTCTCTGCTTTTCTACGCAACGCCCGTCTGTGTTGAGCGAGGTGCACAAAACGCATAACCCATAGTATCCCCCCAAAACAACACTGCATAAGCTTGCCCGGCAGAAAGGACGACCAAGCATTGACTGTACTGCTGGCTGCTACTGCGCACTGGAGCCCAAAAATGGCCGATCGCTAGTTACTTATCATCCACTCACCCACCCCCAGCCGTACAATGACGTTTGCCATCCGGATAATCGCCATTTACTGCCCGGCTGACGCATTCACTCTGCCGCTTGAAACCTCCTGCTACATGGCCCTTTTTGCCAGCGTCACGAGCCTTTCTCTTACTCGTCCTACTTGGCTTTGTACATGCGTGATACACAATGCGCCTTTTTCCTTGTTCCATCGATGCCCGACCTTGCTCACCGCTACCTGACCCTCTTTCCTCGAATCAAAGCTCACCCATGTGTTTTGTTACCTAAGGTTTTTCTTCTTTCTTTGGCCTCCCAACCAAAAGGCCGTCAACTAACGCCCTACAGTCATCATGCACAGAGTTGTTTGGTTTCTGAGAAAATGAATATCAGAGCCTAAAATGTGCCTCCCGTGACTTTGTCCGTATATCCCTCAAACGATCGAAAAAAAGGGGGAAGAAACACAAAAGAAGAAGACGATGAAAAAAGGAAGAAGATTTCAATCATTCTACGTAGTATCTATTTCCCCAAAAAATAAAGAGAATGAAAAGAAGAGTTTAGACCAATAGGCTCGCCTCAAGGAGACCTTGATTCACCCAAATCAAATCAATCCCATCCATCATTACAAAACAAAATATCAATCTATCATTTAATCTATCAAATCGTGTCTGTCTCTCTGTCTCTCTCTCTCTCATTCTCGGAATGTGTGTATGTATTCGCAATTTCGTTAAAGAGGAAACAAAAAAAGGGGGGTATCTGGGGGGGTATATCTTTCAAGTTTGTGGTAGTAGTGCTGGTGATGGTGGTAGTGCTGGAACCCCTCTCTCTCTCTCTCTCTCTGTGCACAAAAAAAGGGGGTAAAAGACGGAAAACAAAGGAAGCTCTAGGCCCTATTATGAAGAAAAATAAAACATGTCATAAAAGAAAAGCAACGCCATTCGTTTCATCCATCATTGTCGTGAGTTTTCCGCGTTTTTTTTTGGTTGGATGGCTGTTCTTCGTTTCAAGTGACAAAAAGTCGGTACAAGGCGATTGGATCAGCAAGTCTATCCCCCACCATGTCGTGATAATCGTTATTATCGAGGGGCCAAGTGATATACTAAACACTCAATAAAGAGGTTCATAATCAACGCCCGCCCAACTCTCAAACCGCGACACTGCAGATAGCATGTGTCGTGCAATCTGCTTCGACACCCACGAGTCGCCGACATTCATGCCAACGGGAAGCACACCGAAAAGGTTGCGCCCGTTGCCGTAAGCGCCGCTGCGACTCGCCATGTTGCCGTGTCCACCGCCGAGCCCTACGCCGTTGGCAGTCCGCCATGCATTGAGCTGCGTGTAAAGGTGGAAGCAGAAAAGGGCGAGCAGGAGGGTGAGCAGTGTCAGCATCCATTCTGCCGCACTACTAGACTTGCTGTTGGATGCATCGACGGGAATGGCTGGAGGAGGTGCTGTTTGAACTGCCTCTTCTTCTTCTTTGACAACAGGTGTCTCGACTATTGTCTGCACTCCTGTGCTGGCTGTGGGGCGCTTGGGCTCAACTTTGGCAACGACTTGCTCGATAGGTTCGACTTCGTGGGTCGTCGTGACGGACACGACCTCGTTCCTCGGGCTCGGGCTTGGGCTCGGGCTCTCAGGCACGGTTTGGGTCCCCTTGGTGATGGTCGTAGTGAGCTTGCGTTGATCCGCCTTGGGCTCAACAGGAGAAATATCAATAGCAAAAGTATCCGAAACTTCCGATTGGACCGCTGGTGCGTCGATAATTTCAAAGGGCTCAATCGGTGTTATGCTGACAGTCGCATAACTGACCAACTGGCTCGCAAGCACAGGCGCATCCGTCTGGGTAGGAGATTCAGCGGTAGCGACCTCGGCAGGCGTGATTGGAGCTGTGCTAACAGTCGCATGCTCGACGAGCGAGGTCGTAAGCCGAAGGACATCCGTCTGCATGGACGAGTCTGCGGTTGAGATGCGGCGCACAACCGGTATCGTGCTACCAGCTTCCCTCACGCTCACCGTCAACGTCGCGACACTAGGTACTCTTGGTGCGATGCTGACAATCTCATGCTCGTTGAAGGTGTTCTCTGGAGCGGGCGCAGGAGCTTCTGGTGCCAAGCTGACAACCTCGTGCTCATGAATGCTTGAGAGAGGGGCGCGAGCAGGCTCGATGGGTTCAGTGCTTGCTAGCTCACGCACGATCAATGCATGTGTGGGTACCGTTGCAGCAACGGGCTCTGTGCTGGTACTCTCGCTGACACTGATGGTGCAAGCCGCAACCGGAGCAGGTTCACGAGGCTCGAGGCGGCCGGCTTCGCGCACATCGAGTGTAAGTCGGGGTATATGCGCGGCAACAGGCGAGACGCTGATAGACTCTTGGGTATGGAGGGTCGAAGGCGGCTGGACGGCTGGTGCAATTGGCTCATAGGTGAGAGGAGTCTCTGTAATGTGCGAGTAGTCGTTCCACGCTAGTTCGTAGAACTCTGCGTCGTCAATCGCGGAGAGCTCAGCTTCCAGCGACTCGAAGCCCATGGCGCCAATGTGTCGGTCCTCGTCGACGGGAGAAGCAGCCTTTTCTCTGGCAATGGCATCGGCATTGTGGTAGTTGAGCTGTTTCTCCTTCTGGACCTGCATCTCGAGATGGCTGATGCGCTCGTCCTTGATCATGATTGTGCGCTCCTTCTCGGCAATAAGGTCGCGCATTCTGGTAATGTCGTTTTCGACGTCGGCAGCATGGTCTGCGGCCTTTTGCGCGTCCTCCAGCTCAACTTGCAGCATCTCGATCCTCTCCTCAGCCTCCTGCCATTGTTCCTTCAGGTCCTCGAGTTGTAGCTCTATTTCTCTCTTGTCGGCGAGGGCTTCATCGCGGTCGGCGAGGATGGCGCGGTGTGCGAAGTGCGCCTGGTCGAGATCTGCGTAGAGTACTTGAACGCGCCCTTCAGCGTCTTTGGTGGCTGCTCGTTCGTGCTCAATGTTCCTCGAAAGCTTTTCGATTTGCGCTTGGAGAGACGCAGCCTTCTCCTCCTCTTTCTTCAGCGCTTCTGAGCTATCCTTGAGCTCGTTGTCGGTTGCGCGCTGCGCGCTCTCTGCTTTGGTCAATTCATCCTTGAGTGAACTGACATAGTTCCTCAGCTCATCCTTCTCTCTTGTCAGGTCCACTATACGATTATAGTCATCCTCCTCTGTACGATTATAGTCGGCTTCCTCCATCACGGCGCAACTTGGGGGTTCCTCACCGCAACCTCGACCGCGAAGTCTTTATGCGTGGCTAGCTTCTTTGTTGGCATTGTCCCACGCGCCAAGATGCCGCGTCCGGCGCTAGTCCCGACGCTAGTCTCCACACTGGGCGGGAAGACTTCCCTGCTCAAGTAAGCGCTGCTAGCCTGCTGCTGCTGGTTACTGCCAGAATTTAACAAGACAAGGGGCAAGGAGAGCAAGGTGCAGGGCACACTGGCATGCTGTTGAAGTACCGGTTCAGAGTATCTCTTGATAGAATATAACGCATTCTACACCAAGTGATGCTTCTGCTGTCATGCTTGGAAAAGGATGGGTCTAATTAAGCGAAGAGGTTGCTAGAAAAGAGACCCAGGCTTGACATATCTGCAGCAAACAATAGTGGGTATAGTTGTTTACATCATTCGATATATCGACTTGAGAACATCCATTCCAGCAGACTAATGCATTGCACCTTCTCTTTTTTCACGTCCCCAGACGCCCTAGATGTCTTCAAACGTCAATTCGTTTTACTTTGCGGCAAACGTGCTTTACTTGGCTCACCCTCACAGGCCCTTTACCCCTTTCGCTGTTCTTACTTCATAGCTTGCATGTTTACATATCACCACTCTCAAGCACAGTGTTCGTATTAGGAAAAGCCAAGCATCGCGCTAAATGATAATCTCCCGTCGACACTCCCAGGGCTTGTTTCATCCCGGCTCCACACCGCCGACCTACGCCACGTTTCTACTCGTATTCACCAAATCGTCATGCGCAGGCCCTGTAAACTTCTTCCTCCCCGTCATGATCCAGAATACCAGACTAACAAGCATAACGACGCCTGTGGCCGCAGAGGTGTAATTCATGTTCTCGCTCGTGACGGGCGTGACGCTGGGTAGGTTGGAAACAACGCAGATGAAGCCGAGGTACAAGAAACCGATGATGTTGAGGACTATGCCCCATCTTCCGAGCGAGTAGGGGCCTTCCAGACGCGTCTTCTTTCCTGTGAAGTGGGCGAGGATACGAGAGAGAAGAGGCATTAGGTACGATAGATCTGTGGCGAGGCTAATGAGTACACGAAATTGTGGGCCTTCTTAGACTTTGACTCACAAAATCCTTGGGTAGCAATGGCGATGATGGTATTGAAACCCGTTGTCGTGCCAAAGTAGATGGAATTGAAGGCCATTTGAACAATGGCTGTCAGTAGGACAGCATATACGGGAACTGATCTCTTCGAGACGGTACTTAGCGAGTCCGAAAACGGCAGCCCGTTGTCACGAGCAAAGGCATACACAGCCCGTGATCCTTCGGCCATGAGCGAGTTGGCACAGACAATGGCGATGATGGCTATCATCGAGGCCAGTGTAGACGTTCCCCCAACGCTCTTGGTAGAGTGGAACATGATTTCAATCACAGGCACTCCTGTTGGCGTGCTACCTGTAGCTTCAAGATCGCCCATACAGAAACAAAGTGCGACGAGCCATGCGAAGCCGGTAAAGCAGCCAATGTATACCGCCATGACGATTGCGCGAGGCGCCTGCTTGCGCGCATCCTTCAGCTCTTCCGTCATATGCGAAGGTGCGTCATAGCAGCACATTCCGAAAGCTGACTGCAGCAAACCGAGACAGGTAGCATATGGCGCATTCCATCCAGTGAAGTTTTGAAAGTCGGAGAATACGTAGCTTGCAGACTGTTTCTTGTCGTTGGTAGCCAGGATAGTGACCAGACACACGACGAACGAGGTTAGGTTCCAGACGAAAATGGCTTTGGAGAGCTTATTAAGAATATGCGGGAAGTATATGTTGGAGCCGGCCGCGAGCCATGTGATGAAGTAGGCAATGACGACAGTATGCCAACGTTCAATGGTGAAGCCGTAGTTGAGCTGAGCCACTCCGAGCATGAAGTTTGTAGCGACAAAGTTGTTGACTGCGCCCATGCATATTATGCCAATCAACATGAACCTAGAGGGTCAATCAGTACCGTAGAATCAAGGCACTGTTCAAACTCACCATCCACAAAGATAGCTCATTGACCTGGCCCAGCGGGTTGGGGCTAGTATGGCCACCCAGCTGTACTGACCGCCAGCAACAGGATATCTTGAATCGTCAGCAAAACTCTCGACGCTGTAGAATGGATTCCGTACGCGCTGCACATCTCAGCCATGGAATATGCGACTGCAAGCGTAACCAAGCAAACAAGAACCCAGCCCCAGATCATGACTGGCGGCCCTCCCGATTCAACGCCGATGACGAGAACACCCGAAAGTGCGGTCCACGACGTGACGATGCTGAAGGAGAACCCGACCATGCCCAGCAGCCCGAAACTGCGCTTCAACTCTGACATCGGTTATCAGTATGCTGTCTAGAGATGTATTTCAGCCACGCTCACCCTGGGTATATCCAAGCTGCGCCAGCACATCATCGTCGCTGGTATTGGCGCTATCAAGCACCTTTTTCTCATCCAGCGTATCCATGACACACCAAGCAAAAACAGCCAGTGGCGTGATCCCGTATCAGGAGAAAGAAAGCAAGGAAATCTGAACGACCCAGTAGCATGAGAAATTGTCGGAATACGGATATATAAGTATTCTACACCACATGCCTGACATATCTCTCTCTTTTTCTCCCCTGCCTCCTAGCACGAGTGTGAGTAAAGATAGGCGCCATAGACGAACCCCCCGACTCTGCGTCATGTTTGCGATAACAAACCCTTGAGACCCGTTGATGTGCCCGTAGGATTGCCAGTTGGGAGGTGGGGTTACGTTGCACTTCTTATCGCGGAGAAGCTGGGTGTGAAGGGTGCGATTGGTTCAGATAGGAGGATAGGGCGACTGAACCGGGGTTCCTGCGTGCAATGTGGGGCTGGTAGGATAAACGAAGATGGGCGGCATGTCAATAGCAAGAGCTTGTTCCTGATGGTTTTTACCAGTTTGAATGATGCTTTCTTTTCTTTTTTTCCCGTTATGTATGATGAGGCTGTGAGAAGACGTGTTGGTGAAGTTTATATATAATTGGAGGAGAAGGCGAGGATGAAGTGTGGAGATTATGGTTGTTGCGGATCCTCTTCCCCCAATAGTGGATGGTCTATTATTGGGCCCACTATTGCTCGCAGCAACAGCACCACACTTCAATCCTTCAGTTTAGTCAAAGCACTTGGTAATTAAGCAGCTGGTTTCCCTAGGACCAGACATGTCAAGTCATGTGAGCAGTGATTTTCTTTAGTTCTCCAAGCATGCTTCCAATATCATCCATTCAAGCCCATTCTCTTATCCTGTCTACTCCCCATGGCCACACAAATACCCAGCGCAGTCCCTTATGCTTTTCCGCACACGTCCACTCTCCATCCCAGCACAACCGCCCTCGTCATCATAGACATGCAACGTGACTTTCTCCATCCAGGCGGCTATCTTTCCTCAGCCGGATACTCAACCACCCGCTTCAGCGGCCTGATTCCGCGCCTATCCTCTCTCCTATCCACATTCCGGAATGCTGGCTTCCACGTCATACATACGCGGGAAGGGCACGAAGCGCATCTAGCGACGGTGAGCAGCCGAGAGGCGCACAAGAGTGCTGTGAATGGGCGGAGATAGGAAGTCGAGGGCCGATGGGACGGCTATTAGTGAGAGGAGAGGAGGGTCATGATATTGTGAGCGAGCTGAAGCCGGTGGAGGGAGAGTTGGTCATCGACAAGCCGGGTCGCGGGGCGTTTGCGCATACAGAGTTGGATCTCGCGCTTAGGGCCAAGGGCGTGAGCAATCTCGTAGTTTGTGGCGTCACGGCAGATGCATGTGTAAGCAGCACGGTGAGGGAGGCGAGTGATCGAGGATATGATGTGTTGGTTGTCGAGGATGGCGTCGAGAGCGTCAATGACGAGTTGAAAAGGTGGAGTCTGGAAAGCATCAGGATAGAGGACGGGCTGTTTGGGGTAACGGGGACGTGCAAGGCTGTGGAGGAGGCCGTGAGAAGCTGGGTAATACTGCAGGGCAAGGCGAATAGCGGTGTAAACGAGTAAAGACTGACGCGAATATCACAGTGGCGTTAGGATGGTGTGCATTGAACATGTTTGCATTGACTTTGACTAGCCAAATGAAGACGGAAGCTTCATATATTGATCATTCCCATACCACCCATGAAGTTAACGCCGAAGAGACCGATAGCCGTGACCAGATCATATCCATAAACAATGTGCGACGAGAAGTTTAACCACCGAAACCGTAGAGGGTACGGCCCTGGCGCTTAAGGGCGTAGACAACGTCGAGCGAGGTGACGGTCTTGCGCTTGGCGTGCTCAGTGTATGTGACGGCGTCACGGATGACGCTCTCGAGGAAGGTCTTGAGGACACCACGGGTCTCTTCGTAGATCATGGCAGAGATACGCTTGACACCACCACGGCGAGCGAGACGACGGATAGCGGGCTTGGTGATACCCTGGATGTTGTCACGAAGAATCTTTCGGTGACGCTTGGCACCGCCCTTGCCGAGGCCCTTGCCACCTTTGCCGCCTGGAGAGAGATGTTAGCATGCTGCAGCGAGAATGTAGGCGTGGGCAGATGCAGTGGCAGCACCGTCGCGATGTGCAGGTGAGATGCGCGGCGCAATAGTGGGGCGACGCGTTGAGCCTCAACACCAAGCGCGCCTCACAGCCAAGGTGCAGGCGCCGATGCAACACCAGCCATGCAACGCGCGACGGCGAGTACTAAGGGAAGGGCAGTGTACTTACGTCCAGTCATGATGTTGGAGTGTTAGGTAAGATGAAAGCTGATGATGGTGGTTGGATGCAGGCGCGGATGGGTGGGGTTGGTGGATGAAGATGGGAAAAGCTGGGGGGTTGCGAAAAGAGAGGAAGGAGAAAAGGGCGCCGGCGTGGGCGGGCTGATTATATAGACGAGGGGCGGGCGCGGCTGCCTCGAGATCACACACACAGGAGCGGTGGCGCTAAACCGGGTTTGGGGGAGGCGGGTAGCAACAGGAAAGCAAAAGAAGGCGAGCGAGTTGCCCGCTTCAAATTGCGACCAAAATCAATCGCCTGGAAAGCAGCACTTGCAATTGCGCCCTGGCCTGGCGGGTGCGCGGCACTGGTTGCGACTGCTGTCCCTAGCACGCCCGGGCCCGTGCGCCAACACCAAATCCCGACGCGTCCACCAACACCAACATGCCCGACATGCCCAACTATGCGTACAACCACTCGTACTCGTCATTACGTCTGTTTGCATGTCTCTGGGCCTCCAATAATGGCAGGGCTTCGCTGCGACACATCCTCACGTCCTCACTGCTTCGGTGCTGACCTGGACTACGCTACCCATACACAGGCATTACATATTGGCGCTTGACGCACCATGAATCTGAACAAACACTCACATCGACACGCGCAGCTCAAGACAAAGGAATTGATTTCACATGCTAGCTATTCAAACGCCTACCATGTCAAGGAGCGAAGGTACCATTGCAGTCTGTCCATCCACATCGACGCGTCGCTTCCATCCCATGTTGCCTCTGTCCAAACTAACCACTGCTTTACTTTGTCTCATTAACACTCTTGTCCGCCGCTTCCTCGTACACTGGAGGGGCATCGTACGCTGGAAGCTCGGAATACTCCTCCTTCTCGCCATGCTCTGCAGTCTTGACGCCCTCCTCGACATCTTCACCATTTTCCAAATCCTCCACGTCCTCCTCACGGAGAGCAATCCGTCGGTAGCTCTCGCCACGGAACTTGGCCACAATCATAGCAATGAGGCATCCAAGCGCCATGCCCACCAGGTAGGTGAGAGTACCGGCAAACACACCAATGAGAACAGGCACGAATATGGTAAAGAACGCGCGACGAGCAAACATAGCAAAGCGGTGGTGGCCGTGGTGGTGATGGCCGTGGTGGCCAGGATGAGGCTTGCCGGGGTGGAAGCGGTGCGGAGGCTTGCCGTGAGTCGTCTCGTGTTCCATGGGGTTGTGAGGTCGCTTGTGGCACCCAGGCCTAGGCTTGCCCCCGTGCCTGAGTCGTTCGAGCCGGCCAGCCATGATGCTCTTCCACTTGCAGTACAGAGGCCATTCGTTGCACTCCTGCTCTGAAAGTGTAGCTTTGCTGGCCTCGGCCTTGTTGAAGGACGCAATCATAAGGCGGCCCTCCGAGTCCTTCAGCATATTGATCTGAAGCGCAGGAGGGTTCACAGGCACGTTCTCAACCGACGTAATCTTGAAAACCATTGGCAGTAGCTCAGTTCCCTCTTCCGAAATGGTCTCTGCGCCGTTGAATTCAAATTCGAAGCTTGTGATACGCAGACGCAAGCCGTCTTCCGAAGATGGGTCGATTTGGGTCACATGGTATGTTTGGAAGGCCACGCCGACTGAAGGAGGGAAGATTTGGAAGCTGTCAAGATTGAGATTGTCGTCCCGGGGTCCGATGTCAAAGTCCAGGCGCTGCTGAATGTTAGTATACGAGCATTTAGTGTGTAGTTCTACCACGTACGAATGTGTTGCCTGCATCAGCCTTCCACGTGAGCGAATCTCCCTCTAGCGTCGCGAGAGCGCACTCTGGGCATTCAAGCGCAACAGATCGCTGCAAGGGGTTGACCGTAAGCGCTTCCAAAGCGTGGCCATCACCAGCCTCCTCCATGTTCATGGTGGAAGGGATGAGGACAGCGCTGGCGGCCAGCGCCAAGTTCGCAAAGACACCCAGCTTGCTAGGAGACATTGTAGGTATCGTTCAGGGACAAAATCAAGTCTTAAGAGAGTGAAGAATGGTATAATGTCAAAGTAATAAGGGAGTTCGGGGACAAGAAGGTACTGCCTCAGATGGCGCAGCCTTAGGACAACCCGCCGCGTCATCGTCACGTGGGAGGCCAGCGGACCCTGAACTCCGCCCGTCAATGTGTCGCATCTTGTTGAAACACCGGGTGAAGCAGGCAGCCACATATACATGGGACTCGCTGGACACTACAATATATTCAACGCACATTTCTTAGATTGCCATCTTGCGCAATTTGTATGTCTTTCACGCACGCGGAGCAGTTTGCAACAATGTCTTCATGTTCGGATGTTCTGCGGCGAATATCATCATCGGCGCCCTCACCTACCGGTACAGATGCGCTAACGAGACCATCGCAGCCCGAAGCGTTAGATGTGGCAAATGCACAACAACAAAAGCAAATGATTTGCTGCTTTTTGTTGTTGTTGAGCGGCTCCGCAATCCAGCTCGGTAGCACCCAATTGAGCACAATGTCTCACCAGCCACCGCTAACCGCCATCATCTGCCGGTTCTCGCCCAGGGCCTTTCATACTACTACAACTTACCTCAGCGCATAGCGCTCGTAGAAAGCAACACAACTAGTCTACGCCAATCGGCATGAGCTCCTGCAATGACCCTCAGCTGACACAGTTTCCTGTTCCATCGTGTCTTTCAGGCCTAGTCAAATTCGGATTCTGAAAACTAAAAACTAAAAACATTCGTCGGACCGACACGCAAATAGCCTTTACTGATAGTCGGAGCTATTACAAGGTTTCCGAGGCATGTTATTCGAACCAACTGGATGGTGTTACCACTCGATAAGTATTTTGGAATACAATTGTTTCTGCATAGTCAGCGACGCCATCATCAGTATACCCCATTGGTACCCCGATCCGGAAGTTTGCTATGTTTGTCGCATGATTTCAAAGTATGTTCTGAGACTGAGCGGATACAATTCCTCGGTCAAACGGATCGATTCAGGGTTATGGGCTCTTCTCGTTCAGTCTCGACCCAGCGGCTCATTGTCGCTCAACCGTTCGTTTCCACTGGAAAGACTGGAAACACAATAACAAAAATATAGTTGCATGTTGTTTTCAAACGCACCACTGGAGCAAATGCAGATCTGCTCTGGGCAGCGAGCCCGAAGATCAGAGCATCCCTGAATAAAATGAAGTTTCTAGCTCGATGTCAGAACTACAAGAACAAGAACTGGGTACTTCTGAGACAACTCATGCCATTTTCATGCAGAACACAATGTACAACCGAACATGCTCAACAACGCTACATGGTATCTTTTCGCTTGCAGAACGCTCCAAATAGAAAAAAGAAAAGAAGTGGACCACACAAAACACTCCCAATGCTAATCATACATGATCATGAAACTTTCTCTCCACACCTCATTTCCCAATGCCTTGCTCACATACGGTTAACCTGCACAGGCACCCCAGGATGCATGTTCAGCAAATACTGCGGCCCAGGCATCGTCCCGCCACCATACTGCCGCGTCCGACTCGACGTCCTCTGGTGCTGGGGGACCTGGCCATCAGCGCCAAACTCGGCGCTGCCACCGCTACCGTTCGTAGCGTAAGACTGCGCATACGGAGGTGGGTGGCCCAGACTACTAGACGCGCTCATGCTCCGGCTCTCTTCCATCTTGGCTAGCATGACCATGCCGTCCCCGGTCATGTCGTCGTCGGAGTTGCTGTGCCGATTGTGTGCGCGGGCGTAAGCGGAGCCGCGCTTACGGATGCACGAGTGCAGGATGAGGAGGAAGATGAAGACGCCGAGGGAGAGGGCTGTGTAGACGAGCAGAATGGGGCGGGTTCGTGACGAGAGGTGCAGACCCAGGCCGCCGGTTATGAGGAGCAGAATGAAGCATGTGGACACGAGGGGCGTGTGTAGGCTCCGAAGGCGCGTGGTGAGGCGTGTGAGAGCCGGGAGAATGGCGGTTAAGAGTAAGGGGAGTATGGCGATCAAGGCGACGATTTGGTGGGGGGTGTTGAAGGCTTTGGACTGAAGGGGGAGAGGCTCGTTAGTACAGCCATTCCACTACATTCTGAATGGTAGATGGGAAGACAAGAAAGAACTTACCCGATTATACTGTCCGCTGACTACCCCGCCCAGCGCAAAACTCACAACCAAAAACACCATGATGACCGCGCTGAGGGCTACGTGAATCTTGATGTTCTTGAATACCGCCACGAAGATCATGTTGACCGGCCAGAGGATAAACAGCGCGAGACAGCCGAAAACAGCGTGAGCGAGGTTCGCACGAGCGTGGTCACGAACCATGTTGCCTTGTATCTCCACCCCGTTCAACGCATTCGTCTTGGCGGGCACGCCTCCGGCACCCGTTGCAGCAAGCATGTTCATGGTGAAAGAGCCGTAGCCGAAATGTCGCTCGAGGTTTGCCGATGGCGAGTCGGACATGATGTTTTGGCCATTGCCGAACGCGAAAATCATGGGCTGAGACGATGCTGTCGGGTCGAAGTAGTCGCGACAGTTGCCGCAGCGTGCGTTGAGGATGAGCATCGAGTCGTTGATGGTGGTGCCGGGCAGAATGGACAAGTCGATTGAAGAGTTGAAAGTAGGTTCTGAGGCTTTGGAGCCGATGCGCGGGGAAACGGTGACGTCTGTTTGAGGTGTTAGCACTGCTTCTGCTTTCTTGGATTCGCATGTGGAATGGAACTTGGCGTATCGAGAAGTGAAAAGAGCAAGAGACAACGTACTATCGTTTTGGCTGTTGGAATACATGATGAACATTAGACTCCCCTCCATCTTTGGGCCGAAGCCAACACCGACCCATGAATACGCCGGGCTGGCGAAATAGATAAAGACATCATTGGAGTCGTTTGCAACATTGACTGAGAACTGAGTTTCTGTGCGGTCAAAGTAGAAGGTAGATGCTGCCGTGATGTTGGAAGTCGTGTTTTGTGCCGTGGCAATTGATATGAAGACTACATATGAGCATGTTAGTAAACTGTTCTAGCAAAGCGACTACGTCATCTTTTCCTTAATCAAAGTAGATAGAAGACTTACAACCCAATAGTGCAAGTACCACGCGCATCTTCTCTCGTTGCATGCCCGTCATAGCGCCTATAGTCCGCAGCAATATGCGACAAAGGAATCTCTCTCAGGGAACCGGGGGAGCGTGCGCAGATGATATCCTCAGGAAAAGAAAAAAGAATTTCAGGGACGGGAAGGCAAGACTCTTCCGCGGGAATGAGAGGAAAGAAAAAAAGAAAAAAAAGAAAAGATCAAGATATATCGGATAGAAGAGAACGAAAGAAAGGAAAAAAAGGAGAATAAGCCCCCCAGGCCCAAACCAAGCAGCTGAATATCGAAAACGGAAGAGACACGAGGGGGTGAAAAAAAGCAAAGGGAAGAGAAAAGTCTACAACCACCACAACAACAGGGAGCTGGCTTGGTATCTCGGCAAGGCAAAAAGCGACAAGGAGGCAAGATAATCTAGCAGCAAGCCACCATCACAATGCAAAAAACGAAAGAAAGAACAGAGCAGAGCCACGAGCGGACATCTAGCCAGCCTTATACATGACACACGTAACCTATGCACGCATACAACCTGAACCCACACATCCGGTCGCAGCATCAGCATTAGCATCAGCAGCCAGACAAGGGCAAGGCAAGGCAAGGGCAAGCCAAGTATCACATACACACACACTCGCTCTGTCAGTCCCCGCCCTCCAATCGCACCCTGAAACGCAGCCCCGAACCAGTCGCAGCGAGCGCATGCACATACACACTCTCACACACACGCGCGCTCAAGGATAGGGCAGGGTAGGGTAAACCATACGCACAACCCCCCCTCATCCTTAGTCAACATGCCTGCACGCCATCAAACGCAGGCGTTTACGTTTGCAGCGGGCTCTGTGATTGTATGTATGCATGTATGTGTGTTCCGGGTAGGTGAGCTAGGTAGATAGGCAGGCAGGTAAGTATGCGGGCGCTTAGTAGCCGCACGCAGAAACACTAAAAGCCCATTTTCTATTTCCTCAGCATTTTCCTTTAAAACCAGGGGTTCGTTTGTTTTTGTTCTCTTTTCTTCAAGGCGCGCGGATTGGGTGCGGCTGTGCAAGCGCCCTGGGAAGATGGAAGAGGGCAGGGGGAGGAGTAGCTGAGAGTGTGTCGGCTGGTTGGTTTGGCCTGAAGACTGTAGACGTATTTTTAGCACTTGGCCTGCTTGTTTGGGCACGGCGCCAATGGCGATGCATGACGCGTGCGTGGAGTGGGAACACGAAATGTCTATGTACACGAATAGATGCTGCTGCTGCATGTTTTCGACAGACGGCTAGGTCGCGGAAGCGGGGTTTTCCGATAGACAGACAAGGGCTTTTTCAGGGCTTCTCAATGAACCTGTGGTCCGGTTCTGTATGTGTGTGTGTGTGTGTGTGTGTGTGTGTGTGTGTGTGTGTGTGTGTGCATGCGCGCTCCCCCTTGGCTTTGGCTGCATACAGACACTGCCTCTCACTAAAAAAGCAAGCCGCCCGCCGGATCACTCGGCCCCTACCGACAAGTACATTCACAAACACAAGCTTCTATTCATAGTTTCACACAACAGTCTAAACTTCGTGAATTTGTAACGCCAACAAGCCGTGAATATCGTTCAAAACAGAAATAGAATTATGTACCTCCGTACCCGATTCATTCATGCTCATAAGCCCTATTGTCCCACCCTAGAATTGGAAACTGCATCATCACAAAGAAAACACGAACACCCTCTTCCTTCTTCGTCCCGGGTATGCTGGTCATAATCGTCATAGTCGTTAGTCCATACAGGCTGTATCCCCGTAGCAGACTGTAGAAATCTTGTAAGTCGTTCCGCGTCAACAGTGAGGCTTTTCCCACCAAAGCGCTGCCCGAACATCTGGATCCTGTGTCGGTGATGCAGAGATGTTGCAACAGCGCATTGGTCAAGTTGAGCAGTCCACTCGCCGAGACAAGCGGGCTGCATTGTCGTAAACCCAAATACTGGCATAAGACTTGTAGTCTCCAACCTGCAGATCCGGCAAGGAAAGAAAATCGTGCAAACAACCGTGCTCATACCCCCCGTCTAGTGGTACCGGCTGCGGCGGCTGTCAAAGTGCACATCGGTTTCGTAGTAGCGCTCGTCGTAGCTGGGCCTAGAACCGTGGAGGGATTTCCGCTCAATCTCAATCTCCCGAATGCGGCTCTTCCGCTTGCGACGGATTTCATCCGAAAGCTCCACCAAATGCAGTACATCCTCCTGCACCGAGTTAGCATTTAGCGAGGCTTCTCCGTGTTTCACAACTTACATATCGGAGGTACTCCATGACGTAGAAGAAGTCATCCGTCTCTTCGCATGAGTAGCCCATCGAGTCGATGGCCTCTCTAATGACCAAGTCCTTGGTGATTTCAGTCCACATGTCCTTCTTGCGTTGCTTGACGGTTCCCTGGTTGTCACAGTTAGTGGTATGTTCCTTGTCAAGAGTAGCAAACTGAGTAGCTGTGGGCGGCAACATACCTCTTTGAGGTTGATATCAATATCGAGCTCTTCAAAATTGCTCCTTCCACGTCCACGGCTGTGGCTTCTGTATAGGTATTAGCAAGATGTGTGTGTGCCATCTTAACTGCATACATACTCTCTGCGGTTGATCTCGATCTCAAGGGTTTCGTTTACTGGTGGAGGGGACGGAGGCGCCGGTGGGGGAGGAGGTGTTGGCGAACGCGCGCGGACGACACCTGCAAGATGGTCAGTAGCGGAATCAGACTCTATCAACTGCACGACTCACCATGATCAATGTGCCTGTGGTGGGTGATAATCTCCTGGATAATGGGAGGACGGATTTCTGGCTCAGGGGCTGGCGGCGGTGGTGGGGGAGGAGGAGATGGAGAAGGCGAAGGGGTGGGAGCGCGCTCTTCTTTGCGCCTGATGATGATCTCGTCTCTCACGATTTCCCGGCTGTTCTGGGGTGGCGATTCGGCGCGTGGGCGGCGGATGACAAACTCCTCGCGCTCTCTAGCCACCAGCTCGCCGCGGTTGCGTGCCGGAGGGGGGAGGCTCCTCTCGCGGCCTCGGATCGTCAAAGAACTCCTTTCCCGGCTGGTGTCTCTGCCATCGCGGCTGTAGTCTCGGCGGTTTGCGCGAATCTCAAACTTTCCGTCCTTTTCCTGGAAGCGGATAGTCTCTCTCTCAGCAGAGATGTCGCGGCCATGGCGGCTGACTTCGCTGCGAGAAGCGCGGAAGTCGATGTCGTCACTAGCGCGGCCTCGGAAGCGCACTTCGTCGTCGTCCACCTGACGTGGGGCAGGTCGGCTGACGGATCGGACCGGGGGCCCATCACCACGGCGAAAGACAATATCGTCGCGCTCAGGGGGACCCCTCGACTGCTCGCGGCGTCTGATTGTGATGTCGTCCCGCTCGACCTCTCGCACTGAAGAGGCTGGAGGCGGGGGACGGCTTCGGGTCGAGCGCACGTCATCGTCGAAACCGCGGCTGCTGCGGGCTCCGGACCGGGAAAAGTTGTCTTCGTCACGCCCTCGCATGACAAGTGCGCCGGCGGTTGGGCGGTTGTAGTCGTCGCGTAGGAAGTCGGGCATGCTGCGGCGAGGGTCGCCGCCTACGCCAGTGCGGCGCAACTCAAAGTCAAGCTCGTCATAGTTGCGGTCGCTGCGGCCGTTGCGATAGAAATCGCGCTCACGCTCATCATAGAGCTCTGCGGTGGGGTAGCGTCGCGACATTGCGCTGTTGAGCAGCAAGCGGGCGACGTCAGAGATGGGGAGGGGTAGTGGTGATGGGAGTGGTAATGGTGATGGTGGGGTGATGTGCCGCTCTCTCACTCACACACACAGGCACTGGCACTGGCAAGACTGCGGATGGGCAGGAAGAGAAGGAGAAGACGGGCGGGTGGGAAGAAAGGAAGAGGGTGGTGAGGCAGGTAATGAAGAATAGGCTGTGCCGTGGCCTGACGTTATCGAGAAGGCTGGCCCAGTTGGACTCGCTGGTGGGCATGCATGTACCGTAGTGGGGTTGGTAACAAGACCAAGGTCGGGCGCTCGTTCTTGTCTGCCCATGACGTAACCTGCACGCTACGCCAAACCACCCTCCCTGATCACCAGGATGCATCCTGCCCTGCCTGCCCAATGGCTGCGGGGGCTGCCTGCACTTCGGGCCCGGTACTCAGCAGCAGCAGTAGCAGCAGCTCTCGGCCATGTGTGTCTTGTCGGCGCAATGGGCATGAGCAGAAGAGATTTTGCGGCCATGGCCACGGTATCCAGCCGTCTTCTGAGACGGTCTTGTCATGTGTCATCGGTCACGCTTAGCAAACCCTCCACGGGGCTACCACGCCGGCCATGGTAGTAGGTCGGTACCGCGCGTTCTCACAACACCACCACGCCCCTAGGCCGTGTTTCGAAATGCTCAGTATCTCCAGCCATGTTCCCTGCCGTCGGGACAGACATCAGGCACGTCAAAGCACTATGCGCGTGTCGCTACCTGATGTCGAACCACGGCCCCAGGAACAAGGCTACTGTCGTCGATGCCAGCCCGGGCCCAACTTGAAGCGGCCCGATCTACACGGCCCCAGGCCTCGACCCTCTGTTGCTGCTCGTGCTGCTGTTGCTGCTGAATCCCCCCAGGAGATCTTCATGCCCAACAGCGAGCGAGCGACGGCACATCCGCGTCGACCCGCTTGTTCCACGCACAAGCAGTTCGTTGCGCCAGCGTCAAGGCACGGCTATCAGGGCCTGCTCCTCCATTCTACGCAAACTATGTACATGCATGCTACTGTATTAACCGCACGCTGATATTGACTGGGCTTGACCTGACTTGACTGGACGGGCCTTGGTTCGATTCACATGCTGCCGGGCGCCCTTCGCTCTGCCCCTGTCCATCAGTGTATGCAGCATGACGTCGTTCGGACATGACTGCCACCCACTGCTACCTCGCAACCCAAAGTCGCCTTCGAGAAGACACCTGTCTGCCACCTAGAGTACCAGAAAAGCCCAATGTATTTGCTGTTCCTCTACCACACATGTGCTAGTGACAGCATCAAGGGTAGCAGTGGCACAGACAGGAAGTTTCTAGATCACGTACCCGCTTCCCGCAGCCTGGATGCCGTCTAGCGAGAAGCGTGCGTGCCCCAGTCGTGGTAGCCGCTCGGGTGACGCATGCAGTCCTCACAGTACCTGACACCACAGATATTTTGTATGCATGCTTTGACGACACCGCTACTGCCTGTCATCCGAGGATACTCTGTTAGAGCATCCAAGGGTCTAGAATTCAAACCCCCTATTTCCATGCATCGATTCTGTTCTACACAATGTCTAGTATTTTCCAGTGAGAGATGGACACTACAGATTGGCAACACAGCTTCTTGCCACTAGAGTTTGCTCAAACAGTTCCTGCTCACCGTCACATGCCGCTTGTCAACCTCCTCGCCATGGTTCATCCGATTCCTGATATTTCAATTCTGAAGTCTACCTTTACCACCTGTGTTCGACATCATGATGCTTGCACCGTGGCGCTTTCCTCAAGCAACTCAGGCCTTTGCATCACGTGACGTACTCTGTTTGCTACGTCCACACTGCGCCTTCCCGGCCTGTAGATGAGGCAGTTGTTTGTTGACACTTTACCGCTGCAACTTGAACGCCGCAACCAGCAATGAGAACGCCAGAATCCTTGTCAATCTTTTCATTGTCCTGTATTTTCATCAAACTTACCACGCCGTCTTTGACTTGTCTGTATAACCAGACGACTGCTAGACAAACATGGCACGCCGCGCTGGTAGGAGGTCGAACCGGTCAAAACATCCGGGAGGCCGCAGCATAGCTACTCAGAGAGACGCCCAACCAGACTCTTGCAATGTCTATGCGAGCCTGAGCGAAATCCGAGGGGACGGTGAGTTCCTTCTTCTTCACTTGATACCAAAGAATCCCGTCTCTTGTCGTACCCTCGCGCCTTCTCACCTGAGATTGCTCCCGCTACTCAACATCAGCTTAGCAGGAAATGCCCCACTGACCGAATCACAGAAGCCGAGATGAACTCTCATCTCACGGAGCGATTCCACGGCTCGCTCTCTGCCCCCGACGGCAGCTCTCTGTCTGACGAGAACCTCCCGATCTCTGGCTCATATCGTAATAACGACGACATCCAGAAGTACTTCAAACTTGCTACCAAGCAAGTTACCGGTGGAGCATGGCTCGAACAGCCCGAGATTCCAGCCCCGTCAGAAGTGCTACGTGAAAAGCCCAGTTTCAGCAACAACGAACAGCTCATCGACTTGAACGAAAACATTCGCCCGCACAAGGCAGAGGGCGCATACGACGACAAAGAAGACTACTTACGGACAGTCTACGAGCTCCTCCGCGAGGACACTATCCGTCCACTACGCGAGGCCATCGATGAGGTCCGCGCAGATCCCTTTAAAGACGAAGCCGAGTACCACAACCAAAGTATCGGCATCTATGACCCAGTCTACATCAAGTCCCTTGTCTTCTCCTTCCGAGGCATAGCGACACGAGTTGCGTTCTCACTCGGACGGGTCAAGAAGCATATAAGGCGAGTTGTTGTGTGACCCAAGTAGACCCTTCGCTAACAGACAATAGATGGGGGCAATCCAAGAGACTCATCACTGGATCACTAGTCGCACTGTCTCCCACAGACGATGCCTTCCAGACACAGTGTATTCTTGCCATTGTTGCCGCACGCCCTATCAGTGCATTAGAACAAAACCCACCCGAGATCGACTTGTTCTTTGCCCAACCCAAAGATCAAGAGATTGATCCCATGCGCAAGTGGATCATGGTCGAGTGCCGAGCCAGTTTCTTCGAGGCAAACAGACACACACTGTTAGCCCTGCAGCATATGATGAGGGAGCCATTTCCCTTGCAAAAGTACATAGTACATGCCCAGAAGGAAGTGGAGCCTCCTGCTTACATCAAGCACAACCCATACACGAATCTAAGCTCTCTTGTTAGCATAGAAGAATGCGCAGACTATGAGAATGTCAACGTGCTCGACAACTGGCCCAACGCGTCCTCGCATTCGCTAGATGAATCGCAGAGCAGAGCGCTAAAGCGTATACTCACGAGAGAGTTGGCTATTGTCCAAGGGCCTCCCGGCACAGGCAAAACGTTTGTGTCCGTTGTGGCTCTGCAAATCGCTCGCGATAACCTGCGCAAGGACGACGCACCTATTATCGTGACCGCGCAGACGAATCATGCTCTTGATCAGCTACTGCGGCACACCTCTCAATTCGAACCAAACTACATACGACTGGGAGGAAGGAGCAAAGACATCGAGATCAAGAAGCGTACGCTCTATGAAGTTCGATCGGCGACACCTCCGCAAAAGCTGCCAGGCAGTTTGACAATGCAAGCGATCAACCAATTGAGAAAGTTGTCAGCCGAGTGCCAGACGCTACTTGCTCCGATTGAAGCTAATAAAGGACCACTCGATCACAAGCTGCTCTTGAAGTTTGGGCTGATTACACAAGCCCAGGCGGAATCGCTAGAGATGGAGTTGCAATGCGCCATAGGCACCTCACCATCTGAGCATCCGGGCATCTTGATGGAGCAATGGCTTGGAAAGTGCCTTGCACAATGCGATCGACCGACTGTCCCTGAGCAGTTCGATTGGGGCTATGAAGAAGAAGACTTTGAAGTGGAGCAACTAAAGGAGCTAGAAGCAGAAGCTGTAGCCCAGGACGACGACGACATCGAGGCTCTTCGCGGACCCGTTACTTTACTCAGTGACAACTACAAGGGCACAGGTGCCTCTTTGAGTAATGCTGACGTTCAAGCCATCTTGCGCAAATCGGACGATCTCTTCACGATTCGTGTTGCTGATCGCGGCGCAATCTATAACTATTTCAAGCGAGAAGTGAAGAGGATGATCACAACAGAAATACGCACAATTGCAAAGGCCTACCATGACGTTGTCCTACAACGCAAAATTGGCTTGTGGGAAGAGCACGCCCGTATTCTACGCAACGCACGAATTATTGGATGCACAACTACAGGCCTCGCAAAGTATCGCGCTCTTCTTTGCAGTCTCCGTCCGCGTATGTGCATCGTGGAAGAAGCAGCCGAAACTCTTGAAGCACCTGTAACTGCAGCCTGCTTTCCTAGCCTTGAACACCTAGTCTTGGTCGGTGATCATCAGCAGCTGCGCCCTCACACTCAAGTACGGGCTTTCGAAGACGAGCCATACTTCCTAAACCTGTCGTTATTTGAGCGCCTCGTTAACAACAATGTCGGGTTTGACACCTTGACGCGCCAACGTCGCATGATACCAGAGATACGGCGTCTCTTGCGTCCAGTCTACCAAGACACACTCAAAGACCATCACAGCGTGGAGAGTGCGAGTAACCGACCGCCAGTCGAAGGAATGGGTGGAAACAATAGCTTTTTCTTCTGTCATGAGTGGCAGGAGTCTCGCGATGCTAACATGTCTGCAGTCAACACAAGGGAAGCAGAGATGGTGGTTCACTTCTTCGACTACTTGGTGCTCAATGGTGTTGATGCCGCCAAAATTACAATCTTGACATTCTATAACGGCCAAAGAAAGCAAATACTTCGAGCTATAGGCGCGCACCCGAACTTGCGCGTTTATCGCACCATCCAAGTTGTCACTGTCGACAGCTACCAAGGCGAAGAGAATGACATTGTGCTACTCTCGCTTGTTCGCTCTAACAGGAACCATTCCGTTGGTTTTCTGAGCTCTGAGAACCGTGCATGCGTTGCGCTGTCCCGAGCAAAGCGCGGCTTTTACCTCTTTGGCAACGCCGAGCTTCTGGCTTGTGAGAGCGACACATGGGCTGCCGTCGTCGAAATTATGGTCAAGAACAAGAAGCCAAAGGTGAAGGCCGGTCAGGAGAGACGAGTAGGGTACCATCTTCCGCTTGAATGCAGCAACCACGGGCGTAAGATGTGGTGTGAGGACCCCAGTGACTTTGAACTCATCAAAGGCGGTTGCGACATCAAATGCGACGGTGCATTGCCTTGCGGCCACCGTTGTCCGTACATGTGTCATCCGTGAGTTTGCTTCCAGTAATATTGGAGATTTACAAGACTGATAATGTCCGAGCTTCGAGCACGATAGGATCAACTGTACGCAGAAATGTGCGAGGCGTGTAGAGATATGTGGTCATCCATGTGTTGGTACGTATTTCTCTTTATTCAAGTGCAGCAGACACGTCTTTACTAATGCTCTACAGCCGAGTGCTGCGATCCATGTAGGTGCCACATGTGCGACCGTCGTAATGATGGCATCAAATCCACCCTGAAGTTGGCGCCAAAAGGAGGCACTTCTATTAATGGGCGTAACCTGAGTCCCAAAACCACGTTTCACACTTCTCGACACACTGAACGCGTAATGGCCGCGTCTACCGTGCGCTCAAGAACGCCTCAGTCGTCGCAACATGCCATAGAGCAGTGGGAGGATTATGCAACCGGTGGTGGTGTCCAAGAAGACGACACCAACGCTTTTGAGAAGATGAGGGAAGAAGAAGCGCGTTGCCTTGAAAAGATGCGTGCACCTACCCCAGCAACGGGCTGTTCGTCTGCAGGTGGCCAGCTCATCTCAACCTCGCCAGAGAAGGCAACGGTTGTGTCAAAGGACACCGATTTGCTCCTTGACCTTGGTGTTGAGCCGCAGATTCGACCAGATCAGCGTCAGTTGAAAAGGTCGTATGCGAGTGCTGCAGCACGAACTGCTAATCAAACTCCGTATATGAATCTCCTTGACTAGGACGGGAAGTCATGACAAGGCAGTCGCTGGTCCAGGACGGTTCCAAGGCTGTGGTATAACGATGGCAACGTTTCGACGTTTACAAACTTTCAGACTTTCACCATGACCTTCTCCAGGGACTCAGAATGTAAACAAGTTAATCGCATGGATGAAATCTCTGGCAGAGGCTTTATGCCTGGGGGGTATCTACTTCGGTCTTTGAACGTGCATCGTCTGTCTTCTTCCGTTCTCCTTTGCAACCATGTCAGTCACTTCTCTCTGCGTCCATTTTGACCTCGAATATTTGTTCTGCCAACTTGGAAACGTCACCGCCAAGTCCAGCGAGGCCAGCCTTGATGCTTTCGATTGTCTGCGGCGCCAGGCTCCCCTTGCGCGAGTAGAAGTCTACGCCTGCAGGAGTAAACAAAGTCTTTGCAAAGTACGTCACGACCCAACTATTGCCCGTCTCTTGTTCGTCGCCATAGCCTAGTATCTCCCATTTGCTCGTTGCAATGACCAACCATCCCTTGCCACGCCAGTTGTACCCTAGACTGGCGACGTCTTCTGCCCCTGCCTCTGCACTGGCTGGTGGTGATGCGGTATTGGGCACGTCAAAAGGCTTGTCGAGACCGTGCACTGTCTTGAGTTTATCTGAACCCAACCCCTGATACGTGACCACGTCGTCGATTTGCGCTGGCGTGGTGGACGGAACAACAGTATATGTGATACGAACATTGCGGGATTTTTTCCACATGGGTAGCGTTGAGTGCGTCACATTCCACGAGCCGGACAGCCACGATAATGGGGGCGGTGCGACCGAGGCCGAGGGTTGGGTCGTGGGGAGCGAAGAGGGCGCGCGGAGAGTCACCATGGCGGCGGATATTAGAATGGCTGGAGTCGGTATGAGGATGACGTTGTCCGCTTTGTTCTGAGCGGTGGACGGTTGGGTTGTGGAGAGGAGGGACGCGTGGATACTGGAGAATATTGTGGGTATGAAGGCTGAATAATATTGACGATCCGTTGCTAAGAGGTTGGTAGGACAACGACGCTTTTTAGTCCGTGTGGCTGGGTTAGGAGTACAGTAGACAACACGAGGCTCGAGGCCTGGGGGGATGCCAAGTGCTTCATTACCGCAAACTCTATGTATTGTAGATCTCTACATTGGATTAGAGTTGTCGCAACGGCGCTATCAACCTTCGTCAGGGCGACAGGGTGACAGGGCGGAAGATCGACGTTGTCCGGGAGCCATGGTTGCCGAGCCCACGAGTCATGTCACGGGACCAGAGAGCGCGCGCCACTCCAACAATAGATAATTTCCAAAAAGGATCTGGTGCTAGTGACCTTGACATCACCACCCGCCCCCGCCACGTAATGCTCGCGGGTTTTCTCTCCCCCACACTGTCGAACGAAGAAAAAAAAAAGATCTCCTTCTGTCATTCGACTGAGCTGAGCCTGGAAATTTGCCAAGAATCTCAGTCACCTGCCACTGGAGTATGCAGCAACGCCCGTTTCGGTGGCGTTTGAGCGCGCTTTCGAATGGCTAGGGGCTGACGACGCATGAAACTGCCTCGCACTCGCGGCCTTTGTGGGCTGTGCAGCCTGTTGCAAGGACCGACCGTTTTGACAAAGGCTGGCAAGGCTCCACTAAGCATGGATTCCTGTGCCGTGACTGGAGACTCGTATGGCGCCACTCTCTGCTTCGTCGTAACGCCAGCCCTCAGCCGTTTCCATAATTATTGCATACAGGCTGGGTGGGCTGGGCTGAGACAAGCCTGCGTAACGGTATAATAGTAGACGCTGCCCTAGGTTCTTTCAACGTGTAGTACATAAAAGTTGCTTTTTTTGCTTTTTTGTCAATATACCTATAGTTAGTTAGACATCTGTGCGGGCAACTGATAGACGGGTTGATCTGGTCTGAATAATTACGACTTACGACTTTCCGTTTGACGACGAATACCACGACTGCCAGTTGTTGAGCTGTGCTGTACGAAAGAGTTGGCACGAACCCATTACACATACAACCACAACGCCAACATGTTCTCAAGAAGCACATTATTGCAGGCTTCAGCCCTGTTACCCTTTTTCTGCACATCGGTCTTGGCCCAGAACGCCTGCAACAACTCGCCCGACCTATGCAGTCGCCCATACAACAACATCACCTACCTTGGCGCACACGACTCGCCTTTTCTCCGAAACGAAGAGACATCATTCTCAACGTCTGGAAACCAGTACTACAATACAACCGTTCAGCTCGATGCAGGTGTACGGTTACTCACAGCCCAAATCCACAAGTCCAACGACTCGGGCACAGCAGCATGGCATCTCTGCCACAGCAGCTGTGACCTCCTCGACGCCGGCACACTAGAAAGCTGGCTGGGCGAGATCAAGACATGGATGGACGCCAACACAAACGACGTCGTAACGGTACTGATTGTAAACTCGGACAACGCCCCAACCACCGACCTCGGCTCTATATTCAGTTCCGCTGGCCTCGACAAGCTCGCCTACACGCCGCCCTCGACCAGCGTCGTCCCACAGACCTGGCCCACACTCGACTCTCTCATCGGCAACAACACGCGCCTCATGACCTTTGTCGCCTCGCTGTCCGGCGGGCCGTCGTCGCAGTACCCCTACCTCATGGACGAATTCACCTACATGTTCGAAAACGACTTTGAAAACACTTCGCCCGGCAACTTCTCGTGCGACCCCAACCGCCCCACGAGCCTGGCCTCGCCCAGCGCCGCCGCCCAGTCCGGCCGCATGTTCCTACAGAACCACTTCTTGTACCAGACGCAGCTGTTCGGCATCCAGTCGCCCAACGAGACGTACGCCAACGTGACCAACGCAGCGTCCGGCGAGGGCAGCTTGGGCGTCGCTCTCGACAAGTGCACGGGCGTGTACAGCAAGCCGGCGAATTTTGTGCTCGTCGATTTCTTCAACGTTGGCCCGGCGATTGCGAGTGTCGACCGCGTCAATGGGGTTGCGGGCGCGATTTCCGGGCGCAAGAGCGTCAGTGCAGAGCCGTTGGTGCAGAGCACCGGGTCCGGGGTGAGGGAGAGGGGGAATCTGCTGGCGGTTGTGCTGGCGGTTGCGGTTGCGGTTGCTATTGGGGCGTGATGAATTTCTTCTCCTCAGTTGTTTGACTGATGATGGGTATTTCCTTTTATGTTCTTTTGGTTCTTTTCTTTCTCGGATCAACAGCATGGCGATGGCGTTACAATATGGGTCTCTTAGCCCGGTGGGCAGTTTCGTTCTGGGTGGTTGTTTTCTGCGACACTTGTTGGACTCGCAAAGAGAATGCCGCGCGCGTCTTTGTTCACGCGACACGGGCTACTTCTGGACACATAGCGTAGCTGAAGTAGGGTATGATAGTTACGAAAGAAGACAAAAACATTCTACATTTACTGATGGCCCTGGCTACATCTTTATCCTTGAATATAAAACGGTAGCATCGCATATGCACACATCCATTTTACTCTCCAAACGGCGTAAACCTCTCAAGCACATCTTCCGCTTCTCTCAGCTCTCTCATCAGCACCTCTCTATGCGCCTCGCTTCTAACTTTGATCTCGCATTCAAACTTGCGCGGTCTGATGTTGAAGCCTTCGGTGTAGTCAAAGATGTCGTACTGCATACCCTGCTTGGGCGTGATATCAAACGCCCACAATATCTTTGCCAAGGCAATGTAGATGCTGTTTTCCGCTAGACTGGCACCAGGGCAGATGCGCCTTCCCCAGCCAAACGACGAGTGGCCTGCTCGCGCAGGATGCGGCTTGCCCGATAGCAGTGTGGCGTCTTTTGCGCGGTGGGCAAGCGCCTCGTCGAGGAAACGGGTGGGGTCGAAGCGGTGCGGGTTCGGATAGTACTCGTCGTTTAGGTTGATGGCCCATGAGTTTCCTATCACCGTGGTGCCGGAAGGTATGTAGTAGCTGTTGTAGCGGTCGTCTTCGGTGGAGGCGTGAGGTGTGCCGCCCAGGACTGCGACGGGGCGCCAGCGCAGGACTTCCTTGGCCAGAGCACGGAGATAGGGCAGGTGTGCTTCGTCGTCGAATGTTGGGCTTCGGCTAGAGCCGATGAGTCTGTCTAGCTCCTCATGCGCGGCTTTCAGCGTCTCGGGGTGCGTGACGAGTGCGAGGAAAGCGGTGCACAGGGTGGAGGCTGTTGTGTCGGATCCCGCACCGAATAGAGATGCTGGAATATACGAAAAGTCTCGGTCAGAAAGCGGTATGTGTTCTTGCTCTCGCAATTGCAAAAGAAGCTTGCACAGCGAATCTGGGATATCTTTGCCTTGACTCTTTGCCTGGGCAAGATCGGACCGTACCGTCTCAACTAACGCCATGTTGGCGGCTGCTTCTCCTCGCCCACGCCTCTTGATATCTGCTTTCCAAGGAGCCAGCGCATCGGGAACGTGCTTCAAGACAGGAAAAGACTCGACGAGGTATTTCCCAGGCACGTTGAGGGACGCAGCGACATGCATAAACTGGAAGCGTTGGCGAATAACGTGGGCGTTGAGCGAATCGATGCGGTGACCGTATGCGACACAGAAGACGATGCTAGAAGTGAAGCGCTCGAGCAACTTCTCCCAGCTCGCAGGGCTTTCCAGCAGCTGAGAGCACAGTCGTGATGCTTCTGCCATTTGCACTGGTTTGTATAACCTCAGTGCCTTTGGCGTCAATGCCTGGTGAAGCAGCCTCCGTCGCACACTCCACTCCTTGCCATAAGGCTGCACGAGTATGCTTGCGTTGTCCCAAAGTATCTCGCCCATGGCTACCATGCGAGGCCGAGATGAATATTTCATGCTTCGCTTCTCCATTAGTTCGACGGCGATATTCGGGTCCGATATAACGATTGTGGGTTTACGACCGATCCAGATGGTGAATATCGGACCGTATGTTTCCGACCATTGCTGGAACTGGAGCCATGGCTTCGATTTGGGGAGTTGCAGCTTGTTGCCTAGGAATGGAAGAGGCGTCGGGCCTGGAGGCATTCGTACCCATATCCATATGTCATGGAGAAGGGCTACAAAAGGCACCGCGACGACGACAGAAAGCCATAGGTAAGGCGACGTATGGAAGAGGGCGTCTACTGCCATGTTAACCAGGTTGCGAGAGTAGAGTGAAGATGTTGTCGCTGTGGCTTTCTGTACGCGATATGCACTTACGATTTCAGAGTCAAGCGATGTTGAGATCTTCAATTTTGACGCTCGGCAGTTGTACATGTCGGCCACCTTTGTCCCGCAATGCATGATGTTGGAAGGCGGGGGAGAATGCGGGGTGTTAATTCCGAATGCGCCCCACAACGATCGGGGTGGTTCCTCTCTCTTATAGTATACTTTCACGGAGAGCTTGGAATTTTGAAGATGTGCTATTGTTCTCATGTTACCAAACAATATGGCAGGTACTGCGAAAAAAGCGGTGATGGTGATGCTAGACTTTGAGCTAATTTACCCTGCCTAGCGCAGTGGTTTCGTGTAGACAATGGTAAAGCGTGGTAGTTCCAAACCCCCGGACCAATTCATTACTTTAAATCTATAAAGTTCGAGTAACACCGAACTTCTCGCTTTTGCAGGGAACGTGCCTGGTACCCCAGTCTTTATTGGCAGAACTTAAGGGACTCGACTCGGCTCGATCCTGACAAGTGATCAAGTAATAGCTGCATATGTGCCATGGTATTCTCTCAAGGCGATGAAAGATTTGTCATGTTGTGGATTAGGGCCAACTGCCAACATCGTTTTGTCATAGCCAGTAGCTGCCAGCACCCGGTGCTATCCTCGGCTTATCTTACGAGTATAAGATGTTGAACATGGGTGCCTCAGATAACGCAGCCACGTGACGTAGCTGTAAGGCCAATCTTGCGATCGCCATATGATATCGGAAAGCTGAGGATGAAAGCGCCATCTACGGTCACCGAAAAAGTCTTATGGATTAAAAGTGATGTATAGTTATGAGAATGCTAGTATGGCCAGTTCTCACGGTCAAGGAAGAGAAATTGCGAGCCTTTGTATTATCGCGGCATCAATTTTATGCGCTTTTGCCATATGTTCTGCTCTTTGTAGATGATCTAGGTGTACCGTTATTGATAGAAAGGGTCTGGGACGGTGGCCTCGTGTCTGACTGTTACTCATCAAAGAAGATGATACTAAATGGTGTAGCTTGAAAACCACCATACATGTCGGCAGGTTACGTAAAGAGCTTGCGGTATCGTCGTGTAGCTTGCGAGTGGTAACGCAGTCGAATTTGCCCTGGTCACAATCTCGCTAACGGTGGCCCGTCTCTCCCTGTGTCTTATTTGATAGAACATGAGTGTGCACATAACTTGATACTTTTTTGATCTTTAGAACCCTTATAGCCTTGTCCGTTTAAGGAGTTACTGAATCCTACTCACGCATCCGGGTACGACAGCCGATCTCTTAGTCACCTTGGCTAAAACAGAATCGCCCTCTTGGATCCAGGCCACCATGTCCAATACTGTTTCCTCAACGAAGCCGCTAATACGTAACCAATCACGCTGCAAAAATTCTGGTCATAGCCATTCATTCCATGCCAGAAACCATCAGAGATACTAGTTCTATACCTGACCTGGAGGTGTTGAAGGCCGGATGACGATCCGGCGGAGAACCTTGCCGTCAGGAATACGAAGGCCAGCCGCATACGGATACTGCTAGTTCCCGGTGGACTGACCTCGTATTGCGACAGAGAAGCAAGATATGGGCGAGACTTATTTTCATACTAAAGGATCAAGAAGCTTGAAGAGCCCCACCTCGAAGATAAGGTGTCGGAGTGATCATGCTGCCAGATTGTCATTGCTCCATGTCTTAGGGGTGTTGGTTGCGATCTGGCTAAGCGCGACGTATCTCATGAATTTGTTTTTCCTCTCTGTACTCAGGAGAGGTATACGCGTATTTGGAAACACGTCCTTGACTACGTAGAGCACCGCTGCCGGCTTCTGCCTTAGAAGCTACAGCCCAAGAGATTCTGCTTGAAGATCCTCAAATACGAAGAATCCTAAAAACCGATGAAGTTTGTCGGCATCATGTTGCTCTCGTGCACGAAGGGTTGACCAAAAGTAATTATAGAAGACGTTTGCTCAAATTCTGCGCTTGGAAACGTTGGATGCATAACGGTGGCGACTCTGCAGAGGGCTTGTGTGGCCAAAAGGAACGTAGCAAGCGATGATTCGATTAGAGCGAATCTATTGCATGGCGCATGCAGGTTGGTGCAAAATAAGCCCGTGACTGCTCACCTGTCAGCTTCGCCTCCTTGTCAGACGACAGTGAGTGGTTGACAAAGACGTCCCGCCTCTGCGGGTCAGCCTCCGCCGCATACTTGGGAGGCATACTTGGCGGCTAACGGGACCAAGACCTTAGGACTCTTGCTCGGTTAAATCAGTGTCTTGGAGCGCCGACGCCGCTGGCGCAAATCTGTGTCGGGCCAAGGTTGTCCAAGAGTTAGTCTGCATTGGCAGGTCATCTACAGCCGGTCAAGCATACAGATTCCTTGATTGCCGCGATCTCTTGCCATGCTGGTCTCGCCACACCGGTACATTTTCGACGTGTATCGACACAAAATCACACGGACGTCAAGATAGAGGCGAGGGCAATGCGGCTAACAGATCAGAAGGGGCGGGTGTGCGGCAGTTAGCGACTGTGTAAAGTATCTGGCCCCACCAAAGACCTCGCTTCCCCGCGAAGCAATTAAACTAAAATCCAACAGCTCGGCGCCCGGGTTCAGCTTGACCTAATCAATGTATGTATGCACACATGTATGCCCCCTGTCAGAATGTCAGAATCTTCGTTGTGCTGACGAGAATTGTACAGTCCGGCAGCCATGCCCAGTAAAAAGCCGTTGTCGGTCGCTGTGCGTCAATCTTTTCTTGGCCAAAACTGTGTGCCGTGACCCAAGCTTTGTGCCATGCCGGTTGAAGAAACTCAACTCAATATTTGGACCGGATGAGAGCCTGTCCAGAAACCCATTCTCCAAACGATCCAGACTTGCATCTGATGGCTGTCTGGGCCCAACTGAGGCTTTCCATTGTAGGAAAACCAGATATCAACTCCAGCTGGTGGTGTCCACTAGTCCTGGGTCTCCGAGCTCCAGAGTCCGTCCTCGGGATGCAGGTCCATTTATCCATCTTGGCAGCTTGTGACTTCTCACAAAGAGAGGGACTTGTCGCGACGCATGCATGTGGTTGGTCCACCTGAGACTAAACAGAGCATGAGAAGACACGAGCGGATGCCAAGCAAAATTATCCGCGGGACGAGTCGCCTGTTGTCGTTAGAATTTGACCTCACTCAAAGACGACTCGGCGCAACAAGCCTCTAGGCTCGGCAAGGCGGGCACGGGCGGGCGGGATAACAACAAAACGAGGCAAGACGTGCACTTCGATCTTGCCGTAGGGCCTTTTCATGTGATTTCCTAGGCCAAAAAATCCCATTGCCTATAACCTACCAAGCCCACCGTCTATTGCTATGCCGAAGCATCAGGTGATCGTTGGGTATGCCTCAGCGAGAGCAGGCATAATGTAAGATTTCTTCTTCGTGCTCGCTTCTTATGGACTGTCGAATTAAAATATTGGAAAAAGGCCAAGCACGGCTTGATACCCTTGCATGTCTTCTTGTGCCTCTGGATGATCCATGTAGCCGCCCTTGCACGTTGTGGGCTTCTCGAACACCTCCGGATGCCCCATGGGGTCACCCCATTCTACAGGGCACATTGGAGATACTAGCACTAGACCAAAAACTAGCGTCGATAGGAAGAACTTGCAGGTTCTCGGCTACGGCGCTGCGGCCCTCTTGCCCACGGGTGGCTTAATAGAGCTCTCTTGGTGTAATCTTACTGGCCCTCTCCACATCTGCTGTCCAGCAGTTGTCCTGCACAGCACGGCATCCATGTCCGTCGAACCGCCAGGGATAATGTAGACGCCCTAGTGGTATCCACTTCCGGGATCGCCTCTAATAACGGCGGGTCAGATATAAGTACTGGTCGCCGGACGAGGATTCCTATCGACTCTCCCACGGCCATCAGCACACTCGGTGCATGACTAACTTGCATTGCCTTCGACTATCTAGCTATTCATTGTAGCCCGTCGTTTGCCCAACATGGTCGGTATGGGAGTTGGCGCGCCAAAAGGCAACAATCACGCCCTTGAGGATGTACCCGAATTCGAGAAGGTCGTTTGGTACAAGCACCCGAACATGCGCAAATTGTTCTGGCACAGCTCCATTCTTTGCGTTGCCTCTGCCACCACTGGTTACGATGGGTGAGTCGCTTCATCTTCACAGCTTGTGCTCCAGCTAACCCAGCTCTCAGTATGATGATGAACTCCTCGCAGCAGATGATTCGCTGGACCGAATACTTCGACGACCCCTCAGGCAATCGTCTCGGTATAATGAGCAACATGTACAACATCGGCTCAATTGTCAGCTTCTTCATGGTGCCTTACCTGACCCAATGGACCGGACGCAAGATCCCAATCGCTGTCGGCTGCACTATCATGATTGCGGGTGCTCTCGTCTCAACCTTTTCCACCAACTGGCAGATCTACATGGGCGGTCGTTTCATTCTCGGATTCGGTAACTCCTTTGCTCAAATGTGCTCGCCTATTCTTCTCACTGAGATTTGCCACCCTCAACATCGCGGTATCTTCACGGCTGTATACAACTGTCTTTGGAACTTGGGTGCACTGTTTGTCGCATGGATTGCATGGGGAACGTCTCAAGCAACGAACGATTGGTCCTGGCGATCTATCACCCTTCTCCAGGGTCTGCCATCTGCTATCCAACTCGCATTCATCTGGTGGGTCCCTGAAAGTAAGTCATATCCATACACACGAATATCTATTTGTATTTCAAACTAACACCAAGTCAAGGCCCACGTTGGTTAATCTCCAAGGAACGCTACGAGGAGGCTCTGAACACTCTTGCATACTACCATGCTGAGGGTGACCGCGAAAACGCAACCGTCAACTTTGAATACACTGAGATGAGGGAAGCCATCCGAATGGAAGCCGACGCCAACAGCAACACTAGCTACCTGGACTTTTTGAGGACCAAGGGCAACCGATGGAGGTTGGCCATTCTGATTTCGCTTGGTGTCATTTCACAGTATTCCGGCAACGCGCTCTTCTCCAACTACATCAACTTGGTATACGAGGGTGCTGGAATTACTAGCCAGGATCAAAAGATGGGTGTAAGTTTACTTGCTAGATTTGTCGAAGTCTGCTAATCCACAATCTAGTTGACTGGTGGTGAACGTGTCTTGGCCTTGGTTGTATCTACATACGCAGCTACCTTGATCGACAAGGTCGGTCGTCGTCCCCTTTTCCTAGGTGCAACCGTAGGTATGATGGTATGTTTTATGTGCTGGACCATTACTTGCGCCGTGTACGAAAACTCCAACGAGACAAACAAGGGTGCCGGATACGCACAGATCCCCTTTGTGTGGCTCTTTGGTGTTTGCTACGCTTTCGCCTGGTCCGGTCTGCTTGTTGCCTACGCTCTCGAGATTCTGCCATACGCTCTGCGTGCCAAGGGTCTTATGATCATGAACATTACTGTTCAGGCTATTCTCGCCATGGGCAGTCAGACCAACCCTGTCGCCTGGGATGACCTCCCGAAGCACTGGAACCTGGCGCTTTTCTACACTCTTTGGATCGCCGTCGAGCTCGTCTTCGTCTACTTTGTTTATCCAGAAACTAAGGTATGTATACGTGTCTTTTTGTCACATGAAACAGTTTTCTGACTGTACACTCTAGGGACCCACACTCGAAGAGATTTCGCGCATTTTCGACGGCGACGATGCTGTTCCTCACGTCGACATGCACGCTATCGAGAAGGGTGTTCAATCCGAGCACCTTGACACCCTTGGATCTGAGAAGACTCCACATGTTGAGCAGACTCGTGTTTAGTGGGGAATAGCTCTCCCTACACAGTCCTGTTGTTGTATCGATTATGGATATGGGGCTTGGTGGTGCATTAGTTGTTTCTCAGAGCTTGATAGCTTTGATCACAATTGTTATGTTAGTCATTCAAAGGTGTCTTACTCTTCAACGTGACATTACATCCCTGATAGTCAAGTGAATAATGCTAAACGAAGCCGTGATTGGATAAGTCTGCTTATACCAAACTTACTACCTCGATCAATGCCATCCGCGCGAAAGTCATTTCTTTCCCCTGACTCCAGGCTGTCTGTGTAAGATGATGCTGCTTGAACTCTGGAAGCAAAATTGTCACACGTTATTGAAAAGAGTCAAGCTCGTTTCGCCATTGGATTCATGAGCTATGATTTATTTGCTGAATACAGAAGCCAATGCTTATTCACATGCTTAGCCGTAACTATCCAAATTGGGCAACAAGGGCAGCCTAGCAGTGCTGTAAGTAAGCCCGGAGCAGACTTACTACGCCTTAATCTCTCTATTCTTTATACTTATTACTTTAGATCTTACTATTACTATTCTACCTTACTATTACTAATAGCATGCTCTACTTATAATAGCCTACTATTAGACCTTAGGGCTGCTATTACTAATAGCAGCGTCTTGGCGTAATAGTAGTCACGTAATCCGTGCGCCCCGCGCCAATTATTACCTGCTAACCTATCCCTAGTAGGTCGCTTCTCTTTGACTCTAGAGCACTACGCATCCTTCACCCTCTTGTACAAAGAGTGAGCTTGTTACTTGTAACACGTACCTCTTCTTCTCTTATTGTGGCCTGTGTCTAATCTAGAAGCGGCTTATTAGTAGCAAACTCCTGCCTCTTATTAGAAAGAGAATTACTATTATTATTTAACTCACGAGATACATAGCGCGCATAATGTTTTAGAGTAACAGTCTTCTAGTTCGTGGTATGAACACAAGGTAATAGCACAGAACTCTTTATATAGATCGGCAAGTTTATACCAGCGTTACGATCCTATTCCTAATTCCCAATATTGTGCCGTACTAATGCCAAGACAGCTTGAAGCTAGCATCATGATACAGCATGGCACCGGAAACATGTAGGGGCTTTCACGGTCCAATGTACTATCAAAACAACTAAAAGTTATTAGCACTTTATCGTGCTTTGGCAGATATATAGGGCGATACTTAAGCTAGAATGCCATGCCTGATTGTTTGTTAACATCTGGCCTTTTGGCATCCTATCCCAGTCTTTACACGGAGTCTGTTACGCACTGTCTTCTTCTTATCCTTGATTTTCAGGGTATAAGCAATTACTGAGGTAACGTCCGTCCTGATGTGATGAAAAACCCCATGTGTCGAAAATGACCAATCGGATCGCAAGGATCATAGACTTCTCTACGGCCCTCGTGATCCAATTGGTCATTATCAGCTCACGGGGTGTTTCATCACACAGGGACGGACTTTAACTAGTAAATTCATTAGGATATCCATACGTGCCAGAAGTGAGCGAGCAGAAACGACGCTAATTACCTATATGGTGAAGAGACAGGTAGCAAATTGCGGGGTGTTAGGAAGAAAAACCGTCGTGAGTTGAGCTAATTCTTGTCAGAGCAGATTTATAGATACTTTAGTGCTAACTATATACGATATGCGTTTTTGCCCAGCGAATTTTATATGGCATCAATTGATTACACAGATGCCAGGCATTATATTGCAGACATTTCTGGCCATCTGTAAAGGGGCATAGGTTAGTTCTGCGACCCACTTGCTTGCTGCTCTTGGTACTCAGACCGATGCTAAATTTGAAGCTATAGCTAGTTAGCCTCATTCTAACATGAGTCATCTCGTGAGTTCATACCTATATATAAGCATAGGTTAGAGTAAATAATTAACCCAGCCCAATTTGCAAAGACTTATCGCTACGTTTTCGAGTATTTATTAATAGCCTGTGCCTACCTAATTTAAAATATCTAAACATGCCTATAGCCTTGAGACCCAAGAAGACTCTTAAAGATTTTATCAAAGAGAATAGCCATTCTCGCCAAAGAGAGCAGGAGAAATATCGAGGCAGAGTATTCAATGACAAGGGTTATGTCAGGAAGCGTTTTACTAGAAATGATTAGCATGATATACATGACATTGAGGGAAGCTTGGAAGTGCAAAGGCAGCTGCTATTAAAACTAGCAGAGTGAGAGAATGCAATGATAGAAAGACCTAAGAGCGGGAGCACATCCTCAGTCGAAAGTCTGGAGAGCTTAAAAACAGACACAGTCCAAGCAATACAAAAGACATGGAACCAAAGTAGTAGATTTATAACTAAACGGCGGTTATCATATACGTTATAGTAGTCTTAGCGAAAGTGCATTATAGCTTTGCTATCTAATATTATTCCCTGCGTAGCGAGACGCCTTTTATCCAGACTTCCGGCAAGCGCTGTCGAGAGACAGGACATAATCCGCGCACGTTTTTGAAAGATGCAGTATGTAAGGGGCTGCGCTCCGTGGACCAAGCGCTTAACTAACATCCCCCACTGCGTAGCGATATCGCTATAATGCTATGAAAATAATCTGCTGTGGCTAGTGCTAAATGCGTATAGTCCCTTCTACCTAAAAATTACGCTCGTATTATCGCCTCCGCGCCTGGTTTATACAGCGTCTTATGTCGTGGCATAGTAGGCTTCCCTCCCTACAGCGCCAACCTTAGGCTTTTTTCGCTCTGAGTTTTTATAGAATAGCCTTATCCTAGCCTTACAACCTCCCCCCGCTACTAAGAAGTTATTATTAGCCCTATGCGCGCTGCGGGGCGTAATTTTATGCAGCGCCGCCTTATTGATTAGTACTTCTAGCGGAAGCGAACCACTGATCTGGGCTAATGCGCGAAGACCCTACACGCCTTACCTCATGCATCTGCGGGTATTTTACTATAGAACATGTGGCTGTGCAGCTAGCACAAGCGCTTGGATTATCTCTAAATCCAACTTAGGATTGGGAATAGTGATAAGATATGGTCTGGTGCTTGTTCGGTCAGCCAACGCGCTTCCAGCGTCGAAACCTGCCTTAACAGAGACGCGGTCTAATGCACAGCGATGCTCACTTTGTAACGTAGAGACTACTACGCCCTTGAGCCCTGACGCCTGCTGTTGTTCTCTCTGCTGACAGAACGAAAGACCTGATTAAGCCCACCACGTCCCTATGCTCCTTGAGTCCACTAGCACCAATTCCTAGACTAAGCCGCAGCGAGCTCGAGTCTCGGCTTGTTGGAGGGGACATCGACATGGCGGGAAGAATATAAGATGAGATAGAGCATAGCAGGCCTAGAAATCGAAGCCTGCGCTTCGGCAAGTGGGCTTAACTGAGCGTTACTGGCGAAACGCCGTCGTTGCAAGCGCATACAAAGGTGGAAAGGCACTGCATGCTTTGGTGGTACAGCTGTCGTACGGTCAAACGACTAGCGGCTCCTTGTATGGACACTGCAATCTTTAGGGCCGTAGAGAGATGCTTTAGGTCGACCTCTGACAGTCGTGAGGAGTCTTGGATTGTTCATGTTCGTGAGGGACGATGAGTACTAGCAGAGCTGTGGTGGTGGCCACGCTTGGCAAGACTCTACAGAAGCTGCATACAGCACTCTCCTCTTCAGCCATATCTACAAACCATCGCCTCTTCAACAAGGTCAGGGCCGGAGCGGCCCGGCCATCCTCCCTGCTAATGGTGGCAATGTAAAATACCATCCTCACATAGGGTGTACCTTCCTGTCAAATAAGCAACCCGAGTGCGTCTCAAGCTGGTGAATATGGATCAGGCCGAAACCATCTGAAGTATCAGACCAAGCCATACTGGGCTCTACTCCTGCGGACTAGATATATCAGTACCTCGAGTTGTATAGACATAGTATACACGATGAATATATATATTCTATTCTATATGGTACTTACATTTGACCTGAGAAGGCTGAAATCTGACACTTCCGATGATTGCTAAGCGAACTGCTGTGCCTTGGCTATGCTGTTTTCGTGCTATGTCTGGCTTGCCGCTTTAGTGGCGATCTGCTTGCTATACCTTTTTCTCCCTAGGAGATCTTCCAAGTATACCTCAAAATGCTGTAGAAAAACATCATGCATTTTTGTCGCACGCGTGGGTGCGGTGAAATCCTCGTCTGTATTGTTTCTGCTATCTACCATCTTCATTTATTTGTGGTGTATAGCTATTGCTTTTTCTTATTGAGGTAGCGCATCCTTGATGCCGTTGCAGTGGCTTGTTGCTTTGGCTCAGCTGAAGTCATTGCTTCTGCGGCCTTGCTTAGGCTGCGACATCTTCTTTAGAGCCAAGAGCATCTAGCTCTGCAAGGGCTTCTTCTATAGTCATCGTGGCGTTGAGTTGTTGTTGTTGTTGTTGTTGGTGGGGGGGGGGTGTGCGTGGACACGGTACCTGTGAGGTACATTATATGCACGTATGTATATACAGCACAATAAGCCAACTGCATCGAGTACTCGTTTCGATAGAGAATACAACAAATACTCTACTACAGTATATAGTTAGCTTGTGGCATTAAAGCCGTCGCACTAGTTGTTCCCTACAACACATCTCTCGTAATCGTAACATTCGTCGTTACTATCACATCATCTTTTCCATCTTGCGTTTTCGTCTCATCAGTAGTTCTAGTGGGGGTTAGACTAGCCTTTCGGTCAAGGAAGGTCAACTCCATCTCCTCCTCATCTACAGTGCCACCTTGGATGCGTGCCGTGTAGGTGCCACCTCTGCTACTGCTAACCGGTTTTCCGGATCCGGATTGTAAGTACCCGGTGTTGCTGCGATTCGCCGCATTTTTAGGTGTTGTCCGGACGATAATGGATTTGAGTGATGGGAGCGAGACGACAACAACTGCTGTGCACATCTCAGCTGTGCACCATGCATCTGTAGTTGTGTCAGTACTATATAAGAGCAATACGAGGACCGAGGTGGGTAAGTGAAAACGTAGGAAAGTGGAAGCTAGTAGACTTACTACCGATAGCATCGGAAACGTTGTAATCTTTGCTGTATACGATGAACCGAGCAAGGCTGATAGCCATAGTAATGACACCTAGAGAGAATACTCCAACCAATCCAATCTTCTGCCGTCTACGGAGCTTCAGGCAGTTGATGATGGAGAAAGGAAGACAGAAGACTAGACAAAACACTTTGTTAGTCCGAACGTTACGAAACGAATGGATAAAGCACTTACGCATCAAATCGGTACCGATATTCAATGCCCAGTTGATTGTCAGATCTGTGTAAGAGTTCCATGTTGAATTGAGCTGGTTTTCGATCGACCTAATGACCAGCGCGTGTCAGCGGATGGCATTGTTGAGTGTTAGAAGTTGAAGTTGCGCCATACCAGTTGTCCGAGATCGAAGGTGCGATGAAAGTATCCGCCAACAGACTTGCGATCCAAGCGCAACCTATGATAGCAGCAGTGACGTATACTGATATCCGGAGATGTTTAAATCCCTGTGGAATTAACCACCAGTAGAAAGCCACGAGAGACGCTTTAGGGAAGTACAGTCCAGTGTCAAAGAAGTAGCAAGACACGAAGACTGTCTGGGATAAGATGTCAGTTAGCTAGTACTCCTGGAGGGAGTACCAGTTTTAGGTTGTGCAGTTCACTCACCTTCAAGTAATCGATGGAATCCGTTATAGCCTCTTCGTTCAATGGGTGATCGACCAGGATGTAGAGCGCTTGGGTGGAGCAAGCAAACCATCCCAGTGCGCAAATCCATCCTCCCCAAACGAGGTAGTCGGCAATCGTCAACTGTCGTTGCTCTACATGAAGGCGGATCCAGCATCGCAAGATTGTAATGGCTAGTGCAAAACCGACCAGGAGCGCCTGGACGACCTGCGTTGAATGTTAGCGAGGGCTTGAAGTGTTTGCTTTTTCGAAGCACTCACAACGGACGTTACTGTCTGCATTGCATTGGGCAATTATGCATACCGTATCCGGTGGAGGTTCAAGACGGGCTCCTTTCCGATAGATTGGGTCAAATGGTTTATAAAAGGGACAGGGGCTAGTGTAAGCTTTTTTTTTTCTCGACACTAACACCTGCATATACTGGGAATAGTCTGACATGAGAGATTAGTCGCGTGCATCCGAGGCAGTGGTATGGTTGGCTGTGCCATGTCCCGCATTGGTGCCATGATTCGCATAGTTCCAGGCGGCAGGTAGCGTGTACCCCGTGCTGAGCAGTCGATGACCGACGGCGTGTCACATGTGGTTGCCATCCAGATAACAAGCCATCATGAATCAGGCACGAAAGCTTTCTTCAATTTGCTTGTGATATGCCAATTGTTCTGTGTCAGTACTGTATGCGTGATAATGAATCTCTTCGCAAGAAGCAGAAGAGCGCGGCAACTGCGAGCTATCAATGCGTTATTCCGTAACCTGTAATATAGTTTCTCGGTGATGCCGGTATGCTTCAGATGCGTATGTAATTCTGGAAACGGAGATCGCCATGCGGGACGGGTAGCGATACATAAAGTAGGGTAGGAACTCGATTCCTGTTTTCCTCACATGGCATCTCGTGAGCATCATGGAAGGCGGGTGATTCTCCTATGGCGTTTATCCACTGCTGACGGTTTCAACGGTAGCGAGAGATAAAACCTTCCTGACTTGTAGCGTAGCGCGCCAGGGGCTTGGCGGTTCCGCGGCACTGTTCTCGGTCAAGAACGCGTTCGCGTGTATCGTCGACGGCGGCCTTCCCAGTATTTTGGCCGGTCCCTTTAAACCATAGCGAGCCAATACCGCATGGGTGGTCAAAGCCAGATTTGCTTCAGATGCACAACTAGGTGAGGATCGACTTCCCTTTTCGAGTGGGGCAAGATGCGTATTGTAGCCTCAGTTGCGTAGGATATTGCTGGCTCGTCGCGAGATGTGCCAAACCCTAACTTGGATTCGATAGCAATTATGAAATGATCTGCAAGGCTTCGTAGGGTGGCGCGTTTCGTGACTCGCAGCGAAGGTCATGATCTAGATGGAATTTTAGAAATCGTTATCTAGTTAGTGCAGCAACCATTGCAGGGAATCTGCGCTACGGGAAGATGACAGAGGCTAACAAACCTTATAAGATTCAACCTGTTGCCCGGAGTTGGCTCATGCCCCGCCGAACACCAGACCACGTTAGGTAGACTCTACTCTCGCCAGCCTAGCCACACTTTAGATGCTTACAGCGAACGGGCTCCCCCGGAAGGAGGTTACCGTGTCCGTGCGCGCAATGAACACCCGACAACACCAAAACTTCATGAAAAATGAGGCTGTACAGCCACCAACAATAGCTATTATTGCGAGATTTCTTGGATTTGTACTGATTGTACCATTGCGATCAACTTGTGCTACTTGTATTTACTTGATACTTGAGTTTTGCGGCTGTGGCGGGTGATTCTTGTTTGAACAGCTGGTGCAGCTCCACCACCTTGTACATGAGATGAATTAACAACAACACGTTTCTGACGCTTCTGCTCTTGAGGAGAGCTTTGTGAGGCCTTGCGCTTACCTTTCTGGGACAACTTGATAGCCTTTTCAGCGTCGCGAGTTGCTTTCTGGTGCTCCTTTTCAGCTAGCTTTGCAGCTTGCTCCTTCTCCCTCACCTCCTTAAGCCTCTCTCGCTCAACACGCTTCTCTTGCTCCTGTTGGAGCTTGTACAATCGAGCTTGCTCTTTTAGCTGTTTACGCTCAGCTTTTTGAAGTTGTAGCTATCGTTGTCGTTGTCGTCGTACCAGCTGATCGTCCTCGGCTTGGCGTACTTTCTTGGGCGACCAGAAAACAGCTCCACCGTGGTACGCCTCAGGTTTGTTGAGTTGAAGTGTATAGCTCTTCTTTTAGTGTCTCTTTTTGACCAAAAGCGCGTCCATTAGACCTTGAATCTCTCCTTTGAATATACTGTATTAGGTTGAGATGTGATGCAAACTTCGACGAAGCCTTCTCACCTCATTACTGCTCTCATCATTGGCTGTACGACATGTAAGAGACTCAATCTTGCGCCAACCGCCTCCACTAAGTACAGAAGTTGAGCTTTCATCTGAACTAGATGCCTCTTTGTGGGATATTCTTAGTATAACCTTAGCGTTAGATGGATGAATCCCAGTAACATCAAAGGACTTTCTGATGGCCTCTTTCTTAAAAGCAGTACTCCAGGCTTTCCGGAAGAGCAGAAAGAAGTCTCCTTTCTTTACTAAGAGGATCCCATGGCTGTGATTAAGGTACAGTGAAAGCTCACTTGAGTAAGCAGATGAAAGAGGTTTAAACATCCCAACATCGAGCGGCTGAAGTGTATGGGTTGAATGAGAAGGAAGAACAGCCAATAGGATCTTGTTATCGTTGCAATAGTTAATAAAGCCCATGATTACGTGGGATGAATGTCCATCAAGGAGTAGTAATCGGTACCCAGTTCGAGTGTACCGTCCGATCTCTCTCAAAAACCTCCTTGAGCCAGGCAAGTCCTATATCGTTGTTGGACCAGCCAGAGGGAGATGAAATTACTCGGGCGCGATAGATATCTGGATCAAAGCCTTGCAACCATGAGTTCTGGACTGATCCAGATTGACTTTGATAGACGAGGCTTAGATCAAGATGAGATCCATCAGCGCAAATACAAGCAACCAGAGTTATCCACTCTCGGTTGCCATCTTGGATCAAAGAACTTCTAATTCAAGATTCAACGAAGGCTTTGGAGAAGATCATCTTGGAGAGTGATTAGACTCTAATTATGAAACCCCTCTCATCCATATTGTAGATATGGCGCGGCTCAACTTGATATTGATCAAGTTTATCGTGTAGAAGCTCAAAGTATAGCTTGTACTTTAGTTCTGAATCGGCTCTGTTGATTGCGATCTATCGCGGTGACTAGTTTTGGTTTGAGAAGATCTGGATAGCGCTGAACAAAGCGATCAACCCAATGGTATCCTATCTCTTTTTAGGCAAGTTTTGTAGCAAATACCCGTATTAAATTTCTACTAGGTGGTGTGCCGTAGACGCTTAGTTGATCGATATAATGCATAAGCTCGATTTCCTGATGTAAGTGGAGAGCTTGCTGGTTTTGGTAGCAGATAGCGCGGGAGGTAGTGAGACCTTGATGCCACCACCTAAGCGTCGTAGGCTCAATGCCATACTTTTTTTGCAATTTGAGCGTATACAAGTTTTTCTCAGGTCTTAAAGCATCTAAAGCTGCAAGCGCAGCGTCGATAGGCTCCATTTGGGGTGATTGCGGCGTGGTAAAGCTGCTGGTGGTGGTTGGTGTGGCGGAGCGGGTATAGGTACCGCCGTCCCGTGCACCCAACGAGCCAGTTCGGCCGACGAGCGACCCGAACATCATAACATTGAAATCGTCCCAACTTCAACGCGTCATAACTCCGCTACCATGGACCCGATTCAAGAAGCGATTGAAGATATCGAACTGCGTGAACCAGGAGATAAATTCTAGTACCGCAAAGCTGCGAAAAAAATTCGGTGTTGATCGAACGACGTTGTCGCGGAGGCACCAAGGGCAGCAGCGCATCAATGCAACCAAGACAAAGCGTCAACAACTACTTAGCCCACAACAGGAGTTAGAACTAGTAGGATACATAGAAAAATGCACAAGACGGGGCTTGTCACCGGCGCAAGAGATGGTAGCAAATTTCGCCAGCGCAATTGCGAAGTGAGGTTTCTAAAAGCTGGGTTACTCGGTTTCTGAACCGCCACGTTAACTAGCTTACCACTAAATAGAGCGCTAGTATCGATCGTGAGCGCCATGAGGCTGCCTGTAGAGAAAGATACGAGGCATACTTCAATCTACTTCACTCTAACATGCGCGAGTGCGAGCTTGACGAGCGCAACACGTACAATATAGATAAGAAGGGCTTCTTTGTCAGCATCGCAGCTCGCTCAAAAAGAATCTTCATCAAGCGGATTTGGGTGGCAAAAGAGCATACAGCAGCGATCAAAGATGGCAGCAGGAAGTGGATAGCACTTCTAACTAGCTTGCGTGTGCGCTTCTGGGGAGTCGCTGCCGCCAGCTCTCATCTATGAGGGATCATCGGGGATTCAATCGAGCTGGGTTGACAGCGTAGAGGTTGGGCAACACCAGGTTTCCTTCTTTAACCCACCTACAGGATGGTCGAACAACGAGCTTATGCTTGCCTGGTTCGAACAGGTGTTCGAGCGACATACAAAGTCGAAAGCAAGACGAGAATGGCGACTTCTAATCCTCAACAGACACAGTAGCCACCTCACGCCTGGTTTTATAGAATTTTGCGACGCCAATCGCATCCTCCTCATGGTCTTTTCACCTCATTCAACTCACAGCCTTCAGCCGCTCGATGTGGTGCTGTTCTCGCCGCTTTCGTAAAACTATACCGACGAGCTCAACTACTTCCTCCAGCAATCGCAAGGCATCACAAGGACTACGAAACGTGACTTCTTTAACAACTTCTGGGCGGCTTAGAGCTCTAAAATGAAGCTAGAGCTTATAATAAAGAGTTTTCAAGCTACAGACGTGTGGCCGATGGAGCCAGATGTTGTGCTAAAATGATTCAACAACCGCACTTCGGGACAAGATGAAGACTTAGAAATCGGGGAGCATGATGAAGGCGATAGCTGGACTCAGCTGCGAATTTTTTTTGATGCTGCAGTTGCTGACAAGGCCAAAGTTGAAGCCAAGCGACTGTCGCAAAGCATACACTCGCTACGCGTCAACAACGGCCTTCTTCGCACTCAAAAACTCTGACCTACAGAACGCTCTCAAAATCAAAAAGAAGCACAAGACGAAGCGCACAACTCTAGACTTACAGCAGAGGCAGGAATACCATGGCGGCGCAGTTTTCTGGAGTCCTAGGAAGTTCCGCGAAGCTCGCGCGCGCGACGCCACGAAACAACACGAAGCCCAACGGGAAAACTCCAGAAAAAGAGGCAAGAGAGAAGAAAGCTGCTGCGAGCTTCCTCAAAAAGCAAAAGGCAGAAAAGGCAAACGTGGAGCGACAACAGTTTAAGGAGCAGCGCGAGATGGCGAAGAAAGCGAAAGCTGAGGAGCTGGCTGCCGCCCGGGCGCTTAAATAGCTGCAACAAGACGCTGCAACCTCACAAATATCTGACGATACACTCAAAAAAGGCAAGCGAAAAGTCTCACACAAAGCTGCTAAAATTCTGACAAAGCGTCGTCATGTTGTAGGTGCTAGAAACCGGCTTGACACTGCATCTGCGCTGCCGCCTCCGCCACCCAAAACGACCCGCACCCGCTCAGTACAGCAACCGAAAAGATATTTTGAATAGCCAGATAGTTTCGTATACATCTATAGAACAATACACCAAGAAATATCGTGATAATCGCTTTTGTGGGTGGCTCTACAGCCCCATTTCTGCTATGTGGAAGATTTCGACATGTAGCTCGACCCGCGAATTGGCTCACTTCGCACATGGGCACGGTATGTCAACTTCTTGTATCTAGTGGGTCGTGGATATGAAGGACTTAAACGATTAAGTAGTTATAAAAGAGGGGAGCTATTTATATAAGTGAAAGGAGAGAGTAAGGAATTTGATAACAAATACTGCATGCAACATGCCTTCTCAGTTCCTGCGACTACCAAATCTTGCCTCGTCTTCCTCTACACAGGTGCTATTTTGCAAGATTGTCTTAGTGATCTTAATTCCGGTTCCCAGGATACTTTCCTCACTCTGCGAGTGCCGCAGCTGAGTGGACGGCTTCAGGGTTTTCACCCTAGTATCATTTTGCTCATACAACATTACCCAATCTTCTCCCCTTCTGTTGCATGGCGCATTTGCACTGCCCCATACGGTGTGGTCTTTTGGCGTTCGCTCTGGTACCGAGTTCTCGTCCAGGTTAAAGATGCGTCGAAACAAAGGCCGAAGGGTAGCGACGCAGCCTACAATCATGCCCACACCGTTCTCAGCATATCCCCAAATCAGCACATCAGAAATACCAACTGGAAGCCAAAGTTAGCATGCACACTACCTAACTCTCAGGGAACTGGTACGGGCTGGTACTTTGGCTGGGTATACTTACAAAGAAAATCGGTTGAATGGGTCAGATTGACCGTATAAACGAGACGGATGCAAGCAGACAAACTCGCTCTACAATAGCATATTAGCATTCATCGTTGAGGCAAAGTCAAAGATAGATCCACTTACAGAGCACCAAGGCTAAGAATAACGCCCACAGAGAGTTTGGCATTGCGGTTGAGCTGGACGTTCCAGAGAAGTGGAATCGGCCTAAATGATTAGCAATTGGAACAGGGCGCAGTATAGCTCTACCTGGGTAGGACTTACAGTATAGCACAGAACCAGTCCGTAGTAATGTTCACCGCGGTGGTAGCGTAATATATATCCGCAAGTACTTTAGCAGGGTTACAGCTGCCGCCTAGGATAGAAGTGTTCCATGCGTATCTTCGGGGGCATCGTTAGACAGAAACGACAAGACCGATATCTAGAGTACTTACTGGACAGGGCTGCAATGGAAGATGATGTAAAACAACGCGATGAGGTTCATGAGTGTAAACATGGCAGAAACCGCATACAGACTGTGTATATACTTCTTTTTTCCCGATGCAATTCGCACTAGCATAAAAGAAATGCTCAATTTGATGGGAATGATGGTAGCGCAGTAGAAAATCTCGAAGAAAAAGAAGAACTACGCAAGTCAGATTCAACTTGGCGTCTGTCGTGTCTAAGTACTTTGCTTTACATACCTTGAGACCTTCGGTCTTCTGTTCTGCAGATAACCTGAACTCATGGACTCCAATCCCTTTAAAAGAGCCTCCAAGGCATGACACAGTTAACGCAGTAAACGGAATCTATACTATTGGGTCACTTGATGGCGTACACTCACGTAGAAGCCCACTTACAGTTGCGACTGTCATACACCAATCATCCATGCCCCATGCCCTGTTCCGGATTCTTGTATATAAGCGCATTCCAAAGACCACATATGCGATAGCCGCTAGGGTGATTACTGTTGCGGTGACTTCGGGTGCCTTATCACCAAAATAAGTCATTTCGAGGTTTGCCAGATCGCGGCGCCGTCGAACTGAAAAAGAGACACTAAGAGTTCGTTTAAGATAGAGCGCACGAAGCGATAAGTAGGTGGCAAATGGGCAGTACAACGATTACGTATAAGAGAGCAGAACCATGAAGCAGAAAGACATTTGACTGAGAGCGGAGAGCCAGATATAAGCACAGAGAAGGGGCAAAATTAATTATACTACTAGCCTGTGTGGCTGGCGATAGTATCATATAGCTATGGTTCTATACAGTGGACCATTCATAGAAGTATGAAGATTGACAAACCAGATGCTCGAATCTTTATGACAGACGATTACTTCGATTGGCTGTGTAGCTTTCGTACAAAGGGTTTGATTGACTCGAAGATATTTAATATGGGCCTTGGAGCTTGAGCCTCGGATTTTTCCGCTCCTAAAAACTCTGGGAAGGGACTGTGTCAGTCTCCCGAGGGAATCGCCGATTCCTCGGGTTATGAGAAGCAGAAGGAAGGCCTTCTAGGCCCATATAACTTGTCTGCATGTATGCAATAGAGTCAAACCGAAGCTCGTTAACTCTTCTCTCGTTACGTTCGTCCTTGTCATGACATGGCTGGCCACCAGAAGACCTTTGTTCGAATAATGCTTCATCTGCACAAGCCTAATATGTGTTCGCGTTGAAGGGTGGCTAACTGCGAAGACCCGCGGATGTCAGACAAGAAGGCAGCGGCTGAGCGTGCACTAGTGAAGCATTAGCGTACTCTTCCTAAGTCTGGCCAATAAGAAACGAACATAACCGAAAGACAGGATGAGAAGTCACGCTCGTACTACAAGCGTCCCACTGTTGTCTTCTAAGGGCGGGTGGCAAAAGTCATCGGCGGTTTTGCCGACATATAATTGTGTTCAAAACCGCTGTATCATGTGTCTGCGTATGCTGTCTGGAGATTGAAACGCCTGATAACATGTACTCTTGCCTTGACCAGGCTTTCAGAAGCAGGAGTCGTTAGTTACATGAGTTCTCTATTGTTCATGTAGGCTTTTGCACAAGATGATAGTGCGGCGAAACCGGGTCATGACTCGTAGTACCCAGCATCGTGCTGCTTGCCAAGGGATCCCGCTGCGTTGGGGCGAAGCTACTCGAGCCTTGGCATATCTCGGCAATTCAACAATTATGTGTTAGGAGCTGCGCCCGCGCAAGCTTGGCGCCCCGCGTCGCCCTTTCTACGGTTCCTGCCTCAGCGTTAACTTCAAAGATTATATTGTGAGATGTCAGGGCTTTGCTCAGTCTGGTTACCCCAGCGCATTTACATCCATGTTCGAGTCCTTTGATTGTTGTTGACAACCGGTCGCTTGGATGCATCACCGTCATCGAGAGCTTAGTTTACTCGCAAACGGAGGAGCTTGTACAAAATATGACATCACGCAAAGATTTCGTCATAAAGGCTTTCGCATTCTCCTATAACCTCAACAGCCTGACAGCTGGAAACCTATCCGATACTGCCTAGGTGCATAACTCTTCTCGCGTCTCATTGCCTCCTCGGCGCCAACCCAGAGAAGCAATTCAGATAAGCGCACCAAGATCATGGCTACATCAAGCGGCGACACGGCCCCATTTCTTCAATACCACGAGCCCGGGAGTGAGTGCTTTTTTGTCTCCTTTATCGGTGTTGCCGTGTCAGCTTACGCGTGTTGCAGTCGTCGACATACTTATCGTCATCTCGTTCTTCACCTTCTTATGGATCTCAGAGTATGTTTCTGCGAAAGTAATCCGTGCCGGTATTATCGGGCCCATTGCCGTTGGAATCATTTATGGCGAGCCCCTATCCAATATCCTGAACCATGAATGGCAAGAAACGTTCCTCTACCTGGGATACATTGGTCTTATTCTCATCATCTTTGAAGGCGGATTAGCTACCCGGATGGACCTACTGAAAGCGAACTTCACGCTATCGGTTTGCAGTGCTGCGACTGGCGTGCTCTGTCCGATTGGGCTGAGCTATGCGCTTCTGTATGGTGGGTTCGGATATGGCGCTGTTGAAACATTCATCATCGGCGCCGCCCTCAGTGCGACGAGTCTTGGGACCACCTTTGCAGTCATTGCGAGTGCTTCCAAGAACATCGACCTGAGCCAGACTCGTGTGGGCGCCGTGCTTGTCAGCGCTGCTGTCATCGACGACGTCACCGGTTTAGTCATGAGCAGCGTAATCCATGACCTGGGGAAGCTGTCCAGCGGCGGCGACATCAATCTGGGGTGGTTAATTGGGCGGCCCATTGTTGCGTCCGCCGCCATGGCGATTCTCACTCCTGTCCTCACAAAATGGTTCTTCGCCCCCATGTTCCGGAAGTACATCGAGCACAATTTCGCAAAGTTCGACCACTTGTCCAACATCACGCTCATGATCCTCGTTCTGTGCGCCTTCATCTCGATCGCTTCATACGCTGGGACTTCGATCCTCTTCGGAGCTTTCCTGGCGGGCGCGTTCTTGACATATCTGCCATCTAAACACCCTGAGGGACCGTTTGTGGTCATGAGTAGAGAGGAAGGCGAGCGCGAAAAAGACAAGTCGCCAACTTTTGTCCACACGTTCGAATGCTATTGCTTAGACGCCCAGCAGTATGTACTCGAGCCCCTTTTCTTCGCGAGCATCGGTTTCGCAATCCCGTTCCTAGATCTCTGGACCGGGGAGGCTATCTGGAAAGGCGTCGTATATACCCTGCTCATGCTCGTCGCAAAACTTGTTGTAGGAGTATGGATCCCTATATGGTCCATAGCATTACACAATCCTAAGAATGCGAAGGAGGGCCTGCAGCAATCAGCGAACTCTGAGACGAGCTGCGCTTTGGAACCAACAGCCTCGTCTCCTTATTCTCCTTCACGTGGCGCCGCACTAAACTCTTCCACGTCGCCTGCACTTCTGCTCGGCATGGCCATGGTTGCGCGAGGAGAGATTGGCTTGCTGATCGTAGAGATTGGGTACAACAATACTTCATACGTTTCATCCGAAGGCTTTATCACTGCCATCTGGGCAATTCTTTTGAACACGATCATCGGGCCAATCCTTGTAGGGCTATGGATCAGGTCCAAAGGTGGCCTTATAAGCAAGGGTCCATGGGGACTTGTGCCTGGGCCAAATGCTGCCTTAGAGAAGGAGAGGGAGAGATTGGCGGGGGACGAAGGACTTGAGGCGCAGAGAACAGGAGACCTGTAGTAGGAACGTGCAAAGGACGACGGGTGCACAGTATGTTTATCGCGTACAAAGGCTTATGAATGTGCTTCCACGAGGAAGGGCTCCAAGAATGTCAAAGATAACTGCTTCACAGTTGGGGACCCAGAAGTCTCTGGGCAGGAGTTGAGGCGGCTTCCCCCTAGCTGGGAACGCGTCATACTGATTAAAATGGCTGGACTCTTTAAGAACCCTTGAGTTGTGGTAAGTTACTAAGGCGCAATATAAATTGCAGCGCGTACAAGAGGATCGTAGCGTTAAGTATAACGAGAGCGTGCTTACAACTGACGATACAGAGACAGCAGAGGTAGCTGCGGCGGTCCGCCACCAAGTCTGCCCGTACCGGCTGCTCTGCCAGCTCTCTCAACACCAAAATGACAGCAGCGATGACAATACAGCAGATGAGAAAGACGAGCTACTAGATGTACACCAAAGCGATTCTCCTTGCCCAAAAATTGAGTCGCAACAGTCACTTCTAAGCTTAATAATACTAGATAAGATGGCTAGCTGCGTGGACAGCAGTGACTGCGATCGCGACTACAATAGCGACGTATATAGTGGCTGCAGTCAAGATGAATGGGGAGCATCTTAAAATACAACTTTAAGAATTGGCAAATTATTCTGTCTAAAATTTTCATATAAACACACTAAAACTTGCGACTGGAGTGGTTTATTGCCCTTGGGGTGGGAGGCCCGTGCAACGCGCGGGCAATTTCTTGAAATTTTCGGAACGAACCATTGGGCCCGAGTAATGCTCTACAGCTGTCACGTGCCAGATCTTTTCTTGAGCGGCCATATGCGCCTCGATGCTCTGTGCCCATGGCCACATTTGCTCTTGTTGACCAAGCCAGCCTGATGCATCTACAATTAAGAAGACAACAAGGTCAAAGAATGAAAAAGCATCTTCGTCCAGCCGCCGTTATCGTGTCTGGTGTAAATGGATGCCACTTCACCAGTACGATGATTTTTACGAAATCAAGCAGCAGCAGTCCCATCAGTGATGAATAGCCACGCTCTGGAACTGAAACTGAAACTGAGGTGATTTTCGATTTCATGGAACGCATTGTTCGTAATACGGAAATGCAGTACATACTCCCTTCTTTACCCCGCAAGCCACTTGCTCCCACCATTGTCAGGCACAACTCAGTCCACTATCAGCACGTTTGCGTTGCCACCAAGTTTCCAAGTACAAGCCACTTGGTTCCACCATTGTCGGGAACAACGGCGGCTACTATCCATGCATGGTCCCACGTCGAAGTCCGCTCCATGTCTCTGGAAGCAGTATTTGCCATTATCAACATTCCAATGCGCCCTACCATTCCCCCAATCCATGCAAAGGTTGTATACACCTGGAACACCAGGATTGCGGCAACCCTCGTTGGCATCAATATTGTAGTATCTTCCCCCGTTGTCGGCTTGCCATTCTCCTCGTGAGTTGCATATCCCTATCAAGGGACAAGAGGTGGTTGTCATCATACGATCGGCAGTGGCACTGGTGGCCAGGGCTAGGCCAGCGAGGAGGAGCGTCCGGAGTTGCATCTTGTTGGATTGCTGAGTTTTTGAATGTTTCGTAGGTACGATAAGGTCTCGGTAACACGAGTGGGCACGTGATGCATGAATAGATGAGGCAGACTACATGAGTTTTCAGTGTAACTGCCGCCCAAAGTATGAGATAATCCAGAGGCTAGCAAACATTGAGCGTTGTTGTATTCCAAGTCCCTTACAGCTAATAATTCTGGGGTTTACATATGCTGTAGTCATTGGCCACTAATGACCGTCGAGATAGTCAGGCTGAGAGCCACATAGCTCGTAATGTTGTCACAGAAACTGTTTTTTCGATATTGTCTCTTGTACGATACCACCTCCAACTGTTGCTGTCAAAGCGCATAGCAGGCTGCCATAGCGCTTTGGGCCTAGCTCGAGATCTTTCTTGCAGTAATGAGTCACGTGATATTAAGGCTTACACACTTATTTTATATAGCCAACTGACGAAAACACAGCAGTGACGAGGGCATACTGTCCGGGCCGGAGGCATGATGAATGTGTTGCTTCAAATGACGCATCCAGTTACGGAACAAGGTGCGGAAGGTGATATTTCCGTGAGGCTAGACAGATCTAGAAGAAAGTTGGTAAGGTATCTGGCGCCAAACACAATTTCTCATAGCAAATTTGCATTCTTTCATTATCCTCATACCATGTTTGGGAACACCTCTCTTCCGATCATAGCAAGTGGTAGCGTGACTACGCGACACCTTGGCGTCATGAGTGAAAGTGCTAAGCCGAATACGGTATAGCTATATACCGGGAGGCAGGTACGTTTGTCAACCCTGCCCTGGAATAGCAAACACAAACACGGCCGCAAAGCAGCTTCACCTACTTAGTGCCACCTCAGGCCTTTCTTCGTTCAACTTACCATTCGCATTGCTCAGACTGTCCCCACAGTCATGTCGAGCTCATCTGAATTTCTCACACAGCATGAGCTGAATAAGGCTCGAGAGAAGCTGCTCAGGTACAGCCACGCATGCGCTAGTATAGATCACTGCTGACTCGCATATAGGGCAAAGCGCAGAACCATTGAATTCTCACAAGCGTACTCATTCCCCTAGAGCACCCGATTGACAAGACAAACCTGGCTAATTCTGGATAGCGAACAAGACATCGACAAGGAAGAGGAACGACTTGAAGAACGGAAGCGATGTCTTGTCACGAAGCGCTTGATGTTGCATGGGCAGTACAGAGACTGGCTTAACAACACCGTCACTGACCGCACTATAATTCCATATTGCAAGGCCTGGAATCGGGACTTTGCAGTCCAACTACAAGCCCGCCTACCGCGAGAAGTCCGAGACATGGTCTACAATCATCTATGGTACTTCGACCCCGACAGAACATCTCCACACCTCATGGCGCGCTTGCATGTCTTGCAACACTACACCTTCACATGCGTCTTCTGCACACCGGATACGATAGCAATGTTTCCAAACCTGATGGATATCGCTCAGTCCTTACTTCGAGTCAACCATGACGATCTCAGACAGTTGTTCGACCGCTCCCTTCTCCCGCACTATCTGTCCGCAGACTATGTCGGCGTCCTTACTGCACACGAAGTCGGTGTTTCATTCTACTCGTCTATCAGCGCTGACAATCTCTTGCAATGCCAATCAAACCGTATTGAGTCGGTTTTGAAAGAAGACGTTTTTCATCTTGGCCTTCCTGCTATGGATCTGATCACGAGTCTGACGGTTCACTGTAAGATCGATCACTACCGCACTCCCCCACCGGACCACAAGCTTTCCTTCAAATGTGATCATTCCTGGAGCGAAATAGCACAAATTCGCAGTGAAGCACTGAAACGCGACTTCAGTGCTTTACTAGATATCAAAAAGAAGAAAGGCTTCAGACTTCATATCATCATGTATCAACGCAATATTCGATTGACAGTCTTGGAGGAAGCAATCGACGCTCTGGAATCTATTTTCCGAAGCTTCCAGCAGAACGAAGCCTCTCTCAAAGTCACCTGGACGTACCGTGGGCACTGGAAGAATGCGATAGGCCCTCCTTGTCATCAACTCGTCGCTTGCGAAATTACGCCTGAGTTGGAAGCACCCAAAGACCGGCTAGTAGGACCAGAATGGAAAGAAGATCTGCTCGAAGTGCTATACGAGGTATGTATGCGTGTAGCAGCTGGCATATTAGAACCTTGCTTACCAAATACTTCTCCAGGCTGATGGAATTGTTCTACCACAGCACTCCAAGTTCGATAATGAGCCATTCGATAACATAGAAGCTCTTGACCATATGGGTATCGATGAAGTTGTCCACAGAGTGTACGATTCGGACGAAGAGGCAGGCACCACTGATGGCGAAGATACTCTGTCGGACCATGACGGTGACTCGGAAGATGACCATGAGGGTGGGTTCCATGTTGCTGATGGTCATTACTATGATGGCGGTGATGAGTTGTGAAAACGTGAGCCATAGGCCGTATTCTCAACACCGTGACTGTGGCTTGCGGTGGATGTTCACTGATCATAATGATGTTATGCGGTTGCTGGAGTTTCGCGTATATCGAACGAGCATTGTAATGCATGTAGTAGCAAAAGCCAATATAACGCTTTAGCCACATTGAGAGAAGCTCTCGAACAACACACGATGTATCGGACCCAAGAAAAGAACTCTATCTTGATCATATTGTTGGGACCATCTTTCCGCAAGCTTCACACCTTTGCTTAATCTACTCATTCGTTCAGCGCGCTTATACCTTCACTTGCGATAGTCTTCTTAACATCTTCTCTTTTTGTGACAACGTCTACCAACCTTGCATAGGTTGGATAATTGTTCCGCATTTCCATCTTCAGCAGATTACCCCATCTGTAAAATACTAGCAGATACGCATCGACAACCGTGAAATTGGCTCCAACCGCCCAGTTCCTACCCTCCAACCTTTTCTCGACGTACTCAAAGCACTCTTTGACCTGATTTCGACCTGATTCGCGTAGAGCGGTGTGCATTGCTTCATCTTTGACGAAGCGTGCAGGTCGAAATACGCAACCAAAAGCTTGACCATGCATTGTTCCGGACAACCACGCCATCCACTCATGCGCCCTGGCCTGATCCATGACACCTTCTCCGAGCAAATGCTTTTCTGGAGCCAGCGCAGAGATGGTAGTAAGGATAGCGGGCGTTTCGGTGATCAATTCGCCATCGATTTCTAGAACCGGAACGCGTCCTTTGGGATTGAGATGCAGCTGAGATGCAGGGAAGCCCCGCGCTACGTTGAGGTTGGTGGCATCGAATTCGAGCGATGCCGAGTTTAGAGCGATGTGGGTGGCTAGGGAGCAAGAACCTGGGGTGTGGTAGAGATGGAGTTTCGGTGACATGATTGGTCGTTGCAGGAAACACGAGGCTGTGATTGTTTTTGGCGATTTCCACGTTTGATCTGGTGGTGCAGTGCTTGCTTGTTGTTTGGGAAGTTGATGGGCAATTTGTGTGTTCTTTGCGGTTTTGTACAAGACAGTTGTCATGTGGCGCACGCAGCGCAGCGGAAATGTGGCAGCCGCTAGGTAGGTAATTGTCAGCAATGCCAACGCGGGTGGTTGCCTGAATTCTGACACACGTCAGATCTAGCTCGTGCCTCTCAAATCGCTTCTTAGTATCCATACTGAAAAAAAATGTTCCAAAGGTAGTATCTGAATAGCGATCTAACGTCGAGCGCTTGCTTTGGCCATCCCGCCCATCGCAGTGTCACAAAGAATGTTGAGACAGGATATTGTTCATCTACGAGTATCAGGAAACTTTCAGCTATATCTAATTCCTAAAAGCATCGAAGTAGCCTAAATGAAGTTCACAAGCTGTCACACAGTAAAAGAAGTTCCGCCAACTGAAGCGTAAGCTCCGAAATCGACTAAGTCCATCAAATGATGTTATATATTCAGTCAAGTGAATGAACCTTCCTGGTTCCTTTGGAGACCTTTGCTAGCATCCATGTCATGTATTTCAGAATTTAGTAGCTCAGTTTGCGAATTCAAATGCCTGAACATGGACTCGCTGTTCACGTCAACTAGCATACAACAGGTCCAACAGTGGAAAAACGTTATTTTGGAGCGTCGCAAGATACGCATCGTGGAAGTGATTATATTGTGTCAATGTAGATAATTTATCTCAACGTCTATGTACACATCATTATTACCTCATTCATCTGAACCAGAACAGTGAGAGTTTCCTTTTTCTGACACTGTCTTCTGCCTCTGCATTCATGGATTTAAATATCAATCTTTGTTCTCTGGCTGAGCAGGCATCGGTGTAGATGGTGTCAATAACGTTGCCGGACGAATTACCAACTGATGATGCTTAGGAGGGATAGAGAATCTGCCTTCTGCACCACTCCACGTAATCCTTTGAAGCCGTGCCTTCGCACAATACTTGACCGCATGTGCAGAGTACTTCGTTGGTTCCATCGGCTTTGCAGTGGTCATAACCTTCTTGGCAAGACAGAGGTGGTACACCGGGGTTTGGTGGTGCCACGCCTACGTTTGGATCGGTGTTCTGCATTGGTGCAGGTGCCGGTGTGGGCTGCGTCGGAGGAGATCCCGGACGACCTTTCCATTCAGCTGGCTTTAGAGGAATTCCGGCAATCTCTCTGTTGCACGAATCGATGTAGCCTTGGGTAGCCTTGCCAAGGCACCATGTTTTGGTGCATGTGCACAGGATGTCACTATCTCCATTGGCCCTGCAGAGCTTATAATCTGCATCGCATTGCTCTTCTGGTATGGGTGGGTCTGGCACTACAGGCGCATTTGCATCTTGACGCTTCATCGGTGGATTTACTTGGGGGGTCGGTGTTGGTGCTGGCCCCCCTAAGTAAGGGGTTACTGGACCGTCGCAGTCTGGAAGTTTTCCAACCGTCTTCTCACACCACGCACGGTGTTCTGGGTTACTTGCGCCCCGGCATATCGTGTTTTCGCATAGGGAACATAGGATGTTGTCGTAATTAGCTATGCAGGTGTTGTATTTTGCAACACAAGGATCTATTTGGCGTGCGATAAAGGGGTTCGCAGAAATAACAGATAGCAGGATAGCGGCGGCGGCAAATGACTTGAGAACCATGTCGATAGTATACACTATAGAAAGCGTGAGCGAATAGAAGTAGTGTAACGAAGTGAGTCAGATATGGGTTAGACCATTGGAAACGACGACCACGCGGATTTATATCCTACATCAGCAGAGCCAAGGTCATATTGTACTCAGGCTATATACCGTGTATGCCCGACCTTCTCCCCGATCACTTTGTTAGTTTGTACATGAACCTTGCCATAATCTTGTAAGAGATGTTTGGCGTGAGACTCTATGAAGTTACTGGATAGATATTCAACAGTGGGACTACAATCCCGCGAATACGGGCTAATTTTAGATCACAAATGATTGGCAAAGTTTTAGTGACTCTCGCGGGCACGGCAGAGTAATCGGCCCATAAATGTCAAGCCTAGGGCTTACAATTCGTCATCACGAACCACAGCGGCTCAGGAACGGTTACCAAGTTCGTCACTATCTTCATAATACTGCGCATAATGATTGGGATTATACGAAACTTTCTGATATATGCTGTCTTGGCTGCCATAAATATACACTGGCCCGTTGGATAAACATTAACTATCTACCAAATTCATGGAACATCCCCGCATATGGTGGCAGGAACCAGTCAGACTGGCCGAAACCCCAGCAGTTGAGTAAATGAGAATTTTGCCGACGGCTATGGTGTAGACCTGCCGATGGTGGTGTTGGAACTAGGTATATTCCTGATGGTGCAGTGGTTCTGACATGTTCGACGATGATATCAAAGGCGCAGATACAGATAGACTTGCTAAGACTGAAGGAGCGGTTTGAATTCTCAACAGGTTGTGGCGCGCAAGCATTTGACTGGCGCTTGAAACACCCCATGACTCAACCTAGAACATTGAAGGCTGAGTGTAGGAGTGGCATCCTGTACAGCTGTGCATCCGAGATGGACGCATGTCATTGCCATGGATGCGTCTGGAGGTGGTGCAGAAATTCATTCTGCAGTTGTCGGCGCAGAACTATGTGCAGGAATGGTCGATAGTAAATAGGAGGCGACAACAGTGCTGGAACGCATATCGTGAAGTTTTTGGATAAGGTCTAGTGTGTATAAAGGACGGTGCGATTAACAGGTACGTTTGGTCGTGAATAACAGCCGATGGGAGAATATGTGGTTCGCAGAACCAACACTTGTCTTTCTGTTCGGAGCTGGCTACAGCATTACCCCAAATCAGGCTCTTCCTGTACCAGTTTGTCTTGTTTTCCTTATTTGCATAGTTTGTGAACACTGTAGGAACTCTCGCTACATAGATGTTCATATCATCAGTCCGTGACTCCTCGTGAACATAGTTAGTCTAGTAAAAACTTAGTCCCATGTAGAGTATAGTCATAAATGAGATGAGGATAAAACAGGTCGATCTCTAAAGCAGAACTCTAGTTTCGCGCTATAGGGGTAGTGTTGGTAGAAATCATAAGGGCTTTCTGTTCAAGTTAAAGTTTGTCGACGAAATAGATCACGTACACACTAGAATCCCCGATGCGGCGTCTAACTTCAGGACCAGCACTAGTCCTGACCAGGATGCCACGAACATGACTAACTTCTAACTGGCCCGAATACACCGCAACATCTTCTGCAAGGTATTATGTTGCTCGAATTCATAAGCTGTGATAGGTGATTATGAAGATGATGCGCTATATCTCGCAAAAAGCGTGTCTGCTATATGGGAAGAGGGTTGTTGCGGGGAGCTTCAACGCACTAGCAGTTCGGAAAGGACGCGCCGTTTGCTTGTCAGCGTGCGTCGTAGTGCAGAGGTAGCGCACACTCTACATATATTCCGGTGAGCCAGGGGGTCTAGAAGTTGTAGTACACAGCGGTAATTTGGGCGGAACGAAGTATGCCAGGCCCGCCAAGCTACCTAGTAAAATGCCTAGCGTGGCGCCGCCTTCTGAGCGTGACCCACTGAACGTCATCACCAACACCAAGATATTGCGCTGTCTTGTGAATCAAGTGCAGCCACAACGACAGGGATCCTCGACCAAAGACTTCATCGAGAACTTGAGCGTGCGCCATGGCTCCCACTGCTACTGAATCACCAGACACATCTGGTCCACGCAGTCCACCAACCGCTGCAGAACTGTCAGACGCATTCAAGATCGAAGTATACGATCGCGAGGGCAAGACACACGCACTGGGAGACTTGGTCAAAGGAAAAAGAAGTGTATTGATATTCATTCGGCACTTTTGTAAGTTCACGTGTGCGCAGTGTTGTGAAGGCAGCGTCTAGACTGTATAGCAGCTCCACTAGCTCCAGCCTCGTGAGCGTAGGTATGGTGCAGCCATGTTATCAGCGGCAGGCGAATAGTTGGGAACCCCCATCAACCACGTAAAGTCTAACCGAAATGTACGCAGGGTGTCTGAACTGTCAAGCCTACCTCCGATGCATCAGCGAGTCCATACCCCCGTCTAATTTACCTCCCTCTACTCAGAGTACGTCCTTACATCCTCAATGTAGAACCTGACTAAAAAAACATTGCAAGTTCTGGCAATCGGTTGCGGTTCTTATCAACCCATCGACACATACGCAGAAAAATCATCGTCGGCCTATCCCATCTACACGGACCCTTCGCTCCGCCTGCACAACCTTTTCAAATTTAAGTCTAACTTGGCTGAAGGGGACAGCGGCGCTGGCCAGAAAGACTACATGCGCAATGAGGGCAGTGCTATGGCTAGAGTCTGGGGTGGCATCAAGGGCGCCATGGGTAGTCTGCAGCATCTGAATTACGTCGGACCCAAAGCTTTGAACGGTGGGGAAGTGGTCATCTCTGCTGGTGGGTCAATTGTCCTTGACAACAAAGACAAGGAAAAGGCTAACACGTGCAATGTACAGATGGTGAATGTGAATACATATATCGCATGCAGAACACCGTGGATCATACTAACATCTCGGAGTTGGCGCATATAATTGGCGTCGAATGCAAAGCATCGGACCATGATGAACAAGCGAAACAGCCATGTGGTGATTCATGCACGACCGAGGCTAAGTAGATGTGGATGTTGACACACTGAAGTAGTCAAGCCATACATGCGACCAAGGCAACAGGGTGTCAGACAGGATAATAGTTAGCAAATGTAATGCGCAGGATCAACATAGAGTAGCTTCTTCGTTCCTTCATCTTAAACACTTTTCAATCACCACTATTCGACAGAAGTATTGAGCTAGCTTGTCTCACTTCAAACACGGTACTCATTCAGAGGTTGAAGTAGAGCAGGTGAACTAATAAAGAACCAACAAGAAGATGAACGATATCTTATACAGCTAGCAGGATCAGAATAGTTTGTACTTTTCTGTATGTGTTCTTCCCCCCACTATACTACTCAGGGGTTTTCAGGTAATTTTATTGGAGCGAATATGGATTACATGTGCATTGCAAACGAGACTAGGTAAAGTTATTGCAATATCTTTAAATAATCCAGCAGTACTATACATGAGCATAGACTTTGCTTCTTTTTTTTTTCAAGTACGGAAGAAGTGATGGTTTAGGTGTTCGTTGCAAGAGCTTTTTTCTTGGGAACAAGAAAAAGAAAAAAACTCGACAAAGGCCTAGTCACAGGGATACTTATCAATAGTCTTGTAGTAAATGTGGTGCATTATCGAGCCATGGGGGTATATACATTAACTTTAACTCCGGCAAGAAAAACAAAAAAAAGATGCCGATAACGCTTCATAACCAGTCTAGAGGACGCTGCTGGAACAAACGTTCCTATATACCCGCATCCATCAACGCCGCTTGCCTTCTTAACATAGTAACTTGTTCATGCTCTTGGCGTAACGCCTTCCAGTCGAATTTTTCAAAAGCAAAGCTCCATATCCTCTCGGCGACACTCAACCCCCATTTACTCATGGAGCCGTCGTCGTGGTGGTTGCTCCCTCGGCCAACATGCTGGACTAAGCTCGGAGTAATGGCGTATCTTAGTTCGTGGCGCTCGTTGGCAAGATCCTCGAGCAGAACATCCATGTAGCCAAGACGTCGGTCTTTGAAGTATTCGACTATCTCGCCGGCTTTGACGTTGGGAAAGACAAAGGCTTGGCCGCAGCATCCGTAGGCGGGCATTTCGTGAACGCCGACGGGCATGGGTTGAACGGTGATGCGACCAAAGGCAAAGAAGAGCAGGATGAGGATGGCGAGTACGGTATACGTTGCAAGTAAGGAACGGCGAGTGACGAGAGCCAACGAGAGCTTCGTCGTCGGCTGGAAAAAGCGGATGAAGAGAATGAGGGCCGTAGGGATAAGAGCTACGTAGAGGGAGTTCTTCAGATATGTAGACCACTCCTCGGCGTTCCAGCCGAGAAACTCCTCAGTGTAGAAAAGGCGCAGGTAGAGGAAGTCGGGCTTGGCACGCTGCAAGGCCGCTTTGTTCTCAGCTTCGTCGATGGCTGCTATTGTCCGGTGATACCAGCCATCGGCGGCCACCGTATCGTCTTCGAAAAGGGCAACGTAGGGCGTGTATTGCTCTCTGCATTTGTCCAAGAGGTATCTGTAGTCAAACAAGCCCTTCTCCACTACTTTGTGCTGTGTCTCGAGATTGCGGATGTACTGCATGCGGTCGAAGCCGTATCCGTAGGTCAAGACTTCATCGGCAAGTCCAGCCAGCCAAGCCTCGTTGTATGCCGGGTGTGTCTCAGGCCTTGAGTGTGGGATAAAGACAATCAAGTAGATTTCTTGGCGCTCTTCTGGTGTAAGGCCCTCAAGCAGAGAGCCGACTGCATCGGGCAGATACTGGGTGCCCTCGCGTTTGAACGAGGGTATGCCGACGCATAGCTTCCTCTGCTTCTCGGGCCCGGCCTTGACGACGGTGGCGGGGTTGTAGGCTGATACAAAGGCCTCTGCTTGCTGGCGCCTCAGAGCGGAGTAGCGCGGAGTGTATCCCTTGTTGGGGTCGAAGAAAACAGAGGTGGGATCGCGCGCCGATATCGAGTTGATTGTGTAGATGAAGCTAAAAGCAATGAAGACAGCAAAGGCTATGACGATGCGCGAAGGTGAAAGGTGCATGTTTGGTGGTGAAGCGAGTGGGCTGGACAGGATATGTGTTCAAGGATGTGGTGGCATCGCTAATGGAAGGGTGGAAAAGAGAAACGAAAGTCAGGTGCAGAAGCAGATCATATCATCGTGAATGCGCGGTAGTGACATGTGGAGAGAGGGAAAAAAAAAGATAGGAGCAACGGGCGCTGCGAGTGCGGCGGGTACGAGGGAGGTCTGAGCTGAGGGTCCACCAAGGCAGATGGTGTCGGGTGGGATCTACCACGGTAGCTGGCGAAGATAAAATTAGCCACGAGCATAGGCATTGGCCAGTGTTTCGTCCTCGTGGCAAGGCGTCGCACAAGCCAAGGAATGGTCTAGGGCAGTACAGTATGTATGTACGTATGTACTGTACGATGGATGCAAGATACGCGGCACTGCGACGCTTGCAGTCGACGGGCTGGACAGTATGTATATATGACAACAAGACACCAAGCTCATGGGGGGCGCGTTGCCAGTTCGCCCATCTGTTTCGTTTTTAGGAGAGTCGACGTGGTGTAAGCAAATGTCCGTCTCGGCCTAGCCTATTCCCCATGTGTTAGAGGGGATGCGTAAGCCAGTCGTAACCCAGGCTTTTGAATAGGGGCACGGATGATGGAGCCTTTTATATCGCAGTTAGACCGTCGTCTAGCGTTGCAAGCCGGCTACCCATGACGACAGCCCAACGGCCTCACCGCACGCATCGGAACCACACTGGCCCTGGCAAGCGTGTCTACTATGTAGAGATGGCTCTCGCAAGCCTATCTCGCTCTCACCGAACAGCAATGTCGACCCCACCGCCATGCCTACAGACGTCGCAGCTGCAACACACGTGCGCAGGCTGCATACTCTTTGGGTGCAGACATCAGGGTCCAGGTGGCGGCACCATGACGACCGAACGACTCTCCAACTGCTCTCTTTCTTCGTCCCGCACAAGTTGAGTCACACCACTATTTGGCATACTCGGTGGATGCTGCTACGCCTTTGGACCTTTACTCCTTCGCGAATCCTAGTTGATACAGTCATAGCTGCTTGACTCACCCAGTGCCAGCCCTGCTTACAGACACACACCCCGCTTACATAGCTATCCATCACTCAGAGGGGTCCCAAATATTTCTGCCTGCAGCGCATTCACAATCCTCACCACCTAGCGTCATGCCCAAGAAGCATACACCATCATATACTACAGCGAAACCATCCTATGTTCACCCTTCGTTGCAGAGCTCGCGCTCTCCCGCATCTTCGTCAACCGCCTCGGAACCCCAGACAGTCAACCAGCGCATACAACAGCTCCGTCGCGAACAGGCTCCCAGAGCAACATCGCAACAACGAGATGAGCTCACATCGGCAGTAAGCAATCGCACCGTTCCGCCAGAGCTGCGACGCATTCTGCATATACCCGAAGTTAATGCTCCCAAACCAAAGGCCAATACAAGGATGCGCCGGACAGTAGGAGGTGCGAGGCCCCCACCAGGCCCAGCAGCACCCACGAGCTGGTTGCAGACCAGCCGCCACGCACCGTCCTATACCAAGAAGAACAGAAGAGGGGCGCAAGAGAGCGCTGTTCGCTTCGGCACCTTAGCACGAGCCACGGATGAGGAAAGAAAGGTATGACGTCGCTCTCCCCAATCTTGCGCCGGCGTGAGAGTGTCGTCCAGGCTTAATGCTGTACTTCAGGCTTCTTACTCTTGACAGCGCCTACCGCATCCTAGAAGTCTTATCCACCAATGTCTACGAACGTTTGCGCTGCACTGGCAGGAGCTTTCCGAATACGAACAGCATTATATCCCGTCGCTACCGGTCTCGCTCAAGGAGACGTTGATGAGCTATCTGGCAGTGTACGGAGAGAGAGGAGGCGTGGATTTTAAATCATTGAAGATACTGTTCCAGAATGAAGACGGGGGAATAGCAGGCTGGGAAGAGGTACAGGTCCTGGATCTCTCTGGATTGTTGAACGAAAACTTGACAGTGCACGATGTTGGAAGATGCACAAAGCGCCCGAGCGCCATGGCAGCTGCCCATGTTCAGGTCGAAACACTTCGCATCACGGATGAGGTGGTAGAGTCGTGGGAAGAAGAGGCTGACGAGGGAACTTTGGCTCCCTCGATACCAGCAGCAAAGCTCCATGTGCCATACTTTGCGAACCTCAGTCGGCTGTCTCTTGCCAACCCTGGGCTGTGGGCGTCGTGGCCAGAACTGCTTCGAATCTCACCTAATCTCAACAAGCTGACACACCTGTCGCTCGCAAACTGGCCTCGGCCGTCCATGACACCCAACGCGAACACAACTTCAATGGTATCTAAACACGCGAGCGTATCCTTAGGTGGCTCGCACTTTTACTCGGATCTCGACGAAGACTGGCACGAAGCGACTAACATTCTACGCCGCTTCTCCAAAGACACGTACTCGCTGCAGTGGCTAGACTTGGAGGGCTGCGGCTGGCTCAAAGCATTGACGTCGCACCCGGGAAAGTCTGGCATGGACGCAGGGCTGAGCACCGAAGAATGGAGCACGCAAGAGGGCATACCAGGGCCGGATTGGAACGATGCATGGAGGCGCATCACCTATGTCAACGTCTTCCAGGGTTGGATACCGAGCGATAGCCAGAGCCTGCAGAATATGCCTGCAGGCATAGTGCCGGTGCAATTGCTGCGATGGTTGAGGGACAACAAGGACAGGGATGACGTCAAATGGAGGCTAAATTCACATGAGACGGGCCATGCTGTGGCGGAATGGGTAAATCGAGAAAAGGTGGCCAGACTGGTGGCCATGGATATTCAAGCCATGCGGAGACGCGGGGAAGGGCCGTGGTGTCGGATTGATTTTGGATGGGGTGCCTCTGGGGAGAAAATGGCATAGCAGAAAGACGAGACAGGAGAGGCAGCAGCGCGCAACGAGTCGGCGCAATCCTCAACAGACTATGGTGGAAGTGGAGAAAGGAAAGAGTGCAAGCCCGATGGTAGTCTCGGAGCTCATTCAATCAAAGCACAAATCTCCGATGGAGAAGTCACCCCCTTTCCCTTTTTGGGGGATTGCGAAAGGAACACGAGAAGGAGAAGAAAAAAAGAGGAGTTAGTTGCTTACAGTACACCTAACTGGCCCTGGCGCAGATGTGTGATAAATGATGATAGGCATCGTTGAAGTGGTCCTAGCTTGTCTCGTACTATCCTTCGGGACTACTTACACAGTGCAGCGTCATGACTCGCGTCAAAAGCCAGCGAGTGAGCCAAGTGTGTACGAGTGGTAGATTTACATATTAGCAGTCATTTTCTCAACACACCAGGCAAGGCTTGCGCTGTGTACTTGACGCAGTTATAGTCGGGTGCCCTTGTCATATAGCGGGTGAGAAAGGTGATTACGGTTATGCTGTTGGAGTATCGAGTATAGAGCGCTTGCGTAGACAAACTAATGTAGAAAGACAAATGGAGAAAAGAAGACGGAACGGATGCTTCCGGCGGGTGAGGGTGCTCCAGTCATGTCAAGAATTAGATGGTACATACGTACGTACGTACGTAGTATGTAGCCCTATGGGCATCATGTGACAGCATTGTGTTTGCCGCGCGGTTCAAACGGACGCGCCTAGCAAAAGCGCGACAGACGGGGCCCCGGGAAGGAGCGAAGAGCGTTGGTTAAGCTTCTTTCTTTTTTCTTTTTGCTTCCTCAAGTTTCTAACAAAGAAACCCTGAGACTGGAGTAGTGCGGCGGGAATCTGAAACGCTGACACGGCAAGATGTAACGCAGTGCGCTGACAAGCAACGGATAGAGGGTTGCGATGACGCGGACGGAGAGGGACATAACCGAGATGGTGCAAGAGTGTGGGGAGAAGCAAGTGCCGGGTTTTGTTTCTAAGAAGATAGGTTTCATATCTATGACCGGAGCATGAGGGGTTGCGTAGGGGATGGGTAGCGAATCACGAAAGAGAAGAATAGCGGCTCCGTGTGGCGGCGTGGTGAGCAGAGGCGGGGATGGATGATGACTACACCTGCCTGTTTCTGACGTTGTTGAGATAAGGAACAGAAGATAGATGCCTATGTAGGCCAGGTCCGGCCAGTCAGCGTGTCAGCAGCGAGAGCGTGTTGAACGGCTAACAAGCTTTTCGCCCGGCGCAGCACTTGTCTGACACTTGCATGCAGTGGCTGCGCATGGCTGCGATGGGTAAAAAAAGACCAGCCTGCCAGGGCTCGAGTGTCGGGCGTGGTTGTGGTTAGAGGGCGGCGGGAGGGCTAGGCGGCATCGGGCAAGAGGGTGGCGGCGTTTCAGCCAAGCATAGAACCGAACGCGCGTCACTACGGCGAACCCGGCCCCTTGCGAGCCGTGCAAGTGTGCGTGCAGAGAGCGACAGGTGTACTGTATCCATGCGTGTATGGACAGTACGGTAGCAGCAAATACAATCACAGAACCAGCCCTGCCATGATGACGGGCGTATGTATGTACATACCATACTACATGCCGCCATTGACCATGCAAGGCACTACACAGCCTGCATGGCCAGCTGCATTGCCAGCTCCCATTCCGCCACCCCCCACTGGGCAATGCCGAGTAAGCAGCACGCTGAACATCCCTCGTACTCGTACTCGTACTGTACCATAGCTGCCAGAGTCATGTAGCCTCATTATTGCAGGCTGGTGAACCGCATTTGGCACAGGCTCTGCTGCCAAGCCAACCAGCCTGATGGGGGAGGGAACATTTGGTGGACGGCTGCCGCCACGGGTGGCCCGAGCGCGCGAGGCCCGGTCTGAAACGCGCCGCATCCTTGCCAATCCTTCTTTGAGGGTTCCTATCGACAGAGCCTGTTCCTTCAAAAAGCTCGCCCTATACCGCGCGCCGCCTCCAATTTTTTTTTTCATGCTCTTCTATGTAAGCGGTGCTGGTTCCTCGCACGCCTCCGACCCCCCGCCTCCGCTCTCCCGCTCGTGCCGGTTGCCTGTCGTTGTCGTTTAGTGGTTTCCTTTTGCCCTCGCTCCACCCGTCATTTCCACCGCCTGTACTACTTGACTCTCCACTCCCTTCTCCTCTCCCCCCTTTGGTCCTACGCCCCCACATACTCGGGCCAGTCTGCATTTCATCGTCCAAGACCTTCCCGCCCAAATAAAAGCGCTCGAGCTCACCTTGTACATACTCTCCGCTTGCGCACCGCCCTCTCCTCACGCCGCCGCCGCCGCCGCCATCAGCGAAGCGCCTACCCACAATGCTTACCTTCAAGAAAGCCCTAGTGCTTTCTCTCGCCTGTCTCACTCTATTCTTCATCTTCAAGTCGCAGCACCACGGCAGCACAGCCCCCAAGTACCGCAATGCCCACGATATGCCCCGTCCCACCGCCTGGGTGAACCCAGCAGACCGAGAAAGAAACAAGCAGAAAGAGTTAAAAGAGAAAGAGGCCCAAAAGGCAAAGGCAGACAAAGCAGACAAATCTTTTGATATGTCCGACTCGTCGTCCAAGAAGCCCAAGACACAAGTGAGCCTCGATGAGCTGCGCAAGAAGCCCCTTGCCCAGCAGCTCGAGTACCAATTTCCCTACGATGTCGACTCCAAGACTCCTGCATACATTTGGCAAACTTGGAAGCATTCTCCCGACCAGGGAGAGTTTGAAGAAATGTTCCGCGAGCCAGAAGCTAGCTGGACCGTCAAGCACCCTTCTTTTGTCCACGAGGTCATCACCGACCAAGTCGCCCTCCACTTGATCAAGCATCTGTACGCCTCGATCCCCGAAGTCGTCGAGGCTTACAACGCCATGCCTGCGCCTGTTCTCAAGGCTGACTTTTTCCGCTACCTCATCCTCCTCGCTCGCGGCGGCGTCTACTCGGACATTGATACAACAGCATTGAAGCCGGCGTTTGAGTGGATCCCTTCTGATGTCGCTGCCAACACATACGGTATGGTCATTGGTATCGAGGCAGACCCGGACCGCCCAGACTGGGCCGACTGGTACTCTCGCCGCATTCAATTCTGCCAGTGGACCATTCAATCAAAGCCCGGCCACCCTGTCCTTGTCGACGTTGTAGCCAGGATCACCGAGGAGACATTGAATCGTAAGCGCGCTGGCAAGCTCTCCAACGATCACAAGGGTATAGTCGAGTTCACTGGACCCGCCGTATGGACAGACACCATCTTTGCTTATTTCAACAACCCCGACTTCTTCGATATGAGCACAAGCAAGGGCAACATTACCTGGGAAAACTTTACTGGAATGAAGGCTCCCAAGAAGGTTGGCGATGTCATTGTCCTTCCCATCACCAGCTTCAGTCCCGGTATCAAGACCATGGGTGCCGGCGAAGACGACGACCCCATGGCTTTTGTCAAGCATAGTTTCGAAGGTAAGCAACAACCATCTTAAGTTTGGCCCGCACCCCATCACTCCATTGTGGCGTTTGTACCAGAAGCCTTGCTATGCACTATTAATAAGTTGATTGTCGCCTTTTTCTTTTCGCTGCTTTTAGTGGCCCGCCCACTAGATTTATGCTTAATCAACGTGGCCACAAAACCTGCCGCGAGACATTTCATTGGCTGTACTTCCTGGTTATCCCTGTTTGGAACCTTCTTTTCACTCTAAGCTTTCTAGGCGGGGCTTAATACGAAAGCCACCATGGAGAACGGTGCACGGCGCGATCAATGTTGCCCAACATCGCGGTTTCTTATCTCCACTGATACGAAGATCTAACGAATCAACAGGCACATGGAAGCCACAGAACCTACGGCACATTGGTGAAATTTTTAACTAATGTATCTCGGCCTTTCTCTTTCTTTTCTCCTCCAACCACCATCTACTGCCAATCCAACCGCCGCTCCAGACGCACATGCCGTGTGCATGTTGCAGACCGCACGGGGACCCAGTGCCCTACAAATGTTCCGTGCTACCGGTCTGCGAGCCTCTCCGATACTCCGTTCGCGGAACGGCAGTATTCCGGATATTTGCGCCAACCAGGACGTGTGGTGCGGGCCGACTTTTTATTCTCTTCTTCTTTCTCGGTTTTCCAGTATCCGACATGCTCCTTTGTGTAGAGGCCTGGGGCATGAAAGGGTAGAAACTCGAGAAGTGAAAAGCACGAATGGTATGCATACGACTCACTTGGTACCAGCTTGTGTATAACGAAAAGCTTTCATAAATCGGCTTCAAGCGCTGAAGCTGAATACCCATATGGCCTCTAAGGTTTTTCTTATTCATTGTAAATTAGAACACGATGGGTCTTTTTTTTTCTCTTTCTTCAAACCATGTGTCTTTGAGAGATGCAATAGAGATAGATTCCAGAATACAAATTCTCAAAGAGCGTATCATTTCCTGAAGAGTGTGACTTGCAGAAGCATGTTATTTGCCGCGCAGCTAACGTAAAGCATAAGAGTGTTTTCATATGTACACTGCGAGGGATACTCGAGGTGCAAAATAGATAAAACAGGAAACAAGCGCCAAACGGGGGGTATCGCATTGGTTACAAATACAAACAAAACAGATCCATCATCCATCCATGCATCAAGCAAACCGGGTGGTGGTGGTGGTAATAGTCAAGATTTTCAACGCCTACCCGAGCCCCCAAAAGCCTTGCCAACCGTATCAAACGCGGTCAACAGACTCTCGCCCAACGTGGGCCGCCGCTCCATCCTCCTCTCCTTGGCATACCGCCGCTGGTACTCGCGCTCCGTGTCCGAGTCTAGTTCACCAGGGTACGATTCGTGGCGATGCATGCCCTTGTTCTCGCTGCTGCTGCCACTGCCGCTGCCGTCGTGCGGACTGGTACTATACTCTGAAGTTGAGCGCCGGTGCACAGGCGCATAGGGCGCGTATCCGGCAGGTGGGGGGTATGAGGCTGGGTGCTGGAAGTGCTGGGGGTTGGGCTGGTGAATGGGGATGGCGCTGGATTGGGGAGGTGGGTGGTGTTGCATTGGTGGTGCTGGTGCTGGTGCTGGTGCTGGTGGCTGGCTGGGGTAGGTCGATGATGAGGTGGAATAGGTACGGGTGCGGCCTATGTGCTGCCGCTGCTGCTGCTGGTATTGCTGTTGGTGATGTTGTCGGGGCGTGGTACTGTGAGTATATGTTGGCGACGACGAGTACATCTGTTGCTGTTGCTGTTGTTGGGACATTGGGGGAAAGTAGCCTGGAGAAGAGGACGGAGGAGGCCCTGACATGGCGGGGTAGGGCGGTGCTTGGTATGGCTGTTGGTATTGCGTGTGTAAGTAGCCTGATGTGTTGGAGTCGTACGACGACATGGTGCAATGGTTTGGATACTGTTTAAGATGCGGATGTGCGTGAAACGGGCCGCTGGTGGCGTTTATATCTGGGTATATGGCCCGGCAGGCTGGACGGGATAGTTCTTGGGCTGCCTTGTGCCTTTGGCCCTGTTTTGAAGGTTTGCTGATCGACAAGGCTGTATTGCGTATGCGGCTGGTGTTTTATGCGTCTCGTCTAGGGGGAGAAGTAGGATGACGGCAGTCAATCACGATAGCAGTGTCAAGAGGCTGCTTCTGTCATTGCAACAGGTCGCAATATATATTAGCTACGCTCATCTCGACGAGCCTCGCGTGCTTGGCTGCAGCGTATTCGCCATCGCCCGTCTTCGCCGGTTCACAGCTGTAACGGGGTTGACCTGGACATGGACGGTTAGATTTTGCGGGGGAGACTTCCTGTCGAATGGCATTTCTTTTGCGATTCAGTTAGGTTGCCAAGTCCTGCTCTATGATCGCAACGTAGGACTGGCAAAAACGTAACGGGTAACGGCAGGGTCAGCTTATGATGTCACCGCCCTGGTTGGAAGTTGACCGGGGCCGATGTCAAGGTTCCTGGCGTTAGCGAAGGTTTGATGGTGTGCAGGGAATACATGTTGTTGGTGGAGAAGAAGCTGGAGGTTGCCGATCGTTCCCAGGAGCTTTCGGTAGAACCGTGACAGAAGCTTGGCCTATTGGAGTCCTGTATGTACCTTTGGTTGGGTGATGCCGCTATGGGTTTTCACTGGTCGGAGTATGAGCTCCCAGAGCGCACTTGAACTGCAACAAGGCCCCCAATAGTGCCGCAGAGACCATGCATACCACTGTCCGATAACACACTTTGCACCTAAATTGGTCCGCCGTCGACAAGCTCACAGCTATATCCGTCATGTGCGTGTGCTGTGCCTTGGGGCTGTGCTGCTGACGTGCATCGCCACCCGCAGCCACTGCTGCCTTACCAACCATGACGCCAAGGGCCACTTCGTCGTGGGCCAAACCACCATTTCGCTCGACCTACCCCACCATTCGCAAACACTGAGCCATATTCAGCCACGGTCGCCTCTGGCTCAACTGCTCCCAAGAACCGGACTCGGTAATTTAATCTCTCCCTCTTCTTTTCCACAGCAACCACCCTCGAGTCTGCGCGTGCCGATCTTCTCTTGTCTCATACTGCTGGCGCCGCACTGTTCAGAAATTAGGCAGGCATGTCATACTACAACCAACCACCGGGCGGCTATCAGCAACCGTACCAAGGCCGTAAGTCGTTAAAGTCTCACCGTACAGTCTGACAATCTTTGCATGCTTCAGACCAAGCCATGGCTTGGCGCTGATCTCGACTCTATACTAATATCTCACAGAACCTCCTCCACCCCAAGGATACGGACAACAACAATATCAACCACCTCCTCCACAAGGTTATTCTCAGCCCCCAATGCAGTACCAACAGTATGGCGGATACCCGCCTCAACAGGGTTACGGCCAGCAGCCACCTCAGGGCCAGTATGGCGCACCGCCGCCAAACCAGTACGGCGGACCGCCTCAAGGCCAATATGGCGCCCCGCCCCCACCACATGGTTATGCTCCTCCCCCAGGGCCGTATCAGCAACCGCCGCCTGGCCAATATGGTGCGCCTCCAGGACCCCCTCCCGGGCAATATGGTGCACCACCGCCGCAAGCACAATACGGAGCGCCACCACCAGGTCATCATGGAGCTCCTCCTCCCCCACCACCAGGCCAGTATGGCGCGCCCCAGCCAGGCGGTTATGGCGGCCCGCCAACCCAGCCATCTCTTGGCTACGGCCAACAGACAGCCAACATCGATATGATGAAGGATGCTGAGGCTATCCGCAAAGCCATGAAGGGTTTTGGCACCGACGAGAAGGCGCTGATCAATATCTTGGCTAAGAAAGATCCTATCCAGATTGCAACTCTCCGTGCACAATACGACCAACGCTTGATGCGCAATTTGATCCAAGATCTGGAGAAGGAGACCAGTGGTTATTTCTCAAGGGGCTTGATTGAGATTGCTCGAGGACCCTTGGTAGCCGACTGCTACAACCTCATGGAAGCCATGAAGGGCATGGGCACCAAGGAAGTTGTCCTGGACGATATTCTCATTGGCCGCAGCAATGCCGATATCAACGCCATCAAGCAAAAGTACCAGGAGCTCTTCCAACGGTCGCTGCAGAAAGACCTTCAAGGCGATCTCAGCGCTGGCACTGAGCAAATGTACGACATGATCATCTCCGCCCGCCGTGCAGAAGACTCGCATCCCGTCATTCCCCAAGAAATTGAGCAGGCTGTGGCCGATCTACAAGCCAGTATAGGAGGTTTCGTCGGCAAGAATGCGTCGCAGGTCTGCCAAATCCTTACCAGCAAAAACGACGCCCAGCTCAGAGCCATGTCACAATCCTACCAACAGCGTTACCGCAAGTCTCTCGACAGCGCGCTGAAATCTTCATTTTCAGGTCACATGGAGGATGCGCTCCGACTCCTGGTCCGCCGAGCTGTCAACCGGCCCGAGGCGGAAGCTGTCCGTCTAGAAGAGTCTATGGCCGGCTTGGGCACCAAGGACGAGTTGCTTGTACAGCGCGTCGTCCGCTGCCACTGGGACAGGAACTTCATGAACGCCGTTAGTGTTGCGTACAAGCAGGTTTACAAGAAGGATCTTGTCAAGAGGATAGAAGGAGAAACGCGTGGTGACTATGAAAGACTCATGGTCGCTTGTGTGAAGCCCTAAGCTGATCAGTGTTTGTTAGACTGAGTCGGTTCTCTGATTGCATGATATCGCGTTTCGTTTTTCCTTGTTCGAGATTATTGACGATATGGGAGGATACCCCAGGTCGGTTGACTAAAACGTTATTCAATTCCTTTATTCATCAAAGCAGGGCGTACGAGGCTTAACTCCTGTGTTTACAATGATTGTCCCCAAGTTCAGTTGTTCAATTTTATTGTCGGTTGATCCACATAAAAACTCTGAATATCTCCAAGTATATGATATGCCGTTGCAAACATGTTACATGTTCAGCTTGTACATGGCCAACGAAGGCGGCAGAATCCAGCAACCCTATAACGTCCCCCCTGCGTGGCGGAAAACCCCTTGTGCCGGAATGAATTATTGTTTAGGCATCGCAGCCCTCTCCCCTGCAATTCTATCAAGTTATTATTTATTTTTTATTGTTCTTTGTACGTTTCTCTCTAGGAAGCCAGTGTACAATCTAAAAAATACAACGCTCTTGGTCATGCTGTCGATTGATCTTTTCAGAGCATCAAGAACTGCATTAGCTTTACACCCCTGCTGCATTACGACTATTTTCAAAATTTCAAATTTCGGAGCTCTAAACCGATAATTCTATAATGAAATAAGATGGCTCTAAATTTTCAAGAAACTTATCCCTTAGAACGTACGCGCTCCGATTTATCCGGGCGAAGGGGACTCCCAGTGTGTCTTGGCATGAGGGCTAGCTATTTTTGGCAGCCCGAGCTAATATGCGAAGCAGCAGGATGACTTGGCAGCTGAAGCTCTCAGATCAGCCACAGCAGCAGGCAGCAACATGCCACTGTCTTTCGCAATCTGCACAAGTTCCCACCCACAAGTGCATCTACCAACCACGACCTTATAGTACTCGTCAATAATGGATCCTCGTTCTACCAACTCAGCCATTTTCAGTGCTAGATCCTTGTTGTGCTTAGAAGGATGGTATGATCGTCAAGGGAAGATCAAAACCCGCACTGGCAAAACTTCGTTTGACAGCGCGGTTCGCTGGTTTGACAAGGTAAGGTGCTTTTCTATCCAGGTTTGCGTTTAGTGCTTTTCATCAGATTCTCAGTATTCCGCAGGAAGGAGGACAGGATCTAAATCCAAGTCAGTCCGAGTCAATTTCCCCGACGTACAGAGTAATGTATGTATATGTTTCGAAAACCACTATTCCGTCTAGACTTACAATTCAAAAATCTAGATCATGTCCGATGTCTGCCAAAGGACCCTTCTCCATAGGCCTCCCCCATGTGGTGTGGAATGAAATCGAACACAAGTTTCATTTACACCCTTCTACAAGGTCGGCCATTGTCGACAACAATGGAGTTTACAGTATGTTCCGATCATCGAACCATGAGACGTCTAGAACGGAAACAGTTTGTACGTGTCCCTTGCTATTTTATAAAGTGAATATACTACTAATCAGTTGGCTTATAAAGGGATCCTTGTAAAATTTCCGAATTGTGTCAACATTGGTTATGATGCCGTTTCAGTTTGCTATAATGCTAACCAAAAGGCTGTGACGGTTTTGTACCACGGTCTCAAAGATGAAGAGGCTGTTTTTGCAGCACTCAAAGCAGATAGTCCTCTTTGTTTTCACCCCATGTTTTTTCTGGTAGCGGTCTACTGCCTCCACCAAGCACAGCTAGGCCATTACCGAACCGTTATTGATGGTAACATACACCGGTTAGAGACAGAGGTCGGGTACGGAGTTCCTGGACACCTAGAACGCCACGATCGAAAACCAGTACAACGGCAAGATGGACACCTCATCGACTATGGAGCCGTGGTGAGGAGACTTCAATCATTCCAGACCGAGCTTGCGACGATTGGGCATGTGGCGCGCTTCAGTAAAGAGTGTGGAAACTTCTTGTTACTATCAATTGAACAGCTTTCCAACGACACACTCAATGATAGCACTCCATCGCTCCATCAAGCAAGAGAAAATATTCTACATAAAGTAGAATTCTCACGATGTTTTACCACCAACTTGCTTTCTCAATGTCAGGCACTAAAGGAGCGAGTGCAGAGTCAGAGTACCTTGGTACGTATATCTATGCTATCTTATCCATGCGCCGCGAGAACGAATGTTGTTACTTACTAAGAAAGATCTTTAATCTGATCGCCCAAGACGAAAGCAGGATCAATCGCGAGATGGCTGAAAGAACAGCAGAAATCGCGATAAGCAGCAAAAAGGACAGTAGCGCGATGAAAGCCATTGGCCTCATTTCTACCATCTTCTTACCTGCAACATTTCTCTCGGTAAATTAACAAGTTCTATCATTCATTCTTCGTTGCTAATGGCTGCTTAGACATTTTTCGGGATGGATATGTTTGATTGGAAACCAGACAGCGGTCCTCCAAAAGTCTCCTCTTATATCTGGGTCTATTTTGCCATTGCAGGCCCTTTAACTACTGGCTTAGCAATGTCCTGGAGTGCTTGGTGGAAGAAGAAGGCTGCACAATACGATCTCGAATTAGGTTTTCCAAAAGTCCGGCAGGGATCGCAGGCGCTGATTTCTAAATCAGATTAGAAGCGTTTCTATAAACTCTGCATTCCATCGCGTTTCCATTGAATGCTAAGAAGGGTATGCCTATAATAGCTTCTCTCCCGTGTATAGCGATTGGCAAGCCGGGCCTGGCTCCGGCTGTGTGCCTGTCAAAAGCGGGCTCCGAACTTGCAAGCTTCCGCACAGCCACAGGCCTGACAGCCACTGTGAGTAAATAACAACAAGATAATTATGTAAGCGGTGCGGAATGGGTTTGCACTAGCCGGATTAGTAATTGCTTTGATTGGAAGTACCGACCGGGATGGCGACCTTGCATGGATTTGCGTGCGTCAGCAGGCACAAGGCTGATCACAACCTGCCAGCATCAGAGTGAGGTTCGAAGCCTCGCATAAAACCGTTTTACGAGAATTCGAAGTGGTAACGGCTAAGCGGCAGTACTGTATGGAAGAATGTTTGATACGCTACAGAAGGAGGCTCTCTGTAAAGTATTCCCGAAGGCGACGATGCGAACGTAATTTAGAAGTAGGAGGTATCTCAAAGGTTCAAAAGTAGCTTTAGTACACGACTGACAAAGAAATATAGCAAAGCACAATATGCGCGGAGAGTTATAGTCGCATAAAGTCAAGGCATCCCTCGTATTTTCCGTCACGGTGGGTTTTCCGGCACGCAGGGGGGGGGGAGGGGGGGGGACGTTAATACAGTATTGATGTCTGTTGTACATGTCCCATAACTTTTACACACGCTACACGTACAAGCGTCTTCACTGCGACTCATCTTTGATACGCTGGAGGTGGAAGCTGGACCGCTACTTGTCCGCTCGCTCCCCCCTGGCGCATCAATTCCCGAGCCACATCATGCTCGCCTATTCTCAACGGTGGCGGTGGCTCTTCTGGCGGTCCCAAGTGTCCGCCAGGTCTGGTCATGGGTTCAATCAGCACATTTTTCATTTCGACTTCATGCTCCGATTCCCTGCCCGCACATGCTAACAGCAAGTTGTACTTGACGTCGTAGTGAAGCGCGACAGCATATGTTTTGAAGGTCGGCGGCACAATTGTGTTGATCTGGAAGCCGTCGAGGACGGTGTCCTGGGTGATTTGTATTCCGGGCTTGCTGTAGCGTTGGTTGAAGAGATCAAACTTTTCGATGCGCTCGTTGCGCACTTCGCCGTATGATGCGGATGCAAGCGGAACCCGGAAGCGGATGTGAGCGCTGACTTGGGCACGAATGCCGCGGAGGTGGACCGGTGCCGGCTGCTCGTACCCGTCGCTCAAGGTGGCTTGGAGCGAGATCTTGATCGCAGTGCTTGTGCCCACGCGGTATTGAGCAGGAACACGGAGGACTAGGAGTGAGGTCGCACACACATCTTCCTGTTTGTCTCCGCCGCGCAAACCAGTCGTCAGCCGTCTCAATGACGCGAGCCGCTCCTTGGATGAGTCTGGCGTCGATGTCCTCGACTTCCGCTCAAATCGTATTGGCGGTGCAGGCAAAAGGGGCAGTGGGCTGGGTACATCGAGCTCGGGTACCGATGGGCTGAAGCGCAGCTGCTGTACGACTACAGGATTCAGAGTGAAAGATGTCTGCTCTGCAATGTATTCTGCCCTTAGGAAGTACTCATTGCAGATGTTGTTTTCATTTAGCCAAAGTGATGGCGGAAGCCGATGACCACTCTCATGTTCAAAAAGTTCGTCCGGCTTGAACGGTGCTTCGTTGTGAAGCTGGGGGTTTGCCTCAACTGCCTCTGGGAACCGGAATTCAAACGGATATTCTACACGTGAGGGCGGGCATGTTGCACTGGGTGTCCGGCTTCTCGACAATGTCTTCTCGTGGCAAAACAGCTCAATCTCAGCAAAATGTGGATTGGCTGGATTGCGGTCGTTGGAGATGCGGCATGTTGTTTTGCCGATGAACTTTATCGTGACGCGCTTGATTTGCAGCCGTGCTTTGACATGGACTACTCCTTTGACAAGGTCATTATTGGTGTGAATGGTACGTCGGCTTGATTTGGCAAATGCGATGGATATGGGTCCTTCTGGTGTGTTTTGCCGGTCCGGATGATGATGGTCGCCGTACAACTGCGGTTGAACCACGTAGCTGTAAAGTGCACGCGCCTGCTGTGTTGGACCCGTTAACGTAGTTGCCATCTAGACTGTACGGGCAGTTTAACGATGGCTATAATGGGCAAAGAAAAGCAGAAGTCAATCGTGCGCCATGAGCTTGGAAATATGTCGTCAGCCATGTCTTACAAATGCAGACATTACAAAGCTATTTGCTTCAGACTTATGTAAAAGGCGCAGAAGGAAGCGCGGTAATATACCCCGCTTCTGTGTCTCACGCTTATATTCGCCCGGCAAATGCCAAGTCCGTATCGGCTAGGTTTCTCGGATCCGCATCTGGAATAACCAGAGTGCCGAGAGCGGTGTTGAGCAGCCGTTGATGGAGTTCCGCTTTGAATGAGAGGTAGCATGCTAGGGAATATAGTCGCTCGATCATGGTTTCAGAGGCTGATGGGTGCTTTGAATGGCTCTGGATCAGTAGCAGTCACAACTTGGAGAAGCATAAACGGGCGTTGTAGTATCAACGGAGCAATGTTATTGCGAACAGATGGGGATGTCGTTGGTTGGTAATTGCTAGTATCCTTCAATTTGGGACCTCGGCTTAAAGTCCGATACATACGCCGCACTGCCCCTTGTTTCTAGCGCGCCTCTTGCAGTACAAATCTCGTTGGATAGTGGACAAGTATCCCAATGCCTGTCACATGCAATCTTTTTGGGCCGAAATGCTTGACCGATCATCCAATCTGACCGTCATGTAAGAGAGGCTGGTGTGCGCACCAGAGGTGGCTGTGCAACTTCAAGACGTAGATATCTAGGCATCCATCACCGCACATCCGGCGCAAACCATTGCACCAAAATTGGGTTCCATATATGCTCCGATCGGATGATCTGCAGATGCGCGTATCATGTTTCCGTATCAGGAAGCCAAGAAACTGCATGAGACAGCTGGCATGGCTGACGTTGAGGCGCGGCAGAGGCGTTCCGAGGCTTTAATCTGACTTCATCTGATCATCTAGAGTTTCACTCCGAGCAGAACTTGCCCAAACATTTGAAATAAGGCGTCGAAATGGAACTGCGGTATTGCGGTGAGCAGCTCGCGGCTATGTTGCGGATAGCTTCTCCACTTACTGCCCAGAAAGTGAGGCTTTGCCAACTGAGAATGTAAGCAATTATGCTCTCTATCATCATAATATCAGAACAAACTAGTATATTCCCGAAGAATAGCCAACCATAATCAGTAGTGGTCGAGGTATCATCGACGCAACCATCACAGGTCATTGCTGTTCAAAACTCCCTGCGGTGAGTGCGTCGTTGGAAGCATTATAACAGACTACAAGGTAACACGAATACGTATCATTCACTGGAATAGAACTCAAAGGGTACGATACCAAAAAGAAACAACGCGCTCAAGCACATCACACGCCAAGTGATAGATGGAAGGACACGAAATGGGCAACATAGAAGCAGGAAACCATGTTTGGAAGTTCGATATTATACAATGTTCGCAGGGTATTGGAAACGACACGCTTAATTAGCAATCCCTAAAAAACAACTCCAAAAGAAAAAACCAACCCTCTACCAACAACGCCGACTAACCAATCTAAGCATTCTAAACCCCTTCCATACCTTTAACCCCCCTCTGTTGTTTCCAAATCTAGCACTGTTAGAGATTCGACTCACAATGGGGTTTTTTGGAGACTTACAGCATCTGAGTTGTTCAGAAAAGGTTTCCTGAAGAACGCATCCCAGCATATCTTAACGAGCATTGGCATCGTACAATGTGCAAGTACCGTCACGCCAGTGGTTGCAGCAAATAGCACATCCATTATCGGTCTTGTAGCTGTTGTCGCCGCCACATCTACAGCAAATCCATCGCCATACCTGCGGGCGTTCTGGCCGCTGGCGATAAGCAGGGTTTGTACCAACATTCGAGGCCCTCGAGCCACTGCGTGTATGTTTGTGATCGGTTGTATGCATGGACTGGCAGCAGCTGCATCTTCTATGACCGCAGCTGTAGATTGGGCAAGAGGTAGTCAGGCAGTTGATGGCACCGTCGCCGCACTGGCAACAATACCAATAATCGTACATATCGCCGGTTTCTGGCTGATAGGGTTGGTTGTTGAGGGAAGTCGGAAAGAGAGGAGAGAGATGTTCAAGGGTCGGTTGGAAGTTTGTAAGAGAATAGTGATAAATGCGAGGGTGAAGCAGTGTTACTTATATTCTGTGTTTTAGTACAGCAAGCTTGGGGACAGAGCAGTGGGATGCTCGCGTTATACAAAATCACGATGTCCTCTTGAATCCTCTAACTCGGCCATGTTAGCAGCACCGCCCTCGATTAGCCCTTCGCCTTAGAAACAGGGCATGAAGAGCGGTATCTGATGACCGCAAGACTTCGTTTTGCCGCCTAGCAAAGCACTGCCCGTCACCCCTCTTGTCCCTTAGCGGAGTCCTGTCGTACCAATGAAGCGTAAGAAGGACCGTGGCTCAGCCAACAAAGCATGACGCTTCTTGTAGAAAACACTCGGATAGTCTTGGAAAAAGTGGGTTTCATCAGGCATTTCGGAAAAACCAAGGAGGCTCAGGAAGGTCAAGTATTCAGCGTCGGAGGTGGGCGATCTAAAGTTTAGCATGGGTGGCAGCCAAATAGGCAAGAAAGTCCAGCTGCTGCCTTCATGAGGATGAAACGACAAGGGAAAAAAGGCAAAAAAAAGGAGGCCTCAGGCGTTTTTGCCCTGTGTTAGTGCCAGGCAAATACTTGGCGCATAGTCCTCCAGCTAACTCAACAAATCTGCCGCAGCACTAGGCTAATCCTGCTTTCTGAGTAAGATGCACCTACTGATACTGGAGTGGTTCTTTCAAATGATCCAATCATACGCTGCAACCTCGATAAGTAAGCATTCGCCCTTGCCATGGCCGCAGGGGGGGGGGGGGGGGGGGTATCCGTGTACCTGCACTTCATGAGAGATCATCATGCATGCAAGTTTGAGCTCAGATCTTCGGTCGTACTGCAAAATCACGCTCCATGTGAGGTTTTCATTGTGAGACGCGAAGATGTCACATTGACGTTATGCGAAAAAGAATCACACATAAGAGTAGGAGGCAAAATTCTGCGTTGCATATAACTGGTGTATTCTGATTGAAAAGTCTACAATGCTATACAACCTCAACTATAACAAACTAAAATCTGAGCGGCCCAAAGAATGAATAACCACAGCCATGACACCCGTCTGTAAGAAGCAAGTGGAGTAGTGCCTTTGAACATAGAGTTAGCATTACCAATTGAATACTGAATTGTATTTGAAGGAATTTACCGTACCCTGGCGAGATTGCATTCATGGTACGTCCTCCACCTTGCATCTGTCACATCTCGGGTGGGAACAAGATGTGCATACGTTTTGCCAGATACTCGTGGGCCCGTCGCCGCAATTTGAACAAAACCATATCTTTTCGCCGTCTGTAGGTGCTGCTCTATGATCGTACTCGTTCTGAGCAATGATTGGTGAAGAGAGAGACGATATGTCATAGCCAGAGAGGTTGTCGCTGGAGAGATAGCCCGTAGTAGCTGACCATTGATGCTGAGCGTAAGGTTGCTTGCTAAGGTAACGAAGAGTGGAGTTTACTGCCATGGTAACAAGTGGTTTTGATATCGAAGTATGAGTAAAGAACTGGAAATATCGCAGGAAGTGTCTCAAGTGGAATGTGCGTTTGTGAGATGGTGGTTTGAGATACCATGTGGACGATGGGGTTTTTAAACACAGTCCGACTACGCAAGTCGAAGCCCTGTAGATACCTCATCTTCGTTACTTTCCTTTGCTGTGCCTGCCGTCTATGATCCACTAAGCAGGGTTTCAACGCCGTACTGAGCGAGCAATTTCCATCGCATATGTGATGAGGCAGACAGACTCGTAACGCGACACTGGAAACCGGCCAGTCGGACGTAGAGAACGATGGAGGAACACACATGTCCCACGAGTAACTGGCCAGAACGTACGAGGAGACGGTGCATGGCCACATTCTCGGAGAGTCAGTGCGTGGTGGACGTGATGGACGTGGTCCTCAGGCCAAAGGCAAATCCCTGGATCTCTGTGTATGCCTTGATCAGACCAAACGATAGCCTATGAATCAAGTAGTTTCAAGTTCTTCATCCACACGTGTACCGGGGCGTCCGACACCAGGGTGCAAAAGCACCTGGTAACACGATAAACGCGGCGAGGTAGGGGGCATGGTTCAAAGCCAAGGCATCCGCAGTAGAAAAAGAAAAGTATGGTTCGGTTTGCCTGCTTTGCCTGCTTTGCCTAGTTCGTGTAGCGGAGTAGCTTGTTGCTGCGAAAAAGGAGCCCTGGAGCTCAGCGTAGGTACTAGTCTCAAAATGAGCAAATGCCAGATGCGGAAATGAACGTAATATGTTACAAACTTACAGCACTGTAGAGCATAATCCCAATGAACCAATCAGTGGACACGTGTCAGCAATGTCTAGATTTTGGTACTATAGAAAAAATCCAATGACTCCACACTTTTACGTCTGCGCACTTCTACACAAAGCTCTGACAGTAGCCAAGACCTTGATAGACAAAGCTTACGGACGTTTCTAAACCGGTGACTTCATGTCGTCGGAAACTCAGACTTTCAGACCGGTACATGGCTTCAAGCACTGCCTCTGTCTTTTGACCGGCTGAACCGTGCATAGCTCTTTATTCCTGCATCAGCTACTCTTCTCCAACCCACGATCTTCCACAGCTTCACCAGCATGACTCGATAATTTGTTCATAAAGTTGTAGCCTGGATAGGTGTGTCGGAAGAAGACCTTGGCTGTGCGATAGGTGACCAGTGACGATCGTTGCTCGTGGCCAACTGGTGGCAGTGCAAGCTCCAATGCATAGGACATGATGGTCTTTCGCTCGTCCCGGTTGCCCTCGTCAGACTAGCCTCCAGGTGCGAGCCGATGCAGATACGCCAAAGCTCGGCGGCCGTACTGCAGGAAGTCAGTCACATGGACAAGAACAACCGGTGGGCTTCCGACTTTTCAGACCGACTTTGAGCATTTCCCCAAACAGGCATCATCAGGCAGACTCACTGTATGCTGGAATGAAGTGAAGCTGGTACTGGGCTGGCGGTGGGTCAATGTGTTCTAAATCATTCTGAGCACCGAAGGAGTATGTACATTGTTTACACTAGATGCAGGACACAACGTATATAGCCCGAAAGCCTTTTCGAGCCTCGTCATTGAAACAGCCTGCTTCTTGTGAAGCATTGTCTGGACGCAGCCTTTTCGTCCGTGGTTGACACGCATGATAGATGATGTGTTTCCGCAAACGGCGAAAAGTTTTGGTGAAGGGGCCAGAATGGCGGCTTTACTACGCCCAAAAGGCGACCGGAAGGAAGAGAATGCCGAGGCTGTCAGTCCTCAACTCAGCCTTGCGACTCCGGTCAATTTAACAGGGTTAGCTTCAATAAAGTCCTGCATTTGTGATCCTCCAAGGCGGCCCTCAATGGTGTCAGAGAGGCCGAAGGACTTGTGAGGCCTCCTTTAATATCAAACAAATTGGAATACAAAGGGAAGCATGACGTTATCAAGTGACAAGGCTGGATGGCAAGGCTGAGAAACATATTTTGTGGTTTTCATGCAGGCTGATGCGAGACGATGGCTAGTACGTAAGTGATCTGCTCTTCTGGGCTGTTTTCAACCTAGAAACTCAACCAGAAACAGTTATTTTATATGTATGAGAGCATTGAAGAAGTGTAACTAACTCATTGCTTCGAAGAAAAGCTCGACAAGAGAAAGCAAATAGGGACGTTGGCTCCTGTGGATCTGCTCCAGAGTGGTGGAGGGAGGATCATAACGTCGGCAAGGGCCTCCCTCGGCCGATTGGGCGGACGGCGCGTCGCACGCGCGTGTACCAATCACTCGCCATGGAACTAAAGGCGTCTGAGTTGGGTGTCCAACGCCCAACAGGATGTTTGAAAGATTTCGACTTGAATGCGTGCATCGCATGTTATAATGACGTGTTGTTCCGCTGTGGTGTTGCCAAGGGTCCGCCTTCGGCAGCGGACTAACCGCGCATTGTTCGCGACCTTGGCCCAGCGGGCTGTGTCGTGCAACACCAGGATTCCTCCTCGCCAGCCTTCTTTCGAAGGCTCCTAGAGTGAGCGCAGCCATCGTACCTGTTCCATACTCTCATCGCGATGGCTCCACCACCAGCAGTCGCCGACCCGCCAAAGCCCGGCGCAATCACCAACCCCGCGGTAGAACAAAAGATGGGCCAGGCAACCTCCGTCATCATTCCTCTACTCGAGTTCGGCGCGTTGGGCTACGAAACCTGGGTCTTTGTGTACTTGATCTGTATAAAATACCTTGTAAACCCATCAGACCAAATGCAACGCGACTTCAACATTCAACCCCGACGGTCCACCGGCATCGCGCTCATCGTCGTATACGCCCTTCTCCTCCTGTTCCTCACCATAACATGGCTGCGCCTTATACAAATGATATGGTCTCAACCTGACGTGGTCCCGCTCGGAGATGCTTCGCAAGAGAAAGAAGATGCGAGTACAAGAGACTTCGCGTTCGACCAGTATGACGCATATATCTGCGACTACCAAGGACTGCCGCTCTGGTGCGATAAGTGCCACAACTGGAAGCCGGACAGGACGCACCACTGCAAGGAGCTGGGCCGGTGTGTGAGGAGGATGGATCATTATTGTCCGTGGGCTGGTGGAATCATAGCAGAGTCAACACACAAATTCTTTATGCAATTCGTAGTGTACGCGGCATTGTATACCACATTTACCTGGATCGTAGTAGCCGTTTTTCTGGCGGAGCGCAACTCAAAGGTATGTGTGCTTAGGACTACAGCTGTCGCACATCCAAATCGAATATTGACATATCTCAGATGGGCTCACGGCCTGGAACATGGATCGGCGCCCTTGCAGTGGCCGTACTGTTCAGCATCTTCACCTTCACCATGTCGTGCATGACAGGCTGGAATCTGATGATCAATTACACCTCGGTCGAAGGCATCCAACGCGGTGGCATCCACAACATCGCCTTCCTCATTTCTCAACCATCTCGTCGTTCTAGCACCACTATGCCGCCACCTGGGACCTCGCCGTCGACGTCCAGTAAATCTCATAAGAAGAATTCTGGCAAGGTGTTAGAAAGGGAGGGTGTGGAGGAAGACTGGCCTATTTTAACGACTGTGACGCGTCCCTCCAAACGCTCCTACGTAGTAATGCAGACCAAGCCTTTCGAACACCCCTGGTATACGAGTCTTATGCAGGGCTGGAAAGACACCATGGGAGACAGTGTGGTCGATTGGCTGCTGCCACTCAGGCAGAGTCCATGCAAAAGCCGAAGTCACAGAGGTGAGTTCCAGTGGGGAGAGGTCGTGTACGACATGGCGAAGATGTACGAAGAGAAGCATCCCGATGTCAGGCTCGCGCTTCTCCAGGGGTCAAGCAGGCGGTAACATTACTCACGCTATTTTTGCTTTTCTTGTTTTTGTTTTCCATTGTAAGCAGGCGTGTATTTTTGTTTTTTTTATCTTCAAATATATGATACCCACCTCGGTTGTACATAATAGCCCTGACGGGAATAACTAAGCAAAAGAAGAAGGAAAAAGCAAGCAATTAATGATTCTCGATTGGGAATTCGGTCAGACTTTAACTCAACGTCATCTCTTGTCCATCACTGACCGCCACCATTCCATAGTGACAAGTAGGTGTATTCTAGGTCCATCTCCTCAGCACCAACTTACAGTTGCCATGCATGCCTTTGACCTGCCCGTTGTATAACTCTTAGGCCAGACAAAGTCGCACAAAAAGACTACGCAACACCACCTGGCTCCCATAACTACTGCGCAATCCCTTGTCTTTCCTCATCCAACCAACCCGCCTCTTGAACCCGTTACTCATGATAGGCGGCGACACAGCAAATCTGGTACAACCAGCATACCGCTGACGCCACGGCCCAAAGTGCGGGTAATCGTATATCGCGAACCAGACTTTGGCCGAAGTCTGGTATCGCTAGCACCAATGATGCATCTCATGCAACGAAGACACCTGCGAATACATCGGTGGCAATGCCCAATATGCAGCGGAGACGCCTCCGAACAGAAGGGGCCAGACGGCCACGATTCGGGGCTGATTGGAATGCAGAACCGGGGGAATACTTTGCCTTTGCCTTTACCTCTTTCCACCAGACCACTTTTAGTATCTGGAAACTCCCGTATACTATCCATCTGACGGCGCTGCTGATGATGGTGCTAACACGCAGGTCTGCTAGCCTAGCTGCCATGCAACAATATGCTGACCTGCAGTCCTTTTGGCACCGGAGCCGTTTGAAGTATTATGACTGGAGGGGGGCCGGGAAGGGAACTACAGTAAGCATGTGTGTACGAATTAACCTTTTGCCTAGCCGCGTGATAAAACTGCATGAGGAAAACTTTACCCTGTTAATTTTTTTCCCTTCCTTCCCAAGTTTGCAACACGCATATCACATACGCACACGCTAGAGATGTCCATGGCGCATCTTACACCAGGTGATCAGAACGTGGTGTTTCCTCGACGCTCTAGACTCGTCATGAGCCGCGGGGCAACACATAGAGTATGCCTAGGCCGCGGAACTTGCCACGGGGCGAAGGAGTGAAAGTGTAATAATCCACGACGACGAAATGACTGCGGTGATCATCATCTCATCTCCTACGCAGGATCGAGCAGCGAAACCACTTTCCACTTTGGGTGGATCATGCAGAAGGTGAGAGACAGCGATCTGCGTTGGTGGTGTGCATGTGGAGATCTTCATCTTCCTCATCTTGATAGACGCTCAGTTTCAGATTCATGGGCTGGGTAAGAGAGGGTGGGAGAAGAAAAAAAAAATCCCCCCGAGAAAAAAAAACTGGAGTTAACATGTGTGATGTTTGAAGAAGAGTGAAACTTGGACCCTTGGAGGCAAAGAGGTGTGGATGCCTGATTGCGACTCAGGCATCCCCTTGCGCGCATTCCTGCAAGTCTGTGTTCGTACAGTTAGTCGTGTATGGCTCGTCACGAAGTGGTCATGGTCATGTGGATCGCCCCCCCATAAAATGACCGTTTCACCATGAACCATGGATGCTATATATGGCGAGTCCCGTCGACAGGGGGATGGTATTGTCACAAAAGGCGAGAAAGCAGAAGGTTTGGGGCCGGCCCGGGCATGGCAGTAGCTTTTGGACATATCGGATGACATGTTCCAGGCCATGCGGCGATGAGTCGGCAGCTCGTTTCGTCCCTGGTTTTAAGGCATCTCAGTGACAAAAGAGTAAATGGAAAGAAGCGGGACAGGTACAGCTTGGCTTCGAAACAGTAGAGCAATTCTTTTTCTCTCCCTCTCTAACTTGTCAGTTGTGTCATATGACTGCCCATGGCCTATACGACAGGTTCACGGCGTGAATGCAATATCCATGTATGACTCGTTTCTAGGTTCAGCGGCGCGTGAGTGTCGGACCAGCTTCCTGGTAGGTATCATCCCTGCCATAGCATCGTCATCATCATCCTTTGTAGGCTGCATGTTGGAGGAGCGACACCTGGTCACAATCAGGTCATTTACCGGGAGAGAGAGAGAGAGAGCAGGGTGTGTTTAGCCGAGAAGGAGAAGATGGTTGTTGGCCAGACCAGCCCACCTGGCTCCGATCCCCCAGGGTTGGGGCAGGCATTGGGCACGCCAGACCGCAAGTGGTGATACCCTTGCCGGTGATCTGAACAAGGGTCCTCCTAATGCAAACCTCGCCCGCCACCTCACCGGACAGAGATGATTTGTGAAAAATGAAATCAAGCGGTGGGGCGCAAACAGCGAGGCTGGCTGGATTTACCCTTTGGCCTCAGCTAGCCTTGGTATCGGGTGTGAGGACCGAAAGAGAAGGCGGCCAACCAAAGCTCCGCGCCTCCAACTTGAGAATTAGTGGAGACGCTGGCATCGAGGCACAGGTGTGAGTGGACCCTCTCCTCCCTCCTTTGAACAATTCAATATTTCGAAACTTGTCAGGCCTCAACTGGTTCAGACGTTGGTCGGATGTTGCCCTGCCTGCTGCAACCCCGACACTTGCAAAATACCAACGGCGCCTGTCATGTGCTCAGAGCTTGACCGTTGTGCGTCCCCGTTTTGGGTTGGGCTGGTGAAACGCCGGAGCTTCCCAAAGCGTTTCGAGCATAGCGTCGACAGCGTCAGGGCTATCAAGCTTGGGAAATACTGGCAATACAAACTTCCACATGCGGAAAGTCTCGAGCCTTACAGAACCGAATCTGGCCGTTTGACCACAAATTTTGTGCATACGCTAAACCGTCGATAGTTCAACGACCGGGGCCAATCTTTATGCATCGCCCAACCTGTCAGTTGACTCGTTTCATCTTGCTTGTGGCCGGACAAGAGTATTTGTCAATCGGTTTGAACGTTGACGAGCCGTAGAATCGTGGAACAGGTAGTGATGGGGCTTGCAAGTAACCGCGTATGAGATTGAGATACGTGGGAAAGATGAATGTAATGGCTAAAGCCAAACCAAAAAAATCAATTGGAAGCCGCCATATGCAAACTGCAGCGTAGCGATTCCCGATACTCCGTTTCCCATGATGCAAACATGTCCTCCGATTTGGGCCCCAGGGTATTCAACGTTAGGAAATGTTCCAGATGGCTGATGCACCCAGTGAAAAGCTCGGAACCCCTTAAGTACCTATGCGAAACTTTAAAAATATGAAAAATCGCCCAAAGAAAGAAAAAAAAGGCCTCAGAATTTTATGGATCAACCAGTATAACAATGACACCCTGAAGAAGAAAAATAATACATGTTGGGATCGCACCCACGACCAAATCTAAGGATTAGAAATGAGCAACGCATTGCAGGAATGAGTCGCAACTCCCGAGCAACATCCGAGCTTGGCAAGACTATGCGTCTGGGCCGTTGGCTTCGCGTTCGCGTTGCTCCTTTTGTGGGGCCCGGCGGCGGGCGTTGATGAACCAGTTGGATACCTAAGTGGTGTCAGCGACTTGTTCGGTACGATGCCATGACATTTTGTAAGTGAGCCAAGACAGAGCTGGGGTAAACAGGACGGCCCGAAAGCACGCTGCTGTCTGCGCAATATGGCACTCAAAGACAGGATTGTCATGTGTAGTAGGCGTGTCAAAGTTGACACACCAGCTGGTGGTGATTACGTACCTGATTCAGACTCAAGCCAGTACGGTTGCAAAGTTCCATTTTCTGGTCTTCTGTTGGGTAAGGCGACTGTCGGTTCGCCGCAAACCAGTCTTTGAGAAGGTTGGTGGCCTCTTTGGGCAGGTTTCCTCTTCGCTTCCTGTTGAATGCGCTGTGGTCAAGACCGACGTTGTGCTGGAAGCGAATATCACCGCCGTAGGGTGTGTCGTAGCCAGAGTAGGCAGCTCGGGGGTAGTACGAATCCTGCGACCGTTCATAGCTGCTGTAGGCTGCTGCTTGGTGATCGTGATAATAGCCCTGTACCATGGGTGGTTGGTATGGGTGTTGAGCAACGGGTTGGTGGATGGCTGGCTGCGCAAAAGGCATCTGGCCCTGAGGCACCGGCGATGACCGATGGCGAACATGAGGATTCATTGGGGGCGGTTGCTGGTGTGGTGGTGGTGGGTACGAAGAAGTTGCACGGTGGGAATAGCCGGACTGTACAGGTTGTACGGGATGCTGTTGAGCACTGTGGGATGAGTAGCTGGCAAGAGCAGGGTCAATAGCACTGCTTATGCGACGAGACTCAACGAAAGGCTGTTCGACGGTACTGCGAGCGTAGATATCACCCAGTGTGTCCACACGTCTACGCTTGCTGTCTGCCCACGCTACTTCATCAAAGTGGGGCTGCGCATGAGGAGAGCTGTCAGCCGAGCCATGGCGACGTTGCGGTGTCCTCGGTGGTGTGGTAGTTCGTGTTGTGTGGAGAAACTGTACATGTCAGCTTTGCTTCTTCTTTGGCCGAATGCAGGGGTGGAGCATACCTCGGAGAAGGACGGGAGCTTGCCGGGGAAGTTCTGTTCTCCAGGCTGAATGGGTGGCGAGCTGCGCATGTGATGGTTCTGGAGTTCTGTCAGAGTGCTGCTCGAGTGTGAAGATGCCTGTTGATCTTCGCGGGGGTGTGCATCAGAGTCGGCCAGGGAGCGGTTTTGCTCCAACGGGCGTGGCGTGATGACGGAATGAAGACTGGACTGTGTCCCTGGTTGGGGTGAAATGGGCCGGTGGTGGTGAGGGAAAGCGAGGGAGCGAGGCAGCACAGCGTCTGAAGCGTGCTGATCCATGGCTCCACGCCCAGCTTGTTGGGGTGGGTGGTGAGGAGTGGGGAGGTGAGAGTCAATGGTGTGTTGGTGAAGGCTGCGCACCTTCTCCCCTCGGACAAGTGCTTGTCCTGAGGCACGGAAGGTGCCGGGCAGTGCGGGTGATGGGGCTTTGAGAGCGGGCTCGAGGAACAGGGGAGCAGACAAGGGCAAAGGAGAAACGAGCGAGGTAGAGGTAGTAGATTCGCGACTTACCGCAGCGACCATGTTCACCACCGGGCTCTCGGCAGAATGTGAGGTGTTCATGTTGCGCGAGTGCAGTGGTTCACAATGGCGGTGCGGAATATCTTGGAGGGTAAGATATTCCATAAGAGCAATTGGAAGGGATTATTTAAATACTCTGCAACAAATGCACGCGTTAGCGAATTTCTCTGCTGTGTGTCAATGTGTCCATGGTGAGTGGACGGGGCGCCATTGCTCATCCATAGTTGCTGACAGCTTGGTACCATCATTGACTGGCACAGTTGACTGGCACCGTTGAATGCCATCACCCACGAGCGGGGACCCAAGAGACGGGGCATTCTACGGACGGAAGGTTACTTACCCAGGTATCTAGATGGTGATGTAACAGGTAACTGGATGAGGCAACGCAAAGGGTCCAATACAGAGCTACCGAACCAAGAAAACGTATATCGCAGATATATGCGGGGTGGGCGGCGGTCGACAAGATATTATGGTACAGAAAGCACTCTATGTGCTCTGAACAATGTACAAGGAGGGAGCCACAGTGGGGAGGTTGGTTGGAGCGGAAATGGCAGCCGGCGCAAGCACACAGCGAATCGTAAGGAGAAGGTTGGTCTGGGGGGGAGGCGTGTTTTTTTGTGTCGTGATGACGGGTGCGAGAGTGTTTAAGAAGCAATACACAGTGAGCCAAAGGAGGCGTTCAAAGGGCCAAGCAAGACTGCAACGGGCCGTAGATTTCCCATTCCTCTGATCGTGCAGCACGAGCAAAATGAGCCAGGGGGGGCCGTGAGCAGAGGCCAATGAAGACGGAGCAGGCGCGTTTAGCAAGACGTGTGTAGGCTTGACAGGTGAAGGTTAAGGTTTAGTTCATATTCTCCGAGCGTGCACGATGCAGGCTCTGGCCGGATAGAGGCCGAGAGTACGGAGGTGCCCGTCAGAAGTCTTTGCCCACCTTGCCAAGCAGGGGTAGACGCACTATTTCTAATCGGGAATCATCTCCGAGCCTACGTGGCTCGTTCTCAACCTCAAATATTGCTCTCTGTAGCTACTTACTATTCTATTTCTTAGTCTTAGTACTATCACTAACTATGGTTTATCACGATAATTCTACTCGTGCTGCAGTTGTGGTTCTTAAGGCTATAGGCAAGCCAAACCATGAGATTACTGGACTTACTGGGGTTGAGAAGCGTACGATTAACTCTATCTACGCGCGAGCAATTGAGCGAGGCTTTGATCCAGGCCTCCGGCCACTACAGCTTGAAGATAAGCAGACGCCAGAAACAAATAAAGAGAAGGAGGTTGCTTCTGCCTGGATTGACGAGCTAAACAAGAAGCTTGAGCCTATTAAGAAGGCTGAGTGGGAACTTGAAAATGGTATACGCCGTCTTAACCTCCGGAATAAGCCTGGCCCGCAGCCGAAGTGGAAGTGGAATAAGAAGACAGGAAAGCTTAGCCGACGTAGTGGCTCAGGAATTGACTGGTATCGATACCAGATAACTATCCTTCTACCAAAGCTTATTCCTTTCGCAAAAGAATGTAAGGTTGATCGGCCTAGAATAGTTATCCAGGAAGATAAGGCGCCTTCTCACGACCACTATGTACAACGCTATATTTACAGTCTTCATGACGCTGAGAAGATCCTCTGGTGTGGGAACTCGCCTGACTTAAATGCGATTGAGCCTTGCTGGCCATGGATGAAAAGAGCTACTACTAAGAAGGGGGCGCCTAAGAATAGAGCAGAGGGAATACGGGTATGGGAGCAGTGCTGGAGAGACCTATCTCAGGAGAAAATACAGGCTTGGATTGAGCGAATTCCATATCACATTAAACAGATTATTGAGCTCGAAGGCGGCAACGAGTACAAGGAGGGTAGGCGGCTCAGGAAGCCAGAGCCAGAGCTGCCGGAGGATTATCTAGATTGGGAATAGCTCAAATACCCATGCCCGCTAAGGTGGGCAAAGACTTCTGACGGGCACCTCCGTAGAAAACAAGAGACCCCCAGCCTACGCCGCAGATTCGGGGCACGAGCCAGTGCGCTGAAGCTGCGCCGTCTGGTGCAAGCGCCCTTGAGCGTCGACCGGTGTCTCCACTTCTCGAATCGTCGCAGATCTGGCTGCATCTGACTCGACGCAGAGAAACGGACCGGGGTGTCGTCTGCCTCTGGCCCATTTCTGTCGCACGCTGGCCGTCGATTATCTCACCTGCACGCCCACACGCTGGATGCCGCAGCCATCTTACAACGTTCCATGACGGCGGAAACAAGGCTCGATGCGGGCTGAGGGCCAAGCAATGGCTGCAGCTCAAGCGCTGAGCCTGCTCACGCCTTGCTGTCGGGGGTAGAAGCCAGGACCAGTAGTCTGTCTCGCCAACATGGCACTCGTTGCGTGTCTGAGGCGCCAACTCACAGAGTTTGTTTATCCCGCTGCTGCTGCTGCTGCTACTGCTGCTGCACCCGCGACGTGTTGATGGTGCGGCTCAGGAGAATTTGCGGGGTGCTAGTTGATGGACGCTAGGCGTAATGTCTAATAGAACACAGGACTCTAGTACGGGGCCACGGAGGACTGGCTCTTCCACAAGAGCACGAATGAAGGGGAGCAGCAGTAGTAGCAGCAGTAGTAGTAGTAGCAGCAGCAGCAGCAGCACAGCATGTGGCAAAGCAGCAGTCGAGTGGAGAGGGGTACTTTGTTTAGCAGCATCCGGGCCATGTTGTCGAGGGCAGAGCAGAGTACAAGCCGAAGATTGGAGAGGCGTGGTACATGTCACGCAGCACCAGGTACGATAGCCGGCAGACAGCTGCCGCTCGACTGAACCAGGCTGGTGGCTGAAGTGAATATGCACTTGTACGACTGAGGCGTACCAGCACCCGGGGGGCAGGAGTTTTGCTGGTCTTGTCGAGGCAGCACAGAAGGGCGCTAGAGCTGCGACTGGGAGCGTTGGGAAGACCGAAGAGGCGTTTTCGCCGTACGACAGGAATAGCAATTTGAGCGACGATGTCTGGCCTACGAGTTGCGACATGCGACATGCGACATGGAAGAGTGGACTGTCGCGGGTCTGGCGCGACCGTGTCGAGCGGGAGATGATCCATGGCTTGGTATTCTCCACGCCTGGCTAGGGACCACTAGTCGGAGGGCCGTCGGCTGTGGACCCTGAATCAGCTGTGCATGGTCCCAATTGGTGATGATGATGGTGGTGTTGGTGTTGGTGTTGTTGTTGGTGCTGTTCCCGCTGTTCCCGCTGCTGCTGCTGCTGCTGCTGCTACTACTGACAGCCCCCAGTGCTATATACGCACCACTATCAATAACTACCCATGGCGACGACAATAACGACAACGACGGCGATGGGCATGGGCAAGACCGGGACTAGGCCGGGACTGGGCCATGGGCAGCAGGCGGGCGTCATGGGCGGGATCAAAGAGCCCCTCTGCGGGTGACAGATGTCAGTGGCATGCACAGCAACTGCTACTGGCAACTTGGGGAAAGTGCGACGACGTCTGCACGCAGTGATGGACAGCAGGGATCAGGCCGCCTTGCCTTTTTCGGCGTCGTGCCTGCCCGTCCGGTGTTGATGTGCTGCTGATCGCACGTCCCGCTAGCCGGCCGATCAAACATGACTGCCTGAAGTCACCGACTTGCTCCTTCCGCTGCCTCTCATGCCGGCCGCTGCCGTCCGCCCCTCTTTCCTCCCTCCCTCCCTCACGCACGCACGCATGCAGTCAGTGTCAGTCGGCGCTGTCACGCAAACGAAATGAGACATGGCTGCTCAAGCCGGCCATCTATCCAACGCCAAACTCTACCTACGCCGTCGCAGCCAAATCATGCCACTATCCAAACTTTGCCCTTGCTCCTGCGAACCTTCTCCCCACCGCGCTTTGCGCCCTGGATCCAAGATGCCATTGCACTGCATGCCGCCTCCCCTGTCGCCCTGTCCCTGCTCCTGCCTCGTATTCGGCACCCATGCCGCTCCTGCCTGTCCATTCTCATCCTCGCCTCGGCACTATACCGAGAACAGACTGGCTAGCCTCGTCTCCTTGGCTCCAACCCTTATCAGGCCTGTGTGCAAGCCTAACCTGTGCCCTTCGCTTCCACCCTTGGCTGCTGTTCAACACAACCACCATCGTCGTCATCCCAGCGGCACCGTGAACCTCTGGCTCGGGATCCCTTCGTTTTGGGAGACAAGAAGCAACAACACCACCCCTTTCCCCAACCGGCCCCTCCGACCCCAATGCATTCCAATCCACCCTCTCACCAGCCTATACATTGCTGTCGATATCAGCCACACGAGCGTACAGTAGCAACTGGTCTGCCTGACAGTCCCTGACCCGCCCTCATTTGTAACCAGTGTTGCCATCCCCCTTGCGCCATAGTCCAGGGGGGCCGCCCTCAGTCCATGTACACCGGCCCAGCGACTGCCTTGACACTGGAACGTTAGCCTACGGCTCCCTTTCATCAATATCAACAGCCTGTCCCGGCCGATTTCCACTCATTGCTGCAGATTATGCACAACGAGCATGTCCTTGCTGCAAGGAATCAAGCCCTTGAATTGGGATCTACTCTCTTCCGCTTGTCTCTTGTTCTCGACCAGGTACACCCATCGTGACTAGTCTTGTCACACCACACAGAAGCCACAGGCGTCTTCTGCGATTCCAATCCAACCTCAAACCTGGTTTTCAAACTTGGAAGCACACGCAGCATACACAGATTTTGCTTTCCCAGCACCATTCCCATGTGCCCTGATGCATGCACATTGCTCCAACCCGTTTCCAAGACTTTATTCCGATGCCGCTTCTTTGTGTGAAAGCAGAGGTGTCCTGATCCACATGCAACGAGAACCGTCTTCGATGCACCGGGATGTTGCCACATTCACATCTCGTACTCTAGGCCTATGCGACGTTTGTCGCACTGCCTGGTTGCGATAATGCACACCGGATCAGCTGCAAGATGGACGGACCCGATTTAATATACGTAGAACAAACCCAACAGAAGCAGCAGATCAGAGGTAAGCAGTCTGACGATAACGACCGGTCCAACAGGTGTATCTGTGCCGTCTGTACGAGGCTTGCACATTGCCATCCAAGGCCATCCGTTGCCACATTCTCGGGTCGCCACTAGTACGTCAGTGACTAGTGTGAGAGGATTGGCCGTCGTGGAAACGATCCCGTCCTGGTAGAAAGCTTGACGGAAAAGGAAAAGGCTGCAGATACAGTTGTACAACGCATGGCGGCGTACATGCATCCATTTCCCACTCATTCTTTCCACATGTCAATACTCGCTCCAACTCAGCCCCCTTTTTGCTTCAACTGACACTGCATCATCATGTACCTGGTATCTGGAATAATCACGACAACCAGAGACTGCATTGTCTGCAAACTACGATTCGTCTGCGGCGACTCTATAGCATACAGGCTAGTCGCAGCGGCTGCACTGAAACGCCGTCACTCGACGTCGTACGCCCGAAAACTCAGCTAATAGTGTTCCAAAGACGTCCGAATGACTTTTGGCTGGCATCCGCACATTTTGATACTCGGCGCGCAGCGTCACAGACGGGCACTCTATTTCCCGCATGAATCCTGACGTTACCGCCGTCCCACATACCGACGCTTCCCACTTGTGTTTGTTTAGACCCATATATTGTTGTCGACCTAAAGCTTACCAACACGTGAAACGCTAGAACCCACGTGCTGAGGCAGCAGATTAGCCGCTCATCAGTCCTTGGACGCCTCGAACCCACAAACGCCTGCTCAAACGTTTCAGAGCCAAGTGTCAAGGATATTGGTCACAATCTACATGGCCTTTGTTACAGCAAGCGCTATTGGCTGTGCCATGCTGAAGAAACGTTTGTCTGGCGACTAGGCTCACTGTATGGGCTCTAGCGATCTCTGTATTGTGCTATTGAAGACAGCATTCACCAGATCAGGGATATTTCGACCAACATGCTAGCGAATAGGCTTTGTGATATCCGTTGCTGTAAGAGCCATTTCTGTTGCTGGCAGCCATCTGCTTCCAGGTGCGATACTAATCGAGGCAGCCGCGGTCTGGTGTTGCCACCTGGAGTCCACAAACATGACCCGTCGTCAGCCTGAGGCTCTATCGGAAACCTGCTCACCTGGCTCGCGGGAGCGCTTGCAGGTTGGCCCTTGCGATCCTGTTCTATTGGTCGTCCTGTTGGTTTAGCGTGCCCAAGCTGGGTTCGAACAAAATGCTCGTTCGTAAACGGTGATCCTTGCGCCTCTATTGACTACGCATGGACTGGTGTCTTCGAATGAGCGTTGGTTGCTAGAGAACCTTGTGCAAGCTGTATGTATGTACAGTGTGCTTCTCCAACCGAATCAAGAAGTTTTCTGATGGCCACGGTCATTGAGAGCATCAGGATTCGCATCAGTCAGGTATTCCACCAAAGCGGGGCGTTCTCGAGTCATCCCGAATTGGTCATGAGGGTATCTGTATTTGTGTATGTGCCAAACCTTTGCGGGCTATTGAGTGGCTGCAAATACCCAATCACAGCATCGCTTCGGACGTATTCCGACTAGCGCGCTCCTTCGGTAACTGACAGTGGTCAGCCAACTTACTCATGACGCTGTTCCTGCATATAGGCGGACCATATGCAACCGCAGATCACCGGCACAGCCACCATCCATCCCCCATCGTTCGGCTCTACTTGTCGCCATTGCACTAAAACAGGTATTCGAGCCGCGGTTTCAGTAGCTCAAATGGCAAGGGGGCGGCCATGTCAGACGCCATGATCTACCTGACCGCAGATCAAGCCCAGGAGAGACTTGCGACATGTTGATGCAGCAGCCCATCCCGCTTCCTCACAACGCCATCCCAGAACCCTTATCTTAGCGAAAGATCACCTACTCGGAACCGCAAGCGAAAGAGAACCCGGTGTCACTAACATCAAAATCTCTTGGCACGGGAACAAGGACAAAAACGTGCCGATTTGGTTGTTAGTGGCTTCCGCCCGAAGACGGCATTGCTAATCTGAAATCGCATCTCTCGGAGAATGTGTCTCGCCTTGTATTGCCAAACTCGTTCATGGAAAGCTTGGCGAGGCTAAACGGGGTATAAATATCAGAAACATCATGTAGAGTGCTTGCTCCACAATACGCCGTAGACGGGGGCGAGGTATCGTGACGGCCGTACGGCAACTTCAAACCTGGACGACTGGCCAGACCCAGAACAGGTCCCAATGTACACACGGTAATAAACTACTAGTATGTAAAAGCGGGCATCCTGGAGCAGCTAGCGGTTACTATGATCTGCGTGCGGACGATTATGACAGCCCGCCTGCGTCTACCGTCTGTCTCCACTATTATCGGCGGGCCATGTCCGCGTTAAAATGTCACCTGTGAACAGCAGGACCGGGGGAATACGGGGTGTCGCTATTGTACGGGAGGCCATGGGTTTACTTCACTTCGCATTCATGCTTCCGTCGTTGCATCGCCTCAGGCCCATTGGGCTAGTGGCCGCTTGCATTTCCCCAAACGACAAAGATCGCCGGCATGGAACCCCACGTCTGCAAGTTGCATCCGCAGTGACATCGGACACTCTGCGGACAGGAGCAAAGCTATTGTCAATCAATTCCTGGACATCGCGCGTGGCAACAAGCGATCATGGCGGGCCGCTCGGTGTCTGATCCTTTCTCAAATCATGGTACGTCAGATGTGTCGAAACAGAGCACTAAAAGTCCCTAACGTCAAGCTTAATTTCTGCATGGTCTACCCCTGCTATAGGATTTTGTCACTGTCTCAAAAACATTGGAAATCATGGTAACCGCTGTAAAATGAACGAGTACGGTATCCCTTTTTCGCTTACCATGTCTGCTTACGCCATGTCGTCAATGCCATACATGTTTCAAAGTACGTGTGATTTGCCGACTGGGCTGGGTATTTACACCCACCACCTCCTGTTCCATGACGTCAGGTCTTGACAATTTGGGGCCAGGGTGAATGTATGGTCAAGATAGCCCCCGGGCTATATCCGCTCAACGTTCCCCGCTGTCATCTGGTAATGAAACAAATGCAAGTAATTCGTGGGTTTCCCTTGCAGCGTATGGTGGTCGAGCACGTTCGCGCTTACGCTACGCAAACTCAAGGAGAGAAAAGCTAGAAGGGATCGACTAGCGCTGCCCGCAAACTTCTCAGTCTTCTCCGCTGTACGTTATTCGGCGCCACGGGCTCTACAAACTAGACGCAGACGGGCGCATGCATCTCAGCGCACACAATTTGCTAGTATGTCATGTGACATCGGAGCTGAGCGAGGCACGGCAAGGTTTGCGGCCATGTGAAGCTAGTCTGTTTTGGCGCATGCAGATCGTAGAAGCAGAAAAGAGCCCGGCGAAGCTTCGACTGCTGCAGTAGTGTGCTTCCAGTAACTAGCCAACGGTGTCAGCTCCGCGGTCCAGAAGCCATTTTTTTATGTTCCCGCTCGCGTCTCGTCTCCTCTTCATTTCCTAGCTAAATGCCTTAAAAAAACGCCAAGCCGAGGATGAAGCGGAAAGGTGGTTAGTCACAATATCTTTAGTGTGTGGAGTGTATGTACACGTGTGTGTACCTTGTGCTTGGCAGTGCTTTCGGGTTTTTTGCTTTTCGGCTACATACAGTCTCTTTATATCCGAAGCGGGGGGTCAAAAGAGCGACAAGGCTTTGCATGTTACTTTTTTCTACAATCTGCCGGGTGGCGGTTTTGCTTAGCACTTGCTTTGGGTCAGTGATACGTATGGGTTTCGCCTGTAGAGAGGGGACCATTTAAGTGGAATGCTGTGTGACGAGGGTTTGTAAGACATCCAGAGTGGCTGAAAAGAGAACAGCTGAAAAGAATGGGCTTGAAGTATGTGCTGTTGCTATCTCCTCAACTGCTAACGGCAAAAAGGAAAGTACGGTAAAAGCACATATTGCAAGACTTGCACTAAAAAAAACTTACCGTATACCGGGTCCTTTTTTTACTTTTTTTGTTTCGCGTATTCACTGTGTAAGCGTTATAGATCCTAGTTCTTTTTGCTGGTATAACTATCATGATATCATTCACAGCCTCGCACCTCGGATTTCTTTCTTCAGAGTCACTACTTCAGGCTTAAGTTTTGTGAGACTCTATAGTATATAGTGTTTGAATCGATAGCTCACTGCAAGTTAGGACTGCTCTGTCTGTCTATCTGTCTCTCTGTCTGTCATTGTGTTTGTGCTCTTCTTACTTTTCTCCACTAAGGCTTCGAGCGAACAGAATGCATGTATAAACATATACATGGCTACCTTTGACGCCCTGGCACACTTTTTGCGTCTTTCTTCTCAGCCAATTCAGACCAGAATAGCTACATTTTTCCTGAGAACTCTCTACCTTTTACCAAAATTCCGTCTAAAGCAGTATTCTCCCCTCGCTCCTCACTGGTGCCTCAAACATTCCTCGAACATTTTCTCAGCCGTTTATGCACTTGATTCGGGGTCGGGGTTTGATTACATCTCTGGCGAACCATCGAAATTACAATACTATACATAGCTATGTGTCTGAGAGACCAGGGCACTTATAACATTCCAAATGTACAATCTGTATACTCTGTTGAACCAAAAGGATACCTAAGCCGTCATGTCGAACACTATTTACCGATCCCTCTGTAGGATCTTTCTTGTTCTCTTTGTTGGTAGAACGTTGTGGTTGTGACACAAGGTCGACTTTATGTCAGAGTGCAGCATAGAATCCAGATTTAAGTAAAAAGAAGAAGAAGAAGAAGAAGAAGAAGAAGAAGAAGAAGAAGAAGAAGTATCTACCACATACATGATAACTACATCATCCATGCGCTGCAAACACACATCTAATCTTGACCCACAGAAAAAGAACCAACACACCTACACCACCCTATTCCACTCCACCCACTCACTCCGTAAAAAGAACCTACCTTTATCCCTTTTACTTTCGCATTCCTCTCACAGACTCTAGACACAACAACCCCCTCATATCCACATAATCTAGCTCGTCTCGTCTTCCCCCATCCCTTCGCAGCGAAACTCGGGCATATACTAGTGTTACACGGGCTCTTCACTGGATGGTATCTTGGGATCGAATTCAATCGCCAGGATGAGTCGAGTGACGGGTTTCTGGAGCTGCGTTTGGAACTGGGGAAGAGAGATAAAAAGAAGAAAAAAAAGGTGAGAAGGGAAGTGCTCCTTCCCACGCGCGTCGATACTACAGCAGTTTCTGGAAATGGGTAAAGTGGTTTATGGGCAAGGCTGATGGATTCAGGGTTGTGTGAATTACTTGGTATTATTGAAGTGTAGGCCGTTGGTAAGTTGCGTCACACCTTTTTTTTCTTTGTCACGAACCCTGGCCAGCAGAGTGCTGTTTTCTCGAATCTTGTTGTGCGTGGAATCGGGTCTGTTATCAGATGGAAAAAAAGGGAAAAGGGAAGAGTGTCATCTAAGCGTAATTATCAGAAGACTCATGGTGTGTTATCAATCAAGTCGTAGCAAAATCACGACCAGTTATATGAGTGAAGAAGAGATGGAAAATTGCATGCTATATCATAAGCCAATCATGACAGCATCTCCCACCTAAACAACACATCCTCTACAGCTCGCTCTTATGCGAAACCTCCCTCTTAACACCACTCTCTTCCTTGCCACCCCCTTTGCCAACCAGCTTTACCCCAATCGACGGCTTATGTACCAGCGTCTGCAGCACAACGCAATACCTCTCCGTCAGCTTGCCCAGCCTCTCGACCTCTTCCTCGGATATGTCACGCCCATCTTCGCGCTCGGCAAACTCGACGGCAAACTCCAACCGGATGCCTGTGATGCCGACGGGAGCCGTCTTGTCGACACCGAGCGTGCCCCTAAAGTCCAAGTCGCCCTCTGCAGTCACGGTACCGGAGGAAATGGGGATGCCTAGTGCGGTAGCCACAGCCTTGAGCGTGACGCCCGAGCAGGCGACAAGGGCATCGAGCAGCATGTCGCCGGAGCACAGCTCGCCTGATATAGCCGGGTCATCGCCCCCGGCTTTTTGGTGCAGGCCGGCGACGCGATGTGCCTCTTTGATGGCCGGGCTGTCGGAGAGCTTGCATGTAATCGAGTGGGCGTCGAGAGAGCCCGTCGACTTTAGCGTTACAACGGCAGAAGACGGGTTGGCACGGTAGCCTTCTTTGATGGGGGCTTGCTTTTCGCGGAGGGCTTGCGCGGCGGACATGGTTGTGGTGAGGTCGCAGCAAAGACGAAAGAAACGGGGTCGCCTTTTGTGATGAGATATGAGTCTAACGTATTAAATAGAAAAGAAAGACTTCCTTAGGTACATTTAATTGAGTTTCTGATGCCCTGGTAAGCCGCTAGACATGATTATGGAGCGTGCCCCGCAAACGGCAGGTCCAAGGTTCGGCAGCCCCGCTTGGCGGGTTGAGCGGGCGGTGGAATGGGAAGGTGGGTTGACACATGTTCTTCATGCTGAAGGAGTTACAAGAGCTATAAGAGTATCAGAGTTGATTTTGTTCTGGGTATCAGGAAACTGATATGGATAGAACAACGGCACGCCTGATGTATGTACATATACCAATAGAGACATGAGGGGGCCTCGCGATAAGATAAGAGGGGTCCATAGCAGCAGGCATAGTCGGATGACGCCTCGATTATTCCAATTATGCTGTCTTGGCTCTGTCATGGGGATCTGCGACGGCATTGACGGTACTCCTCTCGCTCTCATTGAGAGGTGTGAGAGCAAGCCAAGGATATCGATCAGTCACCTTCTGTTAGGAGTCATACAAAACTCCCTGCCGTAGATATTCGTCTCATATGCATAACGTCCAGGGGATATGCCACAGGATCTCTTTTCTCCGGCCCTCTGTTTCCTTCGTTTTTCGACGACTTTGCTTCATGCCCCCTATTCAACAACATTCAGAATAGTGTACAACTATATTATGCTCAGTCCTAACCATGTACATACATTGAACAGCTTGTTTCACCATGAAGCCTCCCATTAGCCCTTACAAAGCCGTTCCATCTGGACATGCATAAATCACACATCCACTGGGAGAGAAATAAAGCCCCATGTTTGCTTCGTTGTGTCTCCCTTTCTTGTTTCGTCCCAAAAGGAAGACACTGTCCCTGCATGTGGCCGTGGATGTTGGAGCCTTTCTTCTTCTCTCCCTGTCTCTTCTAGAACATGCGGTCATGGGATATAACCAAAACAAAATATCAAAGCATAGCTTGACGTACGACTTCCCCTTTGCAGCTCAGCATGAGTGAATTTACTAACACTCCTCTTTCTCGCCTCACTGAAGGGCAAACCAGTAGAATACAAGATACAAGGTCGGTAGGAAAAGACCTCTTGCGCCAATGGAAAAACAGGCAGGTATATAGCCTTTTGGTAAACACAATTGCTCTACGCGGTTTCAAATTTTCAGCAAAAACAAAGCAAGATAGTGCAACAGCGACGGGGAATGTAGTGTGTACGAGAAAACAAACAAACCAACAACTTGACAGGATAGAGGGAAAAAGTAGGAGAACAAACAAGAGCAAAAGAGCACCGACACGACGGACGTGTAGGAAGGAAGGGTAAGAGACAACAAATTTGAAATTATTCTAACAAGGAAACTCGGGTATCGTGCAGAAGAGTAGCCGCAGAACGCACAAGGGTAGCGGTGGCCAGAAGACAAAACGCCTGGCTGCCAAGGTGCCCCTCTTCTTGGTTGGCTAGCAAGCCAGCCCGGCCCAAGAATCCAACACGGATCGTCGATCAAAAGCCTCATGGAGACATTCAGACGTTGGAGAAAGGGATAGACGGGTGGATAATCGAAGGTGCACATGGAAGGTAATGACGACAAGGAAATGATCATGGCGGGGTCGTAATGGCACAGGCCAGGGGAGCCAATGTTTTTTTTATAACAAGATGAGGTAATTGCTAGGCGCAATACCAGTCTCGCCATTTGGCTTCTTAGCCTGCCACCACCGTCCGCTGACGTCAGATACTTCGAGAATGTCGTGCTTTTGGAAGCTGATTTCGTTGGCGTCATCTGGGTTGGCCTCGTAGCTGTAGATGGCCTTTGCGCGGTAGGGGTACTCGATGGTGGCTTCTTGCTGAGATTCTTCGTTTGGCGCTTGTGAGGATATGGCACCAAAGGGAGGCGCAGACGAATTGCGAGCGTTTGCGCCAGCGGGGCCTCCTGGGTAGCCGGATACAGGAGAGGAAGTCTCGAAGCCATTCAGCTGAGCGGATGTGTACATTTGCGGGGCGGCGTTTTGCGTCACTGGGCGGTTTGTATAGCCGTTGGAGATTGGTCGGGATGAGCGCGAGCCCGATTGCTCCTTGTTGAGGGCATACGAGTCGACAAAGGTGCGGTGGCTGGCTTGCGGCTGCGATCCGTAGTAGAAGATCCAGACAATCTAGGTCATGTCAGTGGGGGGCGGGTGATTGGCACACTGTGTATCGTACCGCGATCATGGAGAGCAGGATGTAGCCGGCAGCAGCAGCCTCAAAGGGAGTGACGGGCGAATAAACAAGCGAGTTGACAGAAGAAGTGGTGAGGACAAGTCCGGCGGCAAGAAAGCCCACAATCTGGGTGAATCAGCAAGTGCGTCGCTGGGGGGGGTTGCTGTGAGGGTTTGGCACTTACCGCGACATGGTAGGTCCGCTCAGCATCCGAGGCGACTGTGACGGTGACACCGGCGATGCAGAAGAACATGAAGACGAGGGCCCACCAGGCGAAGTTTGGGAAGCCGCCGTGGATGGCGGATAATATGGAGCTGATAAAGGAGATGATCCAGGCGAGCTACGCGCGAGGTTAGGGAGGGGGAGGCGGGATGCGCTCTAGAGAGACTCACGATGGCGATGGAAATGGTGGCGAGGGCGAAGGGATCGCCGACGATGCGGGCGAAACTGAAGCCTGACGACTGCTGGCCGTAATTGTCCATTTTGGAGGTGAGGGATGAAAGAGAGGCTGGGGAGGGGTCCAAGAGAATGTGGTGGTGGTGGTGGTGGTGGATGCAAATGAAGGTGAGTGCGCGTAGTCAGTGTCTGGTCCAGCGACAAGGGCGAGGCGCAGCGAGTATATAACGGGGTGGTATTGTGCAGCCGACGGGTGAGCACAAGGCGCAAGCGGCGGGACGGCAGCTGTGAGATGTTGGTTGGTTGTGGATTGCGAGGAGTGGGAGTGGGAGGGAGAATGGGAGGATGGGAGGAATACAACGCAACACAGCACAACACAGCACAGCAAGCAGACAGACAGACAGACAAACAGGCAGGCAAGTATGCGAGGGCGTCGAGGGGCTTTTGGCAGCTGGTGCGAACCTGCAGAGATGCGACGGTTTCAAGTCGGACAGGCAGGCGCGCTCGATTGGCCAGCCGGCCCGCCCAGGGTTAGTCGGGAATTGCAGCGGGTCCCACTCGTATGCATCTGCAAATGCCACCCTCTGTCCGTCAGCCAAAGGCCTGGACGCTCTCGACTGAACACGCGCGTCGGCTGCATTTTACATTTCCTGACATTGCCTGTGAGCCTCTCCTCCGTAGAGCCGCCGACGTATTTCTGTAGTATGTATGTATGTACAGCACACGAGGGCACGCGAGCCATACACATAGTACATCCATACACACACACACACACACACACACACACACACACACACTGCCTACATACTACTACATACTACTACATACTACTACAGCACTAGTTTTGCTTCTGCGCCGTCTGGGCGAGACCGACTGGCGTAGGGATATTGCCTCGACATCGACTAGGGCTCCCCCTCATGCAAGCTCGACCCAGCGAACCCATCGTGAACCACCCCCCTTCGCCTCCCCTTCGCGCCGCATGCCGCCATGCCGCCATGCCAGCCCACCCCTTGGTGGCGCCCCCATGCGACTGGCTGGCTTTGTCTGTCCGTTGCGCTCCCAAATCACCGTCAACAGCGTGTCCCCTGTGGAGTCATTATACGTACTTACTTACGTACAATACACTCATCACCGCCATCATCAGTTCCCCCGGCACCTGGGGCCTTGCCACCCCATTCGAGACGGCGCTGAAACGCCCTTCACACAGCATGGCCCTCTCCGCAGCCCTACACGACATCACCTCGACATCATGGAGCCCCCGTCTGGCGCTTGTCACGCCTCGTCATGTTTGACCATTTGCCTCGATGACATGGCAAAATGTTTCTGCACTATCCCTTCCCGCCCGCACAAGCTCGTCTTATTCGCCCACCCAAGCCCAAACATGCCTCGTACCTGACATCCGGTCCCGACGCCATCCGCCCTCATGCATGCTTCCTCAACCACACGCCCGCCATCTGTCGCACATGCTGAAAAAGCAATTACATCCATCCATCTATCCACTCCCACCAGCACAGTGCGCCACACCAACGCGACATGCCTTTTAGACGTCTACAACTGCCCACTCTCCCTCTCCAGCCTATCTCAAGCCGTCAGCCGCGGCCCTCTTACCCGTGCCCGTAATTTCTTCTGCATTGTTCCATGTCGCCCAACGTAATCTTGCGACAGTGCTGACAGTTCTCACAACTCGTCTTCCTCGCTATCGTCATCATTATCATCATCATCATCTTCTTCTTCTTCTTCTGCCGCATCCCCATGAACCCCTTCGTCCTCGTCCTCGTCCTCCTCGTCGGGCCGCCGCCTGTACTCCTCCCTCACCAGCGCTTGCAGCGCCTTGGTAAGCCTCTCGTTGTAGTCCACCCAACACCTGCCTGCACCAAGCACCATGACCTGCTTGTACCTCTGATTGATGAGCCCATTTCTCCGCCGTAACTCGGACATCTTGAGTGCTTGCTGCAGCTGCCGCGCCTCTGCTTCTGCAATCCGTGGCCGCAGCGCCGCAAGCTTGGTGTAACCATCCGTCGTAGGCATGTGCTGATCCTCGAGTGCTTTGAGTTGAGAAGCTGTCGTCGCAAAGCTAGTCGCGCGCTCTACCACCAATGCTGTCTTCTGAGCACTGTCAAGCCGACCGCTATCCTGGTCATAATCATCGTAGTCGCTGTTGCTGTTGCTGTCGCTGTCGCTATCGCTGCTGTCGCTGGCCTGGGGCTTGAGGACGTCCTTGTGCTTGCTTACTTGTTTCGTCAGCCCTAGACCAGCGGCTAAGCTATTGAGTTCGCATACATAGATTGTTGGCCTCATCAAGCAGCGCTGTCTTCCCCGCTAGCTGCTGTAGTGACTGCTCAATCTTGTGTATCCTATCGGGTATCGTCCTCGCCTTGTCCTTGGTCACTTCCTGCGCGCCTCCGAGAATGTACTCTAGACGATCCAGCCGTGATTCCAACAGCGAAAACGTGAACAAAACAGCCTCCTCGTACTCATCCATGGCGGTGGTGGTGAATTGCTATATTGGTCTGCACATGCGGATGCGGACGCAAATGGCGCGCCTGCCCGCTTACCTGGGGCGGAGCGGAGGCTGGATTTTAGCGGGCGGCGGCTATCCGCTTATCCATCCATCCCCCCGACACCTCACCGAACTCGGTCATCCTGTGCGTGACACCAAACGTCAGCGGAGCCCTCTCAACCTTACTTGCCACGGTCAAACCAAAGCGTCTCTTATCACACGACCTCGGCGCGCTACCTCTCCAAACAGCAACAGTGGTGCCCCTTGGCTTCAACCGCATGCGCGCGCAATAACGTCCACCCAACACTCTACATCCTCTAGGAGAGCATGGCTACCTACTCCGCGATCAACCCCGAGCCAGCAGATGAGGACCCCATGTCGTCAAGTATCGGATCGCTGAGGGGAAGAAGGTCAGACATACACACTCCCCAGAGCCTGTTCAACACAAGCTGACGGCAGCAGAAGACGCAGAGGCAAGCAAGATGCCGGCTTCAAGGGACAGGCAACGTGGATCTCGAGCGTCATCAACCTGGCCAATACAAGTACGTTCCTCGCCTCTCGACACCAGCCACCATACTGACATTTCTAGTCCTTGGTGCTGGCCTCCTGGCCATGCCCTCTGCACTCTCCAAAATGGGCATCTTCCTTGGCATATTCGTTATCGCGTGGGCTGGCACGACGGCAGGGTTTGGCCTATATCTCCAGACTCGATGCGCGCGTTATATTGATCGCGGACATGTGTCATTCGCGACTCTGTCTCAGATGACATATCCGAATCTGTCCATCATCTTTGATGCTGCCATTGCCATCAAATGCTTCGGTGTGGCGGTCAGCTACCTGATCATCATTGGCGACCTAATGCCGGGAGTGGTCAAAGGCTTCGCACCAGGCGCTGCACACATTACCTTCTTGATCGATAGACAATTTTGGATTACTGCCTTCATGTGGGTACTACGCTCAAGCACCACGGGATCTGCTGGCTAACATGTACTAGGCTCGTCGTCATCCCCTTGTCCTTCCTTCGCCGCCTAGATTCGCTCAAGTACACGAGCATAATCGCCCTTTTCTCCATTGCATACCTTGTCATCCTGGTTGTAGCACATTTTATCAAAGGCGATACCCTCGCAGACCGAGGAACAGTGCGTGTATTCCAATGGGCAGGCCCTATTCCTGCCCTCGCTGCATTTCCCGTCATTGTCTTCGCATACACATGCCACCAGAACATGTTTTCGATCCTCAACGAGATTGCCGATAATTCCCATTTCCGGACGACAACAGTCATCTTTGCCTCGATCGGCGGCGCATGCGCATTGTACATCCTGACTGGCATCACGGGCTACCTTTCCTACGGCGACAGCATCCATGGCAACATTGTCTCCATGTACCCTACTGCGGCTGCCAGCACCATCGGCCGCCTTGCCATTGTCATTCTGGTCATGTTCTCATATCCTTTGCAAATGCACCCTTGCCGCGCCAGCATCGACGCCTGTCTGAAGTGGCGTCCTGGTGGCGGACGCAAACAAACCGAAGGCAGCCCCTCACGTGCCAGCCTGATGAACAACGCGCCCAAGCCAGGCGCGCCCAAGAGTACCGAAATGAGCGACTTCAGGTTCGCAATCATCTCTACCGTTCTCATTGTTCTTTCCTTTATTACCGCCATGACTGTCTCGAGTTTGGAAAAGGTGCTTGCCTATGTTGGCTCTACCGGCTCAACCACTATTTCCTTTATTCTTCCCGGTCTGTTTTACTACAAGATCTCTGATCCAGAGTCTGCACACCACCAACGGCTCGTCAAAGACGAGGATGACGAGAATGAGTTTCATAGTGGCCAGGTGGAGGGTTACGTTACACGTGAGGGTTATCTAAACCGTGATCTCAGGCGAGGGTTGTTGAGGAAGATGGCGCTTGCATTGAGCATTTACGGTGTCGTTGTCATGGTAACTTGTTTGGTTACAAATACCTTTTTAGTCGCGGCAGCCGAGTGAGACAGTTGTGCTTGGTCTGAAGTGTGAGCATTTACATTTAGCGGGAGTCTCTTTTTTTGCAGCATAGTAGAATGCTTGGTCTGAGGGCGTTGGACCTTGTCAATTTCTTGACGCTTGTTTGTATTCTTACAGATAATCACCATCCTATAACTACGCAAGACAAATGCTGTAGCCTTTCTTTCTTTCTTTTTTCTCCCCGGAAAATTTCCTCTTGAAACGCCGTATATCGTAATGCTTGTGTCCTCTCCTAAGAAGTCATGCTCGTTGAATTTTCCTCTCCCCACTAGAAATAAAAAGCCTCCTCTCTAACCCTACACCTCCTTCCTCTCTTTCTCCGGCACCAAACTCTTAAACGCCGAATCCGCTTTGACCACCTGGCCCTGTATCTGTCCCACGCGGTACTGCGGCTCCAAGATGCCCACCATACTGAGGATCCGCCACGCTGTATCGCTGGGCTGCGCACCCACACCGACCCAGTACCGCGCGCGCGCAATGTCGAGTTTGATGTCCTTCCACGGCCGGCCGTGCGTGTCGCCGGGCCGGGGAGCTTGCGGCTTGGGGTCGTAGGTGCCGAGGACTTCGAGGGGGCGTGAGTTACGTGCTGTTCTATCCAAGAGGTTAGCTGAGTTTGGATAAGTTCATTTATTTATTTGGCGTACCGGGCGTGTGCGACGACAATGTTGTAGAATGGAGCGTGCTTCTTGCCGAAGCGGGCGAGACGGATTCGTAACACCATTGCGGCGCTGGCAGTGTATATGGGGTGTGTGTGTGTGTGTGGCGGGAGGGGTGGTCGCGGCGGCGCGATAGATGCGGGACTGGATGGATTGTTGGTGGTTTGGGGATCTTTTTGGAGCGCCCGAAGATCAGCCGACGATGGGGATGGAAGCACGTGCGGAGGCATGGTCGAGGCGATACTCTGAATGTGTCTTATGGGATATTAGATACGTCATATGTTAATCTCACATTTCCATAGGATTCTGGAGATTCTGAAATCTTTATGGATTCAAAAGTGCTGTGTTTCGAGACTGCTTCGACCGCATATCTGCCTACCCAGCCCGGGGCAGTGATGTAATTGCAAACACCACGAACTGTATTTGAGACTTGAAAACAATCCTTGAACCCCGCACTCACTTTTCTCCCATCGAACTCCCCATAATCAGACTTCGATAATGGCGATCAGAGTAATTCTTCGATTCACGTTTTGATCCATGGAGTATGCTAACGCTATGATAGACTCTGTCTGCCAAAAGCGCTGCTGCGCTCGACCAAGAGCTCATGTCATCTGGCGCATTCTCCATCGATCAGTTGATGGAGCTTGCCGGTCTCTCGGTGTCACAAGCAGGTAATATCAGCTCCAATCTGCACTACAATATCTGGACTAATTACCGCAGTGTTCAAACTACAACCCCTCAGCAAGGGCAAGCGCATCCTCGTAGCATGCGGTCCTGGCAACAATGGCGGCGATGGCCTGGTCGCAGCTCGCCATCTCTTTCACTACGGCTACCAGCCTACCATCTACTACCCGAAGCAAAGCAAGAACGAGCTTTACCAGGTCAGTGACGAGTATCCGATTGACATCCATCTTGTGCATACTCACATGCCCCAGCGCCTAAAGAAGCAACTGGAAGACCTCAAGGTGCCATTTACAGACGACTTTACCGGCGCGCTGAAGCAAACCGATCACATTGTCGACGCCATCTTTGGATTCAGTTTCTCTGGAGAGGTGCGCGAGCCCTTTCCAAAAGTCATTGAGGCACTAGCGTCTACCAGTGTCCCCGTTCTGTCAGTTGATGCTCCGTCATCTTGGGACATTGAGGATGGCCCGCGAGACTCCGGGCCAGGCAAGGGCTTCATGCCACCAGCGCTCATCAGTCTAACGGCACCCAAGCCTCTCATCAACAAATTCTCGGGCCGTCATTTTCTTGGTGGCAGGTTCTTGAGCCCTGACATGGCAGACAAGTATAATCTTGATATACCCAAGTATGAGGGCTTGGACCAAGTAGTCGAGATGCCTGTTGAGGGCGGAAAGTTGTGAGCATACATCATCACCGTGGTATAACTTGATGTCTCGTCTCTCTCTTCTCGTCTTCTTCAAATTCAATCTAATCAGAAAGACCTCCCGATATACGATTGCGGTGCACTTCTCTACGCTATGGTCTGGAATGTACTTGCTTGTTGTGAACTAGCGTGCTCTCCCCCGCAAAGCCGCGGTACGGCTAACAGCGGTCTTGAAGTGTCGTCGGAACCCCAGCTTCGACACACCTTCGGGTAAACAGCAGTCGCGGTCTTCTGTGAGCCGCGAGCCGGACAAACTCCAGTATTTGTTTCTTCTGTTCCATAGTGTGGGTTGTCACCTTTTTTTGTCTGCATATCGTACAGCCATTGCGTACCCATCCTAAAGCCCAGCGTGCAGCGCAAGTGACATCACTCCCCCAGAGACCCACGAAGAACCTACGAGCTCGCTGAGCTTTGGAGAGATTCCAATTCCTTAGCCCAAGATGATTCCCAAAGCACCTTCGCGTGAGGCTTTGGCCTTGCTCAAGAACACAATTCGACCTGCCTCGGCTATCCGATCGCAAGCACAGCGCTGTCTCCTCTCCTCCACTTCCCGCCCTACGACACTTGCGCATTCACGAACTGGGAGCTTGCACCCAGGGGCTCGCAATATTGCTACCTTTACACATTCACACCATGCCGAGGCCGTTTCTGTCGTTCCTACAAATGTTGACACAAGCAATGCCGACTTCAAAGAGAACAAGCGCCAGATGGATGAAGCAACAGAGAAGCTCGTCAATCTCCACACCAAGATTGCCCAAGGCGGCCCGCAGAAGGCGAGGGACAAACACATACAGCGAGGCAAAATGCTGGTTAGGGACAGAATCTCTGCTCTGATCGACCCTGGCACACCCTTTCTCGAATTGAGCCAAATGGCGGGCCACGAGATGTATGGAGAAGACGATGTGCCTGCCGGTGGCATTGTGACCGGCATCGGCACTGTCAACGGCGTTCAGTGCATGGTGGTCGCAAACGATGCCACAGTCAAAGGAGGCACATACTACCCCATCACGGTAAAGAAGCACCTGCGAGCGCAGACGATTGCCCAAGAGAACCGCTTACCGTGCATCTACCTCGTCGATTCCGGAGGCGCAAACCTTCCCAATCAAGCAGATGTTTTCCCAGATGTGAACCACTTTGGCCGTATATTCTACAACCAAGCGCGCATGTCAAGCATGGGCATCCCGCAGATCAGTGTGGTAATGGGGCCATGCACAGCAGGCGGCGCCTATGTGCCCAGCATGAGTGATGAGAACATTATCGTAGAAAACCAAGGTCACATCTTCCTAGCGGGCCCGCCTCTTGTCAAGGCAGCCACGGGCGAGATCGTGTCAGCAGAGGATCTCGGTGGAGGCAAGCTTCACAGCGAGGTTTCGGGCGTCACAGACTACCTAGCAGTCGACGACGCACATGCGCTTGTTCTAGCGCGGAGAAGCATTGGCAACCTCAACTGGCACCGCAACCAGACAGTGACTGCACAGCCGAGCTATCAAGAGCCATTGTACGACCCGCAGGAACTGTCCGGCATTGTGGGCACCAACCTCCGTCGCCAGATACCCATTCACGAGGTGATTGCACGCATCGTCGACGGATCATGTTTCGACGAGTTCAAGCCGCTGTACGGGTCGACGCTAGTGACAGGTTTCGCAAAGATATACGGACACCAGGTGGGCATTGTTGCCAACAATGGCATTCTCTTCAGCGAAAGCTCATTGAAGGGCGCCCATTTCGTGCAGCTCTGCGGCAAGCGGCACATCCCGCTCATCTTCCTGCAGAACATCTCGGGCTTCATGGTCGGACAGGATGCCGAGAAGGGTGGTATCGCGAAGAACGGTGCCAAGCTTGTGACTGCTGTAAGCTGTGTCGATGTTCCCAAGTTCACAGTCGTGGTTGGGTCTAGTGCTGGTGCTGGAAATTACGGCATGTGGTAAGTGTTTTCTGATTTTAGACGTAAGGTTCTGCTTGCTGATGTGTGAATTTAGCGGACGCGCATACTCTCCACGGCTCATGTTTACTTGGCCGAATGCAAAGACATCAGTCATGGGTGCGGAACAGCTGTCGTCTGTCATGGAAGCGGTTGGCAAGAAGGTGGATCCTGCGCTCAAGGCAAGAATCGAACACGAGAGTGAAGCAATATTTGGCTCGGCAAGACTGTGGGATGATGGCATCATACCGCCGGAGCACACCCGACGGGTTCTCGGCATGGGACTGCAGATGGCGTGTGGCGGGCAGAATCAGCGTGTGGACAAGGAGAGCACCTGGGGAGTGTTTAGGATGTAGCAAAAGAAGATTGGCAGAAGCAAAATTCCAGAACGCGCGTTTGCTTGCTTTGTCGTCAGCCTGATCTTCGCGTGTTGTTGGTGAATTTGATTGGAGTGTTGCAAAAAGAGCGGTTCTGTCATTGCGCGGCGGATGCGATCACAATTTCCGCCCCCACAAAAACCTTAGGTCCGCCGCTTCCGAGCGTCTTGGCAAGACCCATCAAGACCGACGACAGGCATCCTCAAGACGGCGCAAGCATGCTTGGGAAATGCTTGTGTGGGGGCGTACGTAGTACTGTAAGTATACAATTAACCTCGCGGCTAGTCACAGTCCTTGTTCACGCCTCTGGAGAGCGACAATACATATGCACTGCCAATCAAGGGCGGGCAGGCGGCGGCCCTGCGCCACAGTTCCCTGTCTCCGCCCCGCCAAAGCTGGGTCCCCTCTTTGTTTCAACCTTTCGTCAACATGCCACCAGCCATGACTAGAAGAAAGAAAAATCTTTCGGGCCAACAATAGCCGGCAGCCTCGTCTAGCAACCGTCCCAAATCGGATATACATAATGTGGCGCCGGAACCAACAAGTCCAATCTGGCGCTGATGGTCTTGGCGGCCATGCCGACCTGCCTCTCGCAGATGGGGGGAACGAGGACGCGAAGAGCGGGCGCATGCAAGGTGACTTGCTGACGCTGGGAATACGGGTTTAGGTGTCCAGCCTGTGTGCCACACGCCCGTGATCGTAATTAACTCCAGTTCCGCTCCCTCTAGGGCAAGGCACCGTGTGTTCCTTGTGCTGCTTGTCGATCCCGCCCACTCTTCTTCGTCACTTTACCCTCCTTCACGCCCTGCCTTCCCATTCACACGTTGCCCTTTCCCTTCTTCCCTCTCTACCTCTCGCCGTCGCCCGACTTGCCCACTTGCTACTCACCCAGCTCCCGCTTCTGCTCGTTTTGTTTCCCCGACTATCGCATCTTGCCGCTAGGCTGCACCCAATATTCTGGAACCCCACTCGTTAGCATTAGTTTAGGCGCATCTCACATGCCGTCATGAAGCTATTCAGCCCTGCGCAAGCACTAGCGGCCTTCTCTCTGCTATCCACGGACATTGTGCGACCACTCACCCAGGCTCTGACTCTCGATCCCAATTCCCCAGGTAAGGACTTTTACTTGCGCTCAATACTATGCGCGTCTACAGTTGGTTGACTTGATCGCCACAGACTCTATCAAAGATGTATCGAGCAAGGTTGCCAAACAACTTGTCGCGCAATATGCCACAATTGACGACAAGGGAATCCATGTCCTGGGAGGCTACCCAGGTATTCTCTACCCGCCATACTACTGGTGGCAGGCAGGTGCCATGTTCGGCACACTGCTAGACTACTGGCACTACACTGGCGATGACCAGTACAATGAGATGGTCCGCGAAGGTTTGATCCACCAGTTTGGAGAACATCTTGACCTGGTATTTACCTCCTTCTCTTTCTCCCAAAGACACTACGCTCGGGCAATTACTAAATCTCTCCAGATGCCTTCAAACCAGTCCAAGAACGAGGGAAACGACGACCAAGTATTCTGGGCCTTTTCTATGATCGCCGCAGCCGAATATAAGCTCCAAGATCCTCCGGGTGACCAGCCTGGTTGGCTCGCCATGACGCAATCCGTCTTCAACCAGTTTGTCGGCCGCTACCAGAAAGAGATCGCCGACGGGAATTGCGGTGGCGGCATGCGCTGGCAGATCTTTCCATGGCTGAATGGGTGGACGTACAAAAACACTGCGTCAAACGGAGGTCTCTTCCATCTTGGAGCCAGGCTCGCCATGTACACTGGAAACGACACGTATGCGGTCTGGGCAGAGAAAGCCTTTGACTGGATGTCAAATAGTCCTATTTTGCCTGGCGATGGACAAGTCTACGACGGCACGAGTATGACTACAAATCCTCCTTGTAGCAAGGCAGACCAGACGCCATGGACGTACAACTACGGAATCATGATAGCAGGCGCGGCATATGTATGCCTACTTTGTTCCCAGCTCAACGACGAAGGCTAATCATATGGGCAGATGTACAACTATACTAACGGTGCGGAGAAATGGAAAACGGCCCTAACTAAATTCATCAATAAATCGAGCATCTTCTTCCCAGAAGACAAGGGCGGCGTCATGGTTGAAATCTGCGAGGCCAAGCAACTCTGCGACGCCGACCAAGAAAGCTTCAAAGCATACCTCGCCCGCTGGCTTGGCATCACCATACAAATGGCGCCGGAATTCGCACCCCAGATCCTGCCCAAGCTTCAGAAATCCGCCGTGGCTGCAGCGCAAACCTGCGAAGGGCCGTCGCAGCACAACGGCGGCCCCCACCAGTGCGGCATGAAGTGGTGGAACACGGGCTTCGACGGCATCGGAGGCGTAGGGCCCCAGATGACTGCTCTCAACGTCATTTCGGTGCTCAACGCCCAGCGCGTACCTGCGCCCTACTCGCACTCGAGCGGCGGCACGAGCAAAGGCGATCCCGGCCTGGGATCCGGCAACGACGACGTCAGGCTGCCCAAGTTCCAGTCTGAAATCACTACGGCGGACAAAGCCGGCGCAGCCATTATTACCATCTTAGTGGCTGCCATGTTCATTGGTGGATCCTACTGGATGTTGAATTAAAAAAAAAACCCTGCTGGGAGGCCTTGATCATGTACATCTTGGTTCCATGTGTCTGGAAGATGCAAGGGATCGCTCTTATCTTTTTTCCTTTTTCTTTCTTTTCTTTTTTCTCATATTCTTCTTCTACCTTTTCTTATTTGTTCGGTCTATACCCATCCGCAAGATGGAACGAATGATGGCATCAATGGTGCGAAATGAGCACCTGGGCGTTTTGGAGCATCTTGTGTTGACATTTGAATCGGATATCCGTCGCGGAAACTATTTATCTCGTGGCGTTCTTGTTGTATATGTACATCCTCAGATGGGAGTCAATATTCCATTATTATTTTTATTTTTAAAACATTGACTTGAGGCCTTCAGGCTTTTAGACGGAGGAATAGTTTCTTTGTGATTTTTTCCCTCTGATTTTTATCTTCACCAAAAAAAACTGCTCTTTTTTATGCCTATGGTACAATTACTTGGCCATCAATGCGAACGCTTCAATATGCTCTTGTGTGACAAGATCTCGCAACAGTGCATCTCAACTCGATATTCACGCGGCATCTCAATATGAGCAAGAATGTATTGAAATCTAACAATGGGTATCAGAATATTCAGCCAACGCTACCAACGCCTTACCATAATCAACTATCTTTACCCCGCCAAATCTTGCAACAGTGCCAAACTAAGTCAAAATCATAACAACTCAAATCGCCGTCTATTTGAAAGCTGTAGAAGCTTTCTCTCACGACCTGGCAAGCACTCAAACATGATACTCTGTCCTAATAATGTCTTCTAATCAATGTAGCGCCTCCAGCCGTTTGCAACAAGACACTTCTTCCCCTTGTCATCAATGCCCACGACAAATCGCTCCCATCGAGCGTCTTGCCCAGCGCCAAGAACTAGTACAGTCTGGTCATCCAACCAACCAATCAAGCCTTTCGTGGGCCTGCCGCCTGGTACGCCTGGAATGCCCGCACTCAGGGTGGCAGATTTCCCATGTGGGCCCCAGGACGTAGGCTCATCGCCCATCTCAAACTTGGCCGTCGCAGTGGGATACGTGTCGGAGAACTGGCGGGGCAAAAGCGGAATCTTGGACAGTATGCCGTACTTGTGCTGCGTTGGATCGGCTTGCGAGGCGGCAGCTACCGCCTTGAGGTCATAGATGTGCAGCGTGGATTTATCTGAAGTTACGGCGAGTGTCGAGCCATCGGGTGAGAATGCAAGAGAGAAAATGGCGGCAGGGTCGACGCCGCGACGAAGTTCTGCTAGTTTGGTGCAGGATGGAAACGACCACAGCCGTATGATTGTGCCCTGTTCACTGGCCGTTGCTATAAGGTCGCCATTCCTGCTTATGCCAATTGCGCGTAGCGGGCTTTCGTGGGCGGGAATAATGCTGACGTTGCCTGTGTCTAGATCGTAAATCTTGACTTGTCCAGCTGCCCTGCCGGGAAACGCGACGATATTTGTGGCCAGCTCGCACAACCCAAATGGATTGTTGACCGTTTCGTACTCAGCCGTCTTTGCTGGTGGTACCTTCATCTTGTATATGCATAGCGAATTCAGCAGCGCAACGACCATGTGCGTCTGCGACAGGCGTACGCGCTGTATGGGTGTCTTGAACTCAACCGAGGTGGTAAAGCGCTCTGTCTTGTCGTTCCAGATTTGAACCTCGAAGATGACGTCAGCATTGGTGACCAGTGTCCAGCCGGAGTCCTCGGGACGCACCTTGTTCTGGGGATACTTGGGCTGCTTCCCTCCTCCGACTAGGGCAATGTAGCTCTTGTTGCCGAGCATCTCTGCGCAGCCGATGCCGCCGCCGACCTCTGCGGGAACGTCAGCATGGTGCCGTTAGTACTGGTGGGTAGCAAGTACCTCTGGCGATCCTCTCCTCGCATGTTGTAGATGAGAAGACTACAAACGTCAGCTAGCATCGGTGGATTTTTTTTGAGTGGGCGCGTCATACCGCGGAAGCCTGTCTCGAGTGCTACTGAAAAGTGGGAGCAGTCGGCGTTGAACGAGGCCGATAGAACAAAAGGGCCTGTGTCCGAGTCGAGGATGGGCCTGGTATTCATCGTCCGTCGTGGTTATAAGGTAGCTTGGCTATGGGTTGTTTCAAACACCCAGGTAGGGTGGGGCTTCTTCGTCTTGAGCGCAGAGGTAGATGGTGTACTCAGCACAGAGACTGCAAGTATGAAGAGGCCGGTCATATGCTAGACCCATATTCCCAAAAGCGACTGAGGCGACATGTGTAGGGACAGGGCGGAGTGAGTTGGCGACGACGACATCGAGGGTCCACGGCTCGAAGGTCACAGCTCACCTTGTCATCTGCGCCCGCGTAACAAGGCTGGCTCTTTCCCCGTAAAGCGGGAGCTAACCGGTTACGGCAAGCGTGATTGGTGGGACGCAGCACATGTATGTACGCAGAGGACGGTTCACTGCCACGCCGAATGCTACTGCACGAATGGGAGAACCAAAGAATCAAGAGACAATGAGAGATGGGGGTTGCTTGACCGTACCATGGCAGTGTGGGGAGACATGGGTGTCTCTGGCAGAAGCAAGTACAGATGCGTGTTTGTATGTAAAAGGCCGGGACTTAGCACGCGTCGAGGCCGACATGGCAGTCTTACCAGGAGTCCGCAAGGCGCAGAACCTACACGGAAGACAGCACCAGGACAAGTGAGTACAAACGTGACGGCGTTCCCGCTCACTCAAGAGATTTGCTCTAGGGCTTCTCTCAGCGTGCGCGACAGATGAGAGCCTCTCTTTGTAGTGCACATCATTCCCAAAGCAGTCGAGCCAGGTGGTTGCGCCAAGAAGGAGACACCGACCAGGGTGTTTCCCGCTAGCGAGCCCCTTTGCATCGCGCAGGGAGTAGCTGCCAGTGTCCCCAAATTTCCACGACGACACCGCTCCAACACCACAGACAGTCATCTTCCTCTGTCTCTCCGTACATCCTCGCCCGCAGTCTCGCCTTCTCTTCCGGCGGTCTCCATTGTGTCCACACGGCTCCATCCAAGGCCACATTACATCCACTCCACAGCCCATCATGTCTTCGGTACGACACTCCTCCCCACGACACCACGTCTCCGCTCCTTAGGCACACGAGACCACCCTGCCCTCTCCACACGTCCTTGCCATCACTTCTCGTCACTAACAATGCCCCAGGCGCTTAACAAGACGCGCAGAAAGAAGAATGTCAAGAAGGGAATCCAGTTCTGCCTGATGGTTTGCGGCGCCTCAGGTACTGGCCGGACGACCTTTGTCAACACGCTTTGCGGCCAGCAGGTGCTCGGACACAAGGAGGTCGATGATCCCACAACCGCCCACGTTGAGGAGGGCGTCAAGATCAAGCCCATCACTGTCGGTAGGTTGGCCCTTCGGCGGTAGATACTGCCGTTGCTCCCTCACGCAGCTGCTGACAACGAACAGAACTCGACGAGGAGGGCACCCGTATCTCGCTCACCATTGTTGACACACCTGGGTTTGGAGACCAAATCGACAACGAGGCCAGGTAGGCACCTTGCAGCCACCATCACAACGCCAGCTCACCTTTGATGCAGTTTCTCAGAAATCGTTGGATACCTGGAGCGACAGTACGATGGCATTCTCGCAGAAGAGTCGCGTATCAAGCGTAACCCGCGATTCCGGGACGACCGTGTACATGTACTCCTGTACTTTATCACGCCTACTGGCCACGGGTATGTCCTCTCTTTTATGTTAGCCAATGCCTTGCTAACAACCGTCCCAGTCTGCGCGAACTTGACATTGAGCTCATGAAGCGCCTTTCCCCCCGCTGCAACGTCATCCCCGTTATCGGCAAGGCCGACTCACTTACACCTGCTGAGCTTGCCGAGTCGAAAAAGCTTGTCATGGAGGACATTGAGCACTACCGCATCCCTGTATACAACTTCCCTTATGATGTTGAAGAAGACGATGAGGATACGGTCGAGGAGAATGCCGAGCTCCGTGGCCTGATGCCCTTTGCCATTGTTGGTTCTGAGGACATTGTCGAGGTAAACGGCCGACGGGTGCGGGCACGACAGTACCCCTGGGGTATCGTAGAGGTGGATAACCCCCGCCACTCGGACTTCCTTGCCGTGCGAAGCGCGCTTCTGCACAGCCATCTTGCCGATCTCAAGGAAATTACGCATGACTTCCTATACGAGAACTACCGTACCGAGAAGCTCAGCAAGAGTGTCGAAGGTGGTGCTGCTTCGTAAGTGTTGATGTCCCCCTGTAAATTAACTGCACTCTAACGGAAGAAGGAACGACTCGTCGATGAACCCCGAAGACCTCGCCAGCCAGTCGGTACGCCTAAAGGAAGAACAGCTGCGCCGTGAGGAGGAGAAGCTGCGCGAGATCGAAGTCAAGGTACAACGTGAGATCAACGAGAAGCGGCAGGAACTCTTGGCACGCGAGAGCCAACTGAAAGAGATTGAGGCGCGCATGAACAGGGAACAGAGTGGCATGGCGCATGACGACGCGGACGACGCTTAAGCCTGTTTAAACCGTATGCGTATGGCCACTTGGGCCTTTGCATCTACTGTGGCCTTGGGCAGCAGCGGCCAGCGCGCTTGGCCCGGAAGCCAAGGAAAGTGAGCAGAGATGCACTGGTCATGAGGGTTGGCTGTCGGGCGTTTTGTAATGGGCGGCCGGTGCATTGCTGACATTAAAGGATATACTCGAATGTCGGGCTTCATTTTCTTCTCACTCTCAGGGGCCTTTTTATCTTTTAACGGGACAGTGTTTTAGCCTTTAGATGTGGTGTGCGGTTTACACGGTCCCAACACGACACAGCTTCTCGTATGTTTACTTAGCCTTTCGATACTTATTCCCCCCGCCTTTTGGTCCTTTGTAGGAAGTAGTAATTCATATTCTAATATCACTCTGTCGATGGCAATGGGCGCGTACATGTGTGTGTGTGTGTGTGTGTGTGTGTGTGTGTTTGTACTGTTTGTTTCCAGCAGTGCTTGCTGCCAGTGAGCAGGCAGCACTGTGGGCATGGCTCTTTCCAATGAGTTAAGATGGACTACTCCAGACTGCATGAGGCTACTGCAGTGGATGTTCTGGATGCACTTTTGACCAGCTTCAGCATAAGAAATTATGGTAATGCTTCGCGAGCATGTCTCACCGCCCTTCGTCATAGTATCAAAACTTCAATCATCTTTCATCCAACCATGGATACCCACCCACCCACGCTCTCGCCATCGAATAGCCTACGAGGTAACCTTGTTCGGATCATCACTGCAGAGAGAGATTGGTCCTTTGTTGCGTTAAATTGCGTATACATGCCAAGCATGACGAGTCGGTACATGGATGGTATTTTTCTTCTTTTGCGGTGCCCATGCTGCCTCTCCATGTGGCGACTGTTGAGGGGTTTAACAGGGGCTTCTCAGCCACTATGCTACCAAGATGAAGGGGAGGGGGCTGTAGAGCCATTATTGCTTGCTGGCGCGGTTGCCGACGACGTATCGTGGTGATAGTGAACAACACACGGAAAGCCATCGCTGCAGTCAGCTACAGGATGTGCTCAACTCAAGCGAGCTGCCAAATCGATAGAATGCTGCACGTCATGACGCCGGTACGTAACGACCCGTCTTACTCTCGCCATCGGTGAATTCCCAAGTGCCAATGCAATCTTGTTTTCACCTCTGTCGGATGGGCGGTCTTGCTACAATCACCCTCCTCTTGCGTTGGGCATCGAAGTCGCAGCGAAGCGCCAGCCTTGAGATCCTATTCGATAGCGTCCACACGTCTACGGCCAACTTCATGGTGATGGTGACAACTGCCGGCCATAGAGCTTCCGGTCTGGTCTCGTATGTGTCGACTGTATTGAGCGTCTCAGCAAAGACGGCGACTATCAAATGCCTATACCCCTAGTGTTTTAACTACTGGATATTTTGCCAGACAGGCTCAACGGCTGGGCCTACTCGAAGGCCTTCAGACTTCGCAATCGGCTATGGGAGAAAGGATAGCTGATGGTGCAAGGGTCCCTCTATGTCACACTATGCCAAGAGTGACGGTGATTCGAGTATCAACCGGAAGTATGAGGGCACTCTGAAGCCATTGGAGCATCTCGACGAGTTGGGTTGCAGCGATTTGGGCAAGAGATGTATGTATGTGTGTTCCGGCAAAAGGAATTGATGATCCCAGCCTACAATGGCAGTCGAAGGAATGTGGCTTTGGTGACTTGTGAAGTTGCAGCATCGGTGAGCTCTCTGTACATGTACGCTCGGCCACTCAGACTGCAATGCAGCGCACCCTAGCCCTCGGTCCGCTAACGACCATCTGGTGGCGGAGTCGGGATACCGACATCTGCCGGTAGATGTGGCGCTTAACAAAGGCGTTATTACCGCCCGAATGCTCCAATACCCCGACTACTTGGCTTTATGGTATTGGCCGCTTCAGTGTGGTATGGCCTCGATCCAAGCCTTAGCCGTGGAGACGGGAACCAGGAGAATGGATGGCGCTCAAGGGTTCGCTCGCACAGCACTGGGGTCGCCGCCGGGAGATTGCCTTGAAAGGGATTTCTTTCCATGCTGGAATTGGCAGATGGGAGGGCGGGGGGACGGAGTGCTGGCAGGGAACAAAGATGTGAGTGGACTGGGACGAGTCTTGCAGGTGGCACCGGTATCTTATGCAAAACGCTCCATGGGAACGGATCCTTTGTCCAAGTTCCACTCTGTGGCCGACCGCACGAGCAGTGGGGCGGCAATTGGGATGAGGACTGGTTTGAGTATGGTAGCAGTAGTGGGAGGATGCAGGCGGCTTGGATGTATACACGTTGGTGGCTTGGGCGGGCAAGGGCACAAGAGAGTCGGTCTCGACGCCCTGAGTGTGCATAACCGATGTTTCGTAGCGGATGAAGCGAGGAACCTAGGTTCGTCGATCGGCAGGGCGTTTAGCTTGCTGACGGCGGTGCATGACGCACGCCCCCGCCCCACCTTTTCCCAACGGGCCCACTCGGACGACGTGATCTGGGTCGGCAGCAAGAAGCAAATAATGGCTGTAGCCGCGCAGTGCGCGGCAGTCTTTTAATTCCGCTGGAGACGGGATGCGGCGACTTGATGAGTCATCAGGCTGTGCTTTGGATGCGGATGCTGGGACCGAAATAGTCGTCTGATGGTCCAGCTGGGAGCTAGCGATTCGTAGTCGTCGCCGTCGCCGTCGTTGCCATCATGTATGCGGCGGCGGCCGAAGCGCGTCTCCAGTTGTGCAAGGATAGCATAACTAACTACGTGTCCATTTGTTCTTCTTTTTATGCTGCATCTGCATCTGCATCTGCATCTGCATCTATGTATGTATGTGCACAAGTACATAGGGTATGTAACCTCGGCCTCGGCCTCACATGCACTGCATTGGCGACTACTGCGGGCGCCTGGGGGGCGTTGCCAGGAACCGAAAGACTAATACACTAGACAGGCATACGCTCGGATGGGGAAAACAGAGCCTCCTGCTAGCTACATGTGGCCACAATATCAATCATGGAACCAGCCATCTCAGCAACGCCATGCTATGCGATGCTATGCAGCACCAGTCCAAGTTCCACCCGCGTGGTTCGGGAACGCCAGCTGATGCGCCTGGTCTCACAAGCCGGTGCACAAGGACTAGGACAAGGGCATCCGCCCACAGCACGTCAGCTACCCACTGTCAGAGTTTTCCGCAACACTGCTTTGGGTCAATGGGCTCACCGGATGGTCCGGCGAAGCTGAAGGCAGCTGCGCATGTGCAATGGGGCGTGGGCGTGGGCGTGTGGGTGTATGCGTGTGGGTACGGGTGTGGGTGTGGGGGACGCCACCTCGTGTCGTGAATATGGCGGCGCGAGAGCCGCACCGAGGGCGATGCCAAGCACGTTTGGCCAGCCCGCCTTCGGATATAATGTTTGCCAGGTTGTTGGTTGAATGTGAATATTGGCTTTGCACACTTGGACCCGTGTTGCTCGGCGCCATGCCAAATGCTCTCCTGTGGGTAGCTGGCGGGCTGGCGGGCTGGCGGGCTGGGTGGCCGACTCGATTCCCCCCCGTTGCCGCGTTCATGCAGGGTCTCCTCACCATACATCCATATACATACAGTACTGTACCCACACAGGCATGTGTCCGGGGGTCAGGGGCGGCGAAGAGAAGGGGCCTGCATCGAGATGGATCGAGGGCCCCGTTTCCCTGGCCCGATGCAAAAGGAAAGAAAGAAAAAAAGACTCGGTCACAGATAAGTCTAGACTCGCCAATCGGATTGCAGATCGGTGGAGAGAAGTAAAGGCACCCCTGCACGCCCAACACAGCCACTCACCTCTTACCGAGTTCCATGGCTTCCTGAACGCGATTGACAGACACGGAAGCAGGGATCCCTCTTCCCCGGCGCTGATGCTCCATTGTGCTAGTCGCTTTTGTGTCCAAAATGCCTCTCCGCAAAGCACGGCCAAGGTTGCTCGACTATGCTGCTATGCTTGCACGCGACTGCGGCGGCAGAGCTAGTAAAATGGACCCTCGGACATGTTCGTCATCAGCGTAGCAGGCTGCCTGGTGCTGGTGCACGAGTGGGCAGGTACCTCTTGCACTTTACTGGATCGCTCCTTCTCCTGGCAACCTCCTTCTGTACCACCTCCTGCCTTCTCCACCCTTCCAATTGGTCACCTCGTCAGGCATCCTGCTCCTCCTCTCCCACACCCATCAAACCACCCATCCCCAACAACACCATATCTGACGCCATCCCTCGACGCCACCCACGCTTCTTGTTCAAAAGCCCATCCTTCCTCACCTTGTCCTGGCTACTGCTACTGCTACTACTACAACTACTTCGACATACACACACTCACCTCGACACATCACTCACAACACAACATGGATCGACCACAAGTTTCCATACCTCCAGTAAGTCACCATGGTCATGTCGCGTGTTTCACATACTAACTCGGAGACACTAGGCTGCGAATGTACTTGGGGTAGGTCACCTGCTCCACCACGCTTGACTCATGATACTAACGCGCCTTGCCCTCGAATAGACAATAGGAACTGGTGAGTGAACTGCCTTCGTCAATTTAGAGCCTATACTAACTTGATCATAGTGTATGCACATCATGCAACCCCATTTTTGCTCAACTGTTGCTAACATGCGCTTCCTCATTGCAGCTGTTGGTGTGTACAGGTATGCAGACCATTCGAACAATTGCCATGGCAGCCACTGACAGTGAACAGATCATCCCACAGTAAGGACCACAATCCCCTCGATATAACGTCAACTAACTTGGCCAAGAATATGGCACAACTGGCGGCGAAAGAGCACCGAAGGTCTACCAGGTTCTATGCTTATCCTATGGTCGATATGTAAGACACATGTCTGTCAACATGGACGCCTGACACTAACAATAGCAGGCGGTGTCCCTTTTGGTGTATATGCCATCGTTCAGGTATGGCTGCAAGCATCAACCTCGAGCACCCGCTAATATGGCTTAGAACTTCAACTTTGCCCTCAAGTTCCAACCTCAAGCATTCGCCAGTCTCACTCTCATTTCCTGGGGCCAGACTCTCTACTATCACAAGTCAGCTTACACCTTAGACTTTTCTTGGTTGAGGCTAACAAGTAATAGTAAATGGCGAGCGTGGACAGCCACTGTTGCGACGATTGCCCTGGCTATAAGCTTCGGACTCATGGAACTGATACTCATCCTTACCCTGCGTGTAAGTTACCCCGTAATCTGCTCCCTGGTCCTTCTCAGTTAATCATGTCTTTGCAGGGCCCGTACAGCAGAGGTGTCGAATGGCCGATGATGCTCATGGCTATCTCGGCAACCGTCATCCAAGTCGTCGGCCTGATCCCTCCGTTTTTCGAACTCGCAAAGCGGAACGGAAGAGTCATCGGAATCGGTATGGCAACAGCTAAATGGTCGCAAAGGCAGACACTGTAGCTAACATACTTAGACTTCTGGTTTCTCACCATCGATTACCTTGGCGCCTTCTTCTCGCTGATGGCCATCGGTATGCTCGCCAGGCTTTTCCTAATAGAACATAGCTAACAACAGCAATAGTCGCACAGCAGTGGTTCGATGCCCTCGGCGCTAGCTTGTATATTGTCTGGTATGCATTCCCGCTTCTCCTCCACTGCCACACCTTACCGAGCTCTCTCGCTAACATCATCTAGCATGTTGTTAGAAACTGGTATTTTCGCTTCACAAGCCATCTGGCTTTGGCGCGTTCGACACGTACGTGCCGAAGCCAAGAAGGCCGGAAAGACCTACGACGAATACATTGCAGAGAATCCAAGCAAGAAGCTGTTCGCCACCGAATCCTCCGAGACGTTTGTCGATGTCGAAGCAGCGCACGAGAAGCGAACGGCGAGCGCATGTACCGAGAAGCCAGTCATAAGCCAAAACGAGCACAGCACCGCCGCACCAGATGACGCAACACCGACGTCGACAGAGCCCTCGCCGGAAGCGCTTCAAACACCGCCAGCTGCTGTACTGAGGCCCAGCGGGTCTGGTCCATGATAATTACGACGACTTTGTTTTTCTCGAATCCCATCAACATGTTTGCGATAACCTGCCTACTTTGCGGAAAATCTGTCGACGATTACTACTTTGTAATATCTTACTCTTTCTCCAACCAGGAACTAAAACATCTGAGCTCAAGGAGTCTATGAAAAAATTATAGCTGGTGTATGTCTATTTCAATCTGGGAATTTTATGGGCAAAAGCGATCAATATGAAACGTGTATGAATAGCACAAATTTACGGGAACTTGGTGGGGGCGTTTTTGGCGTTGCTGTGTGTAACTTCAGGGAAGGCTTGCACAACAAGGAACAGCAACTCTCCGGAATATTGAAATGGCGGTTATTATTGTAATCCATGACGAAGCAATTAATGAAAACTTTGATTACCTACTGTTCAGTCTAGACTTCTTCCCGTTACCCCTGAAGCCCCAACGTGGTTTGATGCTGACTGACTATGCTAGGTTTCTTCAGCATGCTGATATAATCATAGTATGACATAGTTGCACAACGGGGGTAGACGTACACATAAATTGGGAATCAGAACAAGGTTTACATGGCAACAAGTATGTGGAACACGTAACAAACTTTGTCCTTCCATCTTTTAGCTTGTGGATACATGCACCTAACGTTACGAAGAAAGAAGATAACAAAAACGCACGTTCAGTACATGTAGCTACTCGGAGCCTCAGGCCCGCTTGATCGTCGTACAAAAAAAAGCTTTTGCCTCATCGCAACTCTTTTTTCTTGATCCATGTCGTCAGGCAACCCATGGCCGGCCATCGGTGCCTAGTGAAAAGAAAACAAGAAGAAGAAGAAGAAGAAGAAGAAGGACCAGAGGAATGAAAAAATTATTGCGTAGCGAGGGAGGAAGAGGGTGTTCAGCCCGACATGGATATAGGGCCGAACAGGGTGGGGGGTTTTACCGTCCTAGTAGCTGTATGCATGTAGCTATGTAGTAAGCGTGTGAAAGAGTACATAAGCCTACACATTATTGGTACTCGTGCAGATCCTTCTTTCCTTTTTGAGGGGTTTGTCCGAATTGGAGTTTTTGTATGCGTAGTGTACATAGTACTAGGTAAGTGTTGTGTACATGCTATGCTCACTTGCTGGCTGTTGCCATCCCCAAGCGATGGCATGTATGATGCAGCCACGCAGCCTAGAGTGTGTTTAGATCAAAGAAAGGCGCAAAAGCGGAATTGTGAAGTGGTGTGGTTCTGAGCCGATGGTGCAAAAGTCGCTTGAAGCAAGGGGCGGAAAGCTACTATTGCTTTGCGAGGTAAGATGAGGGGTAGACTCCATGTCCTATACATGTATATGCATGAGGGTAAGGGCAAGAAAACACAGGGAAGAAATTTCCTTTTCTAGGTCGTCGTGAGTGTTCGTGGCTTTTCAAGCTTTCTTCTCAAACTTGTTCCCAACAAGCACCTTTTCCCCCCATGAAAAAAAAAAGAGCCGATGCCGATACCTATGCCGATATCAATCATGCCGCGACCTTCCTCTGATTTTTTTGTTCTACAGGGGTCGAGGTCGCTAGGAACAAAATCAGTAACCCGATGGCCATCCCCCAGTCCCCAGGATCCTCGTTAATCGCGTGTGATTTTTCAGGCTTTATCGGCGTTGATGTGGGTCTAGTGATGACGATGGGTATGGCAAATATGCACAGCAACCCCAGGTCGAACGAAACCAAAGTTGACGTCATTACTGGTGGTGTAGGAAGCACGCTGGCCACTTGGGAGGTTGAGCAGGGGAATAAGTAGCCATTGCTTGCAAAGACCAAGTGTCTTTCGGGTCAGGTTTGCCACTTCTATGGTAGTATTACACCCTTTACCATCACTACTGTCAGAAGGTTCACAAGTCATCAACATTGCCGGCTGAATAAAATTTCCGATTCGACGTCTCCTGATGGTACGTCAAGGCTGGGCCATTGGCTCTACCAGTCGATCCAGGAGCTTTGAGCCTTGCGCGCTGCAAAGAGAGTGTTTTTGTCTTTATCCACGTATTTCCTGTGCGATTACGAAACAGGCGCTCACAATGAACCCACGGTCCAGAGAAATGCTGTTGTTTGGGTGGTAAGCAGGGAACACAAGTTAAGAGTAGGGGAGGAGCTGAGCCCAAGCCGCCACGGTCTTTTGCAAGCTTCCTCGCGTTCTAGGCGATGCATAGATTACGATGCAAAACTGAGATGACTTGATATGCAATAGCTTAGGTATTCGATAATGGATAATGGCAAAGCTTTCACAGTGAGGGGTGGAAGAAGCTGGAACGTCGAGGTAGTTTCGGGACGGTGGCACGTGAAGCGAAGTTGCGCGTCTGCGTGACCTCATCAAGGCAGCATCGCCCGCGCCATCGCGTCTCACTCCCATCCCTCTCTCACCTGTACCGCATCTCGACCTCGCGCTTTCGCATCGCACACCCATTCTGAGCAGCGACAAGCAAAATCACCATGGCTGGACCGAAATACCAGAACGTGCCGCAGCGCGACTCGCTCGACGAGGCTGCGCCCGCGCACCCATACTCGCAAGCGCCACCCAGCTACCAGGCCACGGAACCACAGGAAGCTCTCTTGCGCGGAGTGCCACGCAGCGAAGATGACAATCTGCCAGATGACTTCAAGTTTGGTGGAGTGGTAGCAGAGGCAACGCTGGATATCCGGATGGCGTTTGTACGGAAGGTGTACGCTATCTTGTAAGCACCCCCGCCCTCCCTAGGCACTCGAAACACAAGTATCGCATGTACTAACAGAAGAAAGAACCGTCCAACTTCTCGCCACCGCCGCCGTCAGCTTTGTGTCGATGACATCGGAGACATACAGAACATGGATTCAAACACACCAGTGGCCGTTGTGGGTGTCGCTGTTTGGCTCTTTCGCCTTCCTCGGACTCACCTTCTGGAAGCGCAAATCGTATCCCACGAACCTGCTGTTCCTCGGCGGCTTCACAGCGATGGAGGCCTACTCCATCTCGGTTATTGTGTCGTTCACCGAGTCCAAGATTGTGCTGCAAGCCGTGTTCTTCACGCTGGGTATATTCATAGCGCTCAGCCTGTTTGCCTGCCAGTCCAAATACGACTTTACGAGCTGGGTGCCGTATCTGTTCGGAGCGCTCTGGCTGGTAGTGCTATTTGGCTTCATGTCGATGTTTTTCCCGTACAACAGCACGGTGGACCTGGGCTATGGCATCATCTGTGCGCTAATCTTCTCGGGCTACATTCTGGTGGACACGCAGATGATCATGCGTCACTACCACGTCGAGGAGGAGATTGCCGCGGCCATCTCGCTGTACCTTGACATTATCAACCTCTTCCTGGCGATCCTGAGGATTCTGAACTCGCAGAACCAGAACTAGATGGCTGCGGGAGAAGTGTAGGGGCGCTTGAGACGCCATGGGAAAGCGTCTAGACTGACAAGACTGGGTGGGGTTGTTTGGATCTTCTTTGGCGTTGTGTTTGGTACCTCTATACACAGATAGCTGCTGAAATATTGTTATGCTCGTTTGTACTGTACATAGTATGCCGTGTGGCGAGGGCAATGACTCGACGGGCTCATGAGCTAGTAGTAGGGCATGCTCGAGTGGTTGGTGGCCGTGGATGTGACGCAGGGCACGGCCAATATTTGGATAGTGTCTGTATGTGCGTACAGTAGATACGTAGGTAGATATAATACGACATGGTTCCATGTGAGGGTACATCAGACCACGGCGGGGTAAGGGTGTATGGGTCAGGCGAATGCGTGGGCGTGTGATTGGCCAGGCACAGGTGAAACGCGTGAACCCTGGCTGTTCCGACCACGACGCTTTGCAGGACGGGGGGCTTGGCACTGTCCATATTCGCTGCCAGCTCGCCCAAATCCACATACCGTAACCTGCCTTTTGCAGGGGCCGCCTCGTCCGTCCCCACGCCATGTCCAGGACGAGACGAAGCTCCGAATTTGCCAATACATACATACTCATACTCTTACTCATACCCATACATGTGCCCTGGCTCAAGCAATGGAGGATCCGCATCCAAAAACCTACGCGAGACCCAATTTTTGCCAGCCAGTGCGCGCTCCGCCCCCCGAAAAAGTAGCGCGCTCCAGAACGCAGCTATAGTAGATACAGCAACAGCTAGCTCCCGCGACACCTGTCCACAGGGGCAATTGGATGCCGGTTGCATATCTTTACACCACAAGTGGAGCGCCAGAGTCGGATACCTTGGCCACCGAGCACAGCTTGCTTTGCTTGAGGAAGATTGAGTCTTGATTGGCGCTTGCCGCTTTCACGTTTAAACCCTGAATATCTTTTGCTTGGGTGCACCACACCGCTCCCCCCATCAATTGCTTCTGTCTGCGACTCTGCTCCCTCCCCCCCCGCAGACACTGCTACCTGCCTCACTCTCCTCTCCGCCGACGCCTCCCCCCCTCCCCCTCTCTCTGTCATTGCGCATCCCAATGGCTGCTGGTTGCTGAGATACGACGCCCATCACATTCACGGCCAAGCAATACTTGTGCACACACGACGCCCAAACTCCACCCTTGGGAGCCACATTCGCTGTTTCACAACAAGGAAACCACGACCGGGCCACAATCGCTGCCACCAGGCCATCCATCCTTACCTCATATCAAGCGCTCCTCCAAATCAAAAATAATACAAAGTCCATTTCTTCCACTCTCTCACTCTTCCTCACACTCTCACACTCAGAGACCCACACCTCAAAAGAGACTCGACCATGGCGGCCAAAGCGACGATGCCGCCTGGCAGCAGTGCGCTACGAACGCCACACACAGCAGACATGCACGCCGAGAGAGCACCCACTGCGTTCAAAAAGCGGAAGACGCAGCCGAAAAAGGCGCAAGATGAGGGGCTCATGGCCTCGCTGTGCACCCTCATCTGCGACCACCAGATTGGTATGCCCTTTTGCCAACATGCCAATACTGCTACAGCCATGTTCAAAGCTGACTTCGACCAGGCATCTCCGTCAATCTCCTCACCCTCCTTACCTTGACGCACACCTTCTTCCCCCGCGCCCGAAGCCGCACCAACAAGTTTTTCCACATGTCCTACTACAACCCAGATACCAACATGTATGGCTGCGGAACTGACGATCTCCCTTTTGTCTTGCTATGGACTATTGTCTTTACCGGAGTCAGAGTGGCCGTCATGGAATACATATTGGACCCGTTGGCTAGGCTTGGAGGCATTAGGACGAAGAAAGGACTCAACCGATTCAAGGAGCAGGCTTGGCTGATTGTTTACTATACTTGCTCCTGGTCCATAGGCATGGTATGTTTGCTCTGCAGCGGTATGATGGCGAGTGCCAGCGGTTGCTAACCAGGCAGTAGTACATCATGTACCATTCCGAGTTCTGGCTTGATCTTCATGGCATCTGGAAGGGTTGGCCCTTCCGAGAAGCCGATGGCCTCTTCAAGTGCTACTACCTTGTCCAATGGGGCTTCTGGGTCCAGCAGATTCTCGTCGTCAACATTGAGGAAAAGCGCAAGGATTATGTGCATATGTTGACCCACCACGTTTTCACCACCGCCCTCATGTTTCTGTCATATGGGTACTTCCATATGCGCGTCGGTATCGTGATCCTTACAATCATGGACTTTGTGGATATCGTATTGCCAGTAAGCAGCCTTCGCTCATCAGAACAGCAACATTGTATGACTAACAACTGCAGACTGCCAAGCTTCTCAAGTATATGGGCTACACCAATGCCTGCGACTATGCTTTCGGTTTCTTCGTTATTTGCTGGATAGCGACCCGCCATGTGCTCTACATGATGGTCTGCTGGTCCATCTACGCCTATGCGCCCGTTGACATGGCACCTGGCTGCTACTTTGCTGATTCCACGTCGAAACAAACCTCGTTTGTCCCCGCGTCAAACACTTCGCAGTTTGAAACACTTGGAGGAAACAACCACTGGGGAAATCTTCTCAAAGCCTACAGTGACCGCAATGGACCCATTTGCTGGAACCCGGAAATCCGTTACTACTTCCTCGCCCTGCTCCTCACCCTACAAGTAATCTGCTGCATCTGGTTTGCCACCATTGCCAAGATTGTATACAGGGTCCTCAAGGGAGATGCTGCTGAAGACTTGCGCTCAGACGACGAGGGCGAAGATGAAGAGGTGGGACAAGACCAGACCAAGACCATCTTGAATATGGCGACTACATGCGCCGAGTCTGGCATGAGTTCTCTGCCGCCGAAAGAGGAGGAAGTCGGCGTCGATGCTCTGACATTTGCTCGCATGAATGGTGCCAGCCAGCGACGGCAGACCAGAAGGGAAAGCTCGCGAGCGAGTGGTATCAGCATTCCCGGACACGGAGATCGCAAGGAGCTCTTGGGTCGCATTGGCTGCGACAAGCCTTCGTAAGCTTCGGTTGCTATTGTTTTGATAAGTCTTGCTGGCGTTTTGGCGCGTAATATAGTGTGAGCAATACGCGGTTTTTTTGTAGAATCACAGAGGTAAACGACACCACTGTCGGGTTGTATTGCTTTGCAGGTGTCGCTGGATATGTATACCCTACTAGAAGGTGATTGTAGAACATTTCTTCATCCATCGATTGCTTAAGCCGTGGTCAGCATTGCTTACGTTCGCGTGTAGGCGTGTAGGACGACTTTGGCTTGATTTTCGTGACGAAGCTGAATTCGGTGTGCTGTTGGATCAAGGGAGCCGGGCGAGTTCTCCCACCCTCGGCTTGTCTTTGACGCGATAGCGGGGCTGTTAGACCGACCTCGGACGATAATGGACACCGAGTACTCAGCACCACTACCACTACAGCTTGCTGTTACGTCCAAAGCCGAATTGGTGGTGTCTGTACACATACACACAATAAATCAGAAACGTACCAGGCGACAGCTATCCACTCCGTCTAGCAAAATCATTTTTTCCCTCGAGCAACCATGGAGGAGAGAGCTAGTCCTTGTTTACCGAGCCCGCCATTCTACACTGTCGCCAACCTTAACAACTTTCGGGATGCCGCCTTTTCCCTAAAAACGTCGTCCGGAGCAAGAATACGAACAAAAATCTTGTTCCGTAGCGCCGAGGTATCAAAACTGGATCTGGATGGATGGAAAGCCGTGCGTGATATCGGCGTTGCGCACGTCTTTGACCTCCGCTCAAAGCCTGAAGTCGACAAAGGATGGGCAGGGATCGTTGGAAAGGACGCCAATGCCACTGAAGACGACGTGCGACCCGGCTGGATCCAGGCCATGAACGAGGCCAGTGTACAAAGGACGTGGACGCCAGTATTTGAAGAAAGTGATTACTCGCCCGAACGGCTGGCGGAGAGATACTCAAAGTATATGGATGAAGCTGTGGCTGGATTCGTCGAAGCGTACCGTGATATCCTGCAGAATGGGGGTCCGGCTTACGGCCAGATACTCAGATACTTGGCAAACCTTCCACCTCGCGGAGAAGCGGACAGACAAGGCCGAGGACCTATTCTCGGCGCGCTCGTTCATTGCAGTGCGGGAAAAGACCGAACGGGCATGTTCTTCGGCCTGCTGTTTGACTTTCTCGGCGTCGCGCGGGACGAGATTGCGAGCGAGTATCAGCTTACTGAGCTGGGGCTTCAGCATGTCCGCGACATTGTCGTTGCACGGCTGATGCAGAGTTCGGCGTTCAGAAAGTATACGCTCTCGGAAATGGCTGCGACGTCGCTGTCAAGCGAACATGTTGCTAAGATTGCGCGAGGCGAGGCCGGCGAGCAAGATGAACAGTTCCATGTGCCGCCTGAGATGCTGGAAAAAGGGAGGCAAGCCGCGCTCCGTATGGTGGGTGCCAAACGCGAGAGTATGCTAAGGAGTTTGGAAATGCTGGATGAGGAATTTGGTGGCGCGGAACGATATATGAAGGAGAAATGTGGACTGGATGATGTACAGCTTGATTCACTGCGAAAGAATCTTGTGGTAGAAGCATAGTTGGGATCAATCACTTACTTTTTACTCGAGACTTTACAAAAAAAATAAGTAACTGAGACTTTGCTTGAATCTGTTACGCGATTGTACTCACATCCTGTCCGCAATGTTATTTGCCACATCTTGGCCGTAAACTGCCTTAATCTATGCTAATGTTACCTCGATTCCAGCGGGCTCTGACTTTCACGATTATGGAGTCAAGACGCATAAGAGTGCAGCTGATAAGGAATTTACACGCAGTCAATTCAGGCGTTTAGCGGATGTACTTGGAATAGTAGATGGAGACAGTTTGCGCAAGCATCAATCTCTAGCTTTAGCCGGTATCTACTAAAATGACATGGAAACTAGATTGCTGTCCAGAGAATTGCACATCAAGGAAAAGCTATAAAAAACACAAGGACACCGGCATCACTTACTAGGCCTATATCAAGCCTGCCAATGAAGATATTTGATGAGAATCAAATCTTGGCACCAAAACAGGGAGTGATACGGCAAGGCACACTGAGAAAACTCGAAAGGTCGCAGTTGGAATGGACTGAGCGCCTACTCGTGAGTCTGCCCATCCGCCTCTCACATAGGCTTTTCTTTAACACTGCATCGTCTAGGCTTATGAGGAATCGAGGTTGAATAGAACAATGCGAATATTCGATAGGTGTCCAGACTGTGATGTTAGCGATATTAGTTCTCAAGATAAGCCAGCTTGCGTAGAATATTGTCCCAGCAGTATTAGTTTTTCAGATGTAGACCTACTATCTGGGAGATTCTAGCCAATGCACTGGTTCTAAAAAGGACCTCTTCAAACATATAGTAATCTTAGCGTCAAGTCGTGATTTCATAGATTTGTGGTTAGAATCACGCATTAAGCTTCAGTGTTGTATAACATTCCAAGCGGATTTGAAAATTGCCAAGCACATACATAAGCTTATTTCTACGATTTTTGCATCTTCTCAAGAACAACTTGTACTGTTCCATCGTCATCGCCCATACTCGTGTACCTCACCTTGTACCCTGCCGCCCAAGCATCTAATTCATCGTTCCCTCTCTGTGCTACGCGTGCCAATTCTTCCGCATCAGCGCCCAGTCCAACTACGCTATCGAGCAAGAGCCTCGTAACATCCAACTGACGATGAGCCCTAGCAGAAAAGGATTTCCTAGTATAGAACGCCATGGCCCCAGTGATTACACCCGCACCGAGCAAGCACACTAGGCCTACTAGGAGAATACTCGGCACGTATGTGATGCGGTACTGTTGCTGCATCTCAAGCGCTGGGACCTTGACAGTGTATTCGGGACGGTTGTGCGAAGCGCTATTATTAGACGCAGCCACCTCGTATATAATGCGCTGCGTCTCACCGGATGCGTATAAATAGTTGAGGGCAAAGTTGGTGAAGGAGTCGTTGGCTTTGGTACCCCATTGGTCGACTTGCTCAGCGGCCATCTTGTTCAGTGCGGGACCAAGACCAGGGATCACGGAGCCTGGAGCATGAAAATTGAAGTTACTCCATTGGAATTTGGCAAGTCGAGATGGAATGATTTCTTTTTCTTGGGAGTCGGGAAAGTGAGCGGTGTCGATGGCCCAGCTACTGATACTCGATTCGTTGCTCGGAACGCGAGTGGAGTTGGCGAGACCTTGTTCGCGATACAGCACACAGCGCAGCCCACTAATCGACATGAGTTCTTGTGTTCCGTTGAATCCCCACTGAGTCATGTTGAAGGCACGGTAGCCAACGTTGCCGTATCTAGACGGAGTCGTGTCGTTGGATAAGTCGAACCTCTCCAAGTGACCTAGATACGCCTCGCGATATCCCAAAGAAAAAGCAGCATATGTGTAGCTGTCGCCGTCGCCCGTCTGCATGTTACCTGGTACGCCCGGATAATTGGCTTGGAATATCGTGTTGTTGGACGTTGCGGTGGTGTTGAGCATTAGACCGATCTGGGTGTTGATCCGTGACAGGGGCTGCATGATGGATACTGACAACGGTAAATCGGGGGCGCAATCAACAGAGAGTCGGTAGGCTGGTATGTTTTGTAGCTTGGAAATAGATGACGGCAGAGATCGTAGCGATTGAGTTGTTGCGTTGACGCCCACGTAGGTACCATTGGTTAGTTTTGAAGCGGCGTCTTCGTACGATAGGTCGGTCAGGAGGCTCATCATATCCCTGGCGACTTGGGCGTTCTGAGACATGTCGAAGTCGTATAAACGCAGTTTAATGTCGTTGTCCATTCCAAGGTTCGCGTTGACCACAACATCAGTCTGCAGTCTCAATGCAACTAAAGTCTTTGAAGAGGCGAGTTCAGAAAAGGCCTCGTACGCGATAACATTGCTCAGCGCAGTTCTTGAAACAGCGGAGAGAATTGTCAACAGGGCAAAGATGCCAAGTGACCAGGTCTTGCCGAGAAGTAGGTTGTAGAGATGAAAAAGGTCGTAATTTCCACCATAAGTACCGCTGGCAGCTACAAGTGTGCGAATAGGAATCGGTTTCGACTGCTGTTCGTTCACAACTGATACACGTGCACTTCCAAACCAGACGAAATTCAAAGCTGTCATGAACAAGGGTGCCAGTAGTGCTCCTGTGACGACATCGATCGCTTTTGCCTGTGCTTGGCTAAGACGACCGCCAATCTTCTCACCCGCGAATGTATCGAAAATACGCGGATTCGCTCGGACGCATGCTAGCCATGCGATAAGTGCGACAAGTGGAATCGCTAGAGTTAGGACGATTTGCGCAGCCGACCATGATTGCGAGGAACTTTTCTTTAGACCCGGAACAATGGAAGTCGTCGTGGTAGACACAAGGCCTTGCTTTGCTTGAAGGGATGAGGAATCCTGAGTCATCGGTACTGGGCCATAAGGCTGAGGGTCAGATCCTCCCAGTAGGTGGAAAGTGGTGTTTGCCATGGCTCGGTAGAGAGTGCCATGGAAGAAATAGTGTGCGGTTCCTGCTTTAATATGTCTGCCTAGAAGAGCATCCGGATTTAGCACAAGCATGTCAGACGTGTCTTTGGCCCCCAAATATTCTGTCCATTCAGAATGCGTAGTTCTTGTCCCTGAAACCCCATGTTGCAGATTTTAAATTCCGTTGCTTTCGAAGCGACTTATGAGCCAATAGAAATGCGAAGCGCGGAAGCCACATTGCTTGCCTTACATAGCGGCGCACTAGAGCGTACATAGACTAGCTTGCCGGGCGTTGCACCAACACCATGACCATGATCTCTAGAAAGTATCCCAGCCATGCATCAAAACATCCTCAATGCAGGCTTCGGAGATCTGCGGTTGTTTTCAATCCCGTAATTGACTGAAGTACTTGCGGCTGGGAAACGAACACCTAAGGCTGGCTTTGAATTGGACGGAATAACCAAGAGAGCCAGCAGCAGCCTGCGAGCTACCGTGCCCGTTTCCTGACTCCTAGATTACAAACATAGCAGCAGCCGAGACGATTCGGGATCAGTACAGTCGGCGTCAGCGTAGGCACAAGTGGGAACTGTTCAACGAGTGCACGCTACTGAAAGAAGGGTTGTGGGCAACCAAGGGAATAGCGTTCTGTCGTTGTCGAAGTAGGGTTGTCGTTGGGCAAGGGCGCTGGCGTGTGGGGAGGGTTACGGGCCTGCACAGAGTGCTTTTTATCAGTTGACGGAGGTCCACGTCATTTAGAGAATCTATGAGATAGGGATATGTCAGTCCTAACTTTTACTTCATCGCAAAGGGTGAAAGCTGATTATTGGCTGTGGCGCAGATTGATCAAGGGGTCGGCTGGTGCGCTCTTATTCACTCAGCAGAGGCGCCACATAACTATCCGCGGAGAAACGACATACCTACATGTGGCTAGTGCGCCTGACCCTTACGTAACACCACGCCAATACCCAGCGCTTACTGCCATGACTTGGCCGAGCCTGATGGAGCTCACGTCGGTTTTGTACCGATTACCGCTAAGAAGCCTTTCTTGTCTCTAGCTGGGACTTTCCTACGCTTCGCCATCGGCAAAAATTAAAGTTCGAACCGTGTTTTCCCGAGCCAGATTCACTATGCGCGCGTCTCAGTTAATTTCAAATCACATCCCACAATCCAACCAACAGCGGTAACGTTTCATCAACTAGAAGCTGTAGAGGGCGCTAATCCGTGCTATGCGCGATAGAACAGAGGGGCGGTAAAAAATGAAAAAAGTGAACTCACTTTTCTGTTTCACTTTTTTTTTACTCATACTTTCTCAGTCGACCTGTTCCTTCAAAACTTCTCAATCGTCTTACCTAGCATCCACCCTTCAGTCAGCCTACTTCTCGTACAACTATCAGAACAGTATCCAGTATAGTAGGAAAATTCTTGTCGCGTCTATATTCAGGCGAAGTACTCCAGCGTCATTGTAAGGGCCACAAGTTCAACGTCTTCAGAGTCTAGTACGTTTCAACCTCCGTATGCTTCTCACAGCTTACTTGTATCTCTGTCCTATCTTAATCAGGTCTAGGAATATGTGCTTTGTCTTAAGCGCGTCCCTTGCGCTATTTGTTATCTATCTCTACGACTTATAGCTATGTTTCGAGGTTACGTTAGCGGTAAATGTACATAGGATGTAATGTTGAGTGTGATTTTTAGAAGTTCACTCGCTGTAAGAGTTCACTTGCTATACGAATACGTTATAGGTATATATAGGATCTTATTTTAAAGTTAATAAGTACCTTCTTTACGTAACTTAGTGCAGAGATTGGATTTTAGCTTGACTTTTGCCCACTTAGTTGCGGGTCGCTCCTTGACTTTTTAAGCTCAATTACCTATCATGCTACACTAAATAGCAACTTAAGAGTTATGTTCTAATACTTCTTTAGTAACGCACTTCCAACTAAGTACTCCCTTATCTAGCGCACTGTATTACTTATCCACAAAAACCAACTCTTTGGGCCTTAACTATAGCTACGCACTGCCCTTCTTGAAGATTCCTTTTCATAATACCCTAGTTATGTAAGAGGTGTTATCTTAGGTAGCTTACTTTATAACTAGGTAACTATTCATATACTATTAAGTTAATTACCGCAGCGTGGAGAAAGAGACTAACAAATTTCAATATTGCCAAGTTGGTTAAGCGGCTAGGGCATGTATACAGTAGCAGTGTTCTAAGCGCCATAATGTATATATAGGCGCAATATAATTTACTAATTTACTTTGACTTCTTCCTCCGATACGGCGACGCTAGTCCTCCGCTCAGTCTCCCACCCTGCACATTCCAGTCCGCTGCACTCGCCGCCCCAGCCCTGTCTTCCGATAAACTGTAGCCGCTAAAGTTTCTTTCTTTAAAATCATTCCAGCGCTCGCGAAGTGTCTTCTTCTTGCGGTCTGCTTGTCGCTGAGCATCCAAATCGACATATCCAGAACCGAGGACTGCCGCGATAGTACTTGCAGTTGCGCCAGTGTCGTGTTGATTTATAGGCTTACGTCGTGATGTAGGCGAAGTGGATTGGTTATTAGGGTATTTTGGTGGCTGTGCTGATGGCTCAGAGTCGTAGTAGATTGGCGGTGTGTCGTCGGAATCGATGTTGTTTTTGTTAACGTTGGTATTGGCATTATTTGAATCTGACCTGTCGATGTCCTGAGTGTAATCTGTTTTTGTGCCCATATTGTGCCTGGGAGAGAATGCAGCAAAGGGGCTATCAAGTTCGCAGTCTCGTAGATGTTATGGCAGTAGCTTTGTGCATAACAATCGTGAATAAAGTTCAAGGAGTGGGGTCAATAGCGCCAATGCTTGGCGAGTCTCCAGGCAACAGCGAAACTGACGTAGGGCGGGGTGGTTTGTTAGAAACGAGTGCCTCCATACATGCGCCCAGGTGGCACAGCAAGGTCAGCATTTCCACGATAGAAGACCTAACGTGCCGTACTTTCGACGTCTTAGCTACATGGTCTATTCCATTTTACTATTTCATTAGTTGGATAACTTGCGAGATGCTTGTATCGAGCATATACTACCTAGGTAGATATATCTAGCTAGTACTACTATATGCTTCTACAAATGTTACTAGCTACACCTCCGCTTCTATAAACAGCCGTTATAGTAGGATTCCTATAACAAGACTGGTCGCAAGTACTACATACAAGGCCTCTTAGTGACCCTTCATAAACAGATTAATTCTACCAATCATTAGGATATAGCACTTCACCAGACCTACCACTTCCCTATAATGAGCCCATTTGCGCCCATTAGGATACAAGCAAATGTCATTGACCACATTATTGTGACCTTTCGTCAGCACGAGTTGCCTACGTACTTCTACATCAGCCTTTTCCACATTATAGAGTTTTGATCGGCAATGATTTACCAACGTGCCTTTTTCGTATCGATGTTTTATTGTCAGTCTCGTTGAATCGCAGACTTCAATGGTGCCCGATCTTGATCCACGATCCACCATTGGCTCTTTTCTCCCATTGAACCTCACCACAGGTGTATCACCAACTCGAATTGAAGGATTGGATGCGTGGAGTCCGTGAAGACCACAGATAGAAATACGATGTGATAAGTGGTCCCACCATTCACATGACGGGAACAATGCTGGTGATTCGATACAATAAAGGCCACGAGCAATAAATCTATATACAAAGGTCGTCCCTAACTTCTACAATATCCCCAACTTCTGCTTGGTATCAAGTCCTTGTGGATCTCGTCGACTTCGTAGATATCACGTGATCTCTCGTCCCATGGTCTTGATAGACGTGAGGCTGAGTTATCGTTCGTCTGGTTGGGTAAAACGCGGTGCTTCCCCGCCTCGTCTCGTGGATAGTAACAGCCAACATAGTTTCTCCCTTTACTTTCGTGCGATAGAGCAGTCCTTTTGGCCACCGTGTAGTCTCAGGCTAGACATCGCGCCGGTTTTCTATGTTACCTAAAGAAGAAGCATAGGCACTCTACGATTACGGCTACGTACTATTCCGCTAGCAAGGAAGTTTTAAGTACGCACTAGGCGCCTTTGCGCGTAGCCCTATGATCCGGAGAATTCAAGGCGGGGGCCGGTAATTGATACAATCCTATGCCACACCTACTGTTGATGGTGACACTCCGACTTCCGCTCCACAAGGTCAGCGCGAGACGAGCGTGCCAGTTGTTCTTATGTACGGTGAACATGATTGGATGGATGTAGTTGGTGGTTATGCTGTACAGGAGAAGATCAAGCAAGAACGAGTACGATTGCTGGCATCTGCTTCACCTGAAGAGAAAAAGAGCGGTTATGGCGAGGCCAAAGGTCATCATCGTCAACAAGGCAGGACACTATGTTTACCCCCATGGTGGGAGCAGTTCAACAAGGTCATGCTTGAGGAAATGGACGAAGTTCAGAAGAATTGTACCTGAGAGCGTGCGTGTGAAGACGGATTAGCATAACAATGATATTCACGGGAGTTTCGGCCTGATACAAAACTTGAAGGTTAAAGTAGAAGAGCTTACTAACAATAGTAGAAATGTTGTACAGCTGCAAAACTTACGTACGATATCTATAGGCATTAGGAGTTATGCTTTTCTAATCAAGATTCCAAAGTGACCAAGTATGCGATTGATAGATACATTCTAGCCATTAAGTACACTATAGTACAAATTCCTCAGCGTTAATAGGTAGGAGATGGGAGATGGGACGGAGGAGGGCGGCAGTAATAAAATCAAGCAGAAAAGCGGCTAAACATAGAAAAGAGGCGGCTGGGCGACAGCATTTTCGAGCTAGCACTGCGGCCAAAAGATAGAGAAAACCGATCGACGTGGATTTGCATTGGGAAGACGATTCAAGCGTGGCATTATGGCGCAAGAGATCGGCGCTAACGTGCATCGCGCATAGGTTTTAGTGATCAGGATCTTCGTACCCCACATATGTTGCAGATCCGATTTGTTAGCGCCTCGGGACAGTTTCCCGTCGTTGCTGATCATCTTTTCGCGCAGCTTGTTAGTTTGATTTTGGCCAGCATCTTACTCGCGACGCAGATGGTGGAACAACGAGACAGGATGATGCCGGACTCGGGGCCTGCGCTGAGTCATGTCGACTCCTAGATCGAACTCTGTCAGTCCTCACCAACGACAGCTTATACTGGTAACGGCAGTTTATCACCGCGATTAGTTTTTCACCAGTGTTTTAGTGTCGCTATGTTTCACCGGCTTTTCAAGCATGATAAGCAGCCCTCTTTGCCCTAGGAAACAATCGTACACCACGGTGTCAACATGCTCCTTCCGTCTTTGCACTACATTTTGGCATCGGCAAGCGCATTCTACTTGACAGCAAGCGCAGGCCCATTGAGCGATCCGGCAGCGGATGCACTGGCCCAGATACCTGCATGTGGGGTAAGAATTCTATTGCACAAAAAAAAGCTTCTACTGACCGTTGCACAGCTTCAATGTATCGTCCAAAATGCGCCCGCCATCGGCTGCCAAATCACTGACATCGAGTGCCAATGCACATCAAAAAACTCGACCCAGATCTTACAACCATGCTTGGAAAACCTTTGCACTTACGAGGAGACCTTTAGTTTGTTTAACATAGGATTCTCACGTAATATTGCTAATATTGCTGTAGCTATACTCCACGTCCAAGCCTCTCTTTGTAACAAACCGCATGATTCGACAACAAAATACATCCAGGTTAACGCATACGTCACGGGCATAGTGCCAATCATAGCCATTGCAATGCGCTTCGCTTCTCGATATCTAGGTGGCAACGATTACTGGTGGGACGATTGGTTACATCTAGCATCTGTTGTGAGTACCCGGCCGATAGAACTAGTCAGATCTTACTCACAATTGTATTAGGTTTTGGTTGTTCCCGTAACCGCTGCTTTACTCAAGTGCGTTGAGCAAGGAATCGGCCATCATATATGGGACCTGACATATCCAAATGTAGTGGCAATTGGAAAATGGAGTAAGCCCTTGCTTATGCGCATTCCATGGAACTTACTGACGAGTCAACAGCCTATATTGCTACCATAATCTGGGCTTTTGAGTTGCTTCTGCTCAAATACAGCATCCTTTGCTTATATCTTCGCATCTTCCCCAATGTTTGGCTGAAGCGGGGCGTCTTCGCTTTTATGCTCTTCACGGCCTTGTTCACACTTCCCCTCATTGGGCTCGCTATCTTTCAGTGCATTCCTATCCACGCTATATGGGATCTACAAGCACAGAAGACTGCGAAATGTATTAACTGGATCACCGTTTTGAGGTTGACCGTTGGATCTGAGGTTTTCACTGAGACCGTTCTCTTCGCTCTTCCTATCCCTATCGTCATCAAGCTACAGATGGAGACGGCGAAGAAGATACAACTCATGACCTTTTTTGGATTGGGAATAGTGTAAGTCTGGTCTTGGCTATTCTCAGTTGCTGCGAATCTAACAAATTTATAGTGTTATAGCTGTGTCAATCGCACGGCTGCCTTTTTTGCCAGGGGTTGTCAATACGACCGACCCAACCTACACAATCACAGGCACGTCGATCACTGCTTTCGCTGCTAGTGGAGTTGGTCATATATGTGCTGCGGTCCCCACAGTCAAAACTTTGCTGCGATTCTTCCGGAACGGATTCAAGCTTGACACCCAGCCAGCTTCAGGCTACGTCAAAAATAGCGGTTACGACTCCAGTGGCAAACGTAGCTACAAGTCATTACAAGACAACAAGAGTGGCTCAGACTATTCAGGAAATGCGCTTGAGACAGCACCGCAGCGAGGAAAAGTTGTTTCTCGTGGTAACGAGCCGTACCGTCTCTCGACGATCGTGGGAGTCGAGGAAGATAGTAGATCTATTGAGCTACGTCCAATGCAAGCACGGACTCCTTCCTATGAAGAACAGCTATGTACCATTGGTTGCGCAATTTCCAAGCCAGAATTAGACGACTCTGCGTACAATAAAACAATACTCGCTAAAGAAAGACTATAGATAGTAACGCCATTAATGATTGTTTATATATATGTTCTATTTGATCAAATGTCAGGATGAAAGGTAGTCGTCCAAACCCTATTGCTATGCTAATGACAACTCCCTAAGATGGCAAATGGTAGCCCCACTTTTCTGAATGTTGGACTAATCGGAAGATAGACTCTAGATTTGAATTCTAGGTGTTCCAACTAAGCTGGATCATCTAGCAAACTTTTTTATACCTCTTAAGACTAAAAGTTTATTACAATACCCACGACAGGGTAGCGTTAGGTTAGCAAGAATTTTTAAACTTGAATAAACAGTGCGATATTCTAGATACGAGAAAACTTTCTATGAATACAACAATCAGTTAAGAAAGTTATACAATTTTCCAACAATTTTCTTTCAATAGCTCTAATATTACGTAAGATATCAAAGAAAAATGACGAAAAATGCGGGGACCTAACATGGAGCCCTCCCCCTACCAATTTGTACCGCCTCCACCGTCGTGCGAGCCGGAAGACGTGCAGAGCGGATACAACCAGTTGGCGTGGGAACCAACTGTGAAGGATGAAGTCAGGAATGCGGTGTTCAGAGCGAGCCTGGACAAAGCGCCAGGAAGAGACGGCCTCCCAGCGCGGGTATGGAGAGAGCTCTGGCTCATACTGGAGGACGAAATCACACAGCTCTTCGCTCGGTTGCTCGAGACGGGAAAGGTGCCGCGGGAGTAGAAGGTCGCCAAGATTATATCGCTGCAGAAACCAGACAAAGGAGACCACACGATCGCGAACCACTACCAGCCCATCTCGCTCCTCCCAACGCTAGGCAAGGCATTAGAGTCGCTAGTAGCCGAGAGAATCGCATATCTAGTAGAAGAGTATAGCCTACTACCAAAGATATATTTTAGAGCGAGAAAGTAGCGGTTAATAACGGACGCGCTCGCGTATCTCTACGGCGACGTACTTAAAAGTATAGAGAGGGAAGAAGACGCTATTACTGGGGTCGTTTAATATCAAAGGGGCGTATAATAACGTGGCGACGGTACTAGAAATTAGGAGACTATGACAACAACAGATCTCCGAAGTTGTCGTTCGCTAGGTGCAGGAATTCTGCACAGACCAGCGAGCATATATCCTTATTAACAACTACGCTTCTAGTTAGTGTATAGACGCTCCCGCAGGCTGGGCTTCTGCAAGGGTCGGCGCTCGACCCGATCCATTTCCTCTTCTTCAACGCGGACCTAGTGCAGAGCGCGCCTAAGAACGGCAACTTGATAGCCTTTGTCGACGCATCCTCCTGTACTGCGCACCTCTGTGCTAGCGGCACCCACAGTCAGGCGAAGTCCGCCTTACAGCGCGATAAGCGCACTTTAGGCATTTGGATATGGCACATAAGAGGAACCCTGAGACACATGACAGGGGACGTACGCGGGGCGAAATTAGCTCTGCATATTCTCACCTGCAGCCTGATTACGAATGGGCGTATGCCAAGCGGCCTGACGGAAGTCTCACATCATATGAAAAGATTTTCCTTGACCTCAGCTTCCGTCCTCTTTTCTCTTATACAACACTTTCACCCCCTTCAGGTTGTCCCTTTCAATAAGAATCAAGATGTCTTATTGCAAACTTTGCAGCAATCTCACAGTCGCAAGGCTGTACCCGCCGAACATCTATCTTCATGCAGAGAGCATAACCGCATTGAAAGATTCGAGTCCAGGTTGCAAGTTGTGCACACTGTTACAACGTGTTATCATGGGCACTAAGCCTGGTGACCATTCAGAGTATAGTCGTCAGGACATCGGCGACCATTCAGGTGGTCCTCTACTAATGGGCGCTACGGATGCAATGTTCACCTTCGATGAAAGCCAATCATGCAATCAAGATGCCACGAGCGACAACTTTAGCGTCAAGCTACAAATCCTCGAAGAAACTCAAAGGGAAAGAACAACTGTTGAGAATCTAGACGGATTTACTCATATTGGTATCTGGACATATTCTAGATACATGTTATCCAGTCTGACAGTAATGGTGCAAGAAGGTAAGTTTTAAAGTCCTATCGCGCTCGTGGTCAAATAGCTTACTTCTCATCCATGCGACGAATTGGGATCTCGAGCGATGACTCTTGAGGGTCGCGATCGGTTCATTTCGGGGCGTGTTCTTACGAATGATCATCCACCCAAGGAGTATTTTGAAGTCGCTCAGCGCTGGTTCAAAACCTGTGGTCACGAACATTCCGACTGTGGAGACCATTCGAAGTTGATGTCCAGATTACCAGACAGAGTCATCGATGTTGCCCTCCATGGTGGAGATCCTCATCTACGAAACGGAGCTGGTCTAATCTCTCGATACGCTACGTTAAGCCATTGTTGGGGCGGCTCCTCACCCTTGATGACTTTAACAGAAAACATTGATAAGAGAATGACCAACATACCATTGCAGGACCTCCCGAAAACATTTCGCGAAGCTGTGGATATATGCAGGGCGTTAATGATACCCTATCTATGGATTGATAGCATATGTATTATCCAAGACTCTGCGCGCGACTGGCAGATACAGTCTAGTCAGATGCACTCAATTTATCACGGCAGCACACTCACTCTGGCTGCCTTAGATGCGGCCAATCCATCGCAAGGCCTTTTTATTCCAAAATTACCCTTTGTCGATGTTGTTCCGCTTACAACGACTTTCGGAGATGGCAGAGGCCAAGCGTACGCTGGTCCGCCGACTTGGAGCAGGTTAACGCATTCTCCAGGCCCCTTTCTCGACTTCCATAACAAATGTATCCAGCAGCTGCAGAACCTATTTTCACAAGAAAGATATATCCAGTCAGGCCTTCTCGAGACTCGAGGCTGGGCTATGCAGGAGCTGCGGCTTTCGAGATGTCTGCTCTACTTTTTCAAAGGCGAGATGATGTGGAGATGCACTAGAGCTATTTGGCGTCAGAACGGAAGTGTTCAGTCCATAGATCCTATGGTCCACTTGGGTGATGCACTGGCAAGGTATGAGGCGGGATTTGAGATTGTTCGTAAAATGCTGGGTATCGATTCTCACGATCAGGATACTCGCAAACGAAAGCGTCTGTCACCCAGCAATGAAATGGATGAGATGCGACAAGAAAGCAACATCTCAACCGAGGGTAGGGGGAGCAAGCGACAAGCCTCATTATTGAGCAACAGACAAAATCAAGTCCCGGAAAGTTTTGATTTGACAAACCCTGCCGGAAAAGACGCCTGCGACAGCGAAGACGAATTTGTGGACACCAATGCCGCTGAACAGACCAAAAATGTTTTCTACACGCTCTTGGAACATGCAAAAGGCAACAATATTCAGGATACTTGGTACGATATTGTTGAAGACTACAGCCTCACTAAATTGTCATGTCAAGATGACAAGCTGCCTGCGTTGTCCGGCATGGCATCTCGGTTTCAAGCCATCACCAAAGACGAATACTTAGCTGGTCACTGGCGTATAGATCTGGAAAAATCCTTATTCTGGGAAGGCTTAGGATTTCGAGCAAAATCATACAGGGCTCCAACATGGAGCTGGGCAAGCATGAATGGAGAGGTGTGGAATTTCTCTCAGCGACTATCACTTGAGGAAAGCCTGTCAGGCTCCGTTAGGATGTTGGATGCACATGTTAAGGTCGATGGAGAAAATCGTTTTGGGAGAATTAAATATGCAGAAATCATGGTAGAGGCCAGTACTATATATGCCCGCTGGAACCAGGTGAAGCAAGGTTGGATTTCTCCTAGTCGACCCTTCTTCGCTCATATGGGTACGTCGTACCCATTGGCAATCTTTGACCACCAAGGGGATCCGATCGGCTATTGGAAATACGATGATACACTATACGGCATGACGCCTGGTTCACATATAGGGCCGGACGCCAATCAGGCTCAAATTGAAGCTAGATTGCTGCCTCGTCGTCCCAATGACTCTGGTCTTTATTGCGAAGCACCCCGTTCGACTGTCCAAACTACATATGACAAAGATGCTGGAGATGTCGAATCATTCTGGGCCAAGGCGTCATATGCACCCGAAGATCTAGTGCTTGTGAAAGGACCTATAGTTAAATGTGATGAGAAGCACAATGTATTCTCCAGTGACGAGTTAGAATTAGTTGTCATCCTGGTGCTTAAGAAGACACACAAGAATGAACACGAGTATGAACGTGTCGGTATCGGTAGATTATCTGGGTGGGATGCATCAGTCGAGAGCGTACAAACTCTTAGGATAGTCTAGAGATAACAGTCAACAGTCCGTGGAGCATACAGAAAATAGAGCAACAAGCCTTGATTCAAACAATTCCAGCAGTGGCAGACTCGTTTATACACAATTTTCGTCTCCCGCTACACATTATACAAACAGAATTACGGTCCCTTTGGGAACTACGGTGTGATAGCGCGTTTTATCTACCTCTGCAAATTCATCTCGCTACCTTTCCTAATCTTAGATGCACATGCGCACCTAACCTAACCTATATAAGGCACGAATCCAGGTTTTATTTATACTAAAACAAGCTTAGTAATGTGCTAGTGCATAAGGTTACTAGTAACCCTGGGAAGACCTAGTGCTAACTAAGTCTTATCATAAGAGTATAGCTACCTCAAAGGATAAAGATAATACAAAGCTACAAAAGGTTGAGCCATACAAAATAACAGAAATGGCATAATAGAAGACTCTAGTGCACATTCCCTAAATCATGTAATGAGTTTACCCTGCTTCGTGTGCTAGAAGCGCGATGACGCGCTCATACGCAGTCGGGTTCAAAAGTAGAGAGCTTCTTGCCTGAGTCTGTCATTCATGCTCTTGATCCATTATATAAAATTTCCACGACGACAGTTTGCAGGTGCAGGCGCAGATAGTAGAGCTGCTGGAAACGACATAAGGGCGCAATTGAGGGGACGCGCGTGGCTTGCGAAAAAGTGCAAGCAGAGCCGGCAAAGGACGCAGCAGCAGCTACAGGAGGGTAGGATACAACATACACATGTACAAGAAAGATATACTAGAGTTTGCTCATCAATTTGATGCCTTGCAGGGTACAGCAACGCTTTGCAGTGATAAATTGTCAACACACAAAGATGCGTATCGTTAGTGGGGTGGCCGGATCGCTTGCCTTGACGGTGGCGGCGCGAGCCGTTGCTGCAGGTGTCGATTGTGATGATCCTAGATTCACAACGCGCTTGACTATTGGCTAGCGGAACCTGTTCCCTGTATGGGAATGAGTTTCAAGTGGCATTTTTGGAATGACGATTCCGTGACAATATGGTTATGCGTGATTTCAAGCTCGCAAGGTTGAGATGAGCCTGTTTTAGATGGCATGACGTCATGGTAAAAGAAAATGATGGTACCTTTCACATGCAAATGCACGAGCACGGAATGGCATGATTATATTCGCGAGCTCTCTCATTTGATCCTAACTTCTCAGTTTCGACGTTTGCAATCTTTCACCTAGTAAAAACAGGTCCGACACTAGAAACATGTCTGAAATCACGAGGCGTTCCGAGCGTCTCACAGATGGAGATGATGGGGTGGTGCGCTCCATTCATGACGTACCTATCACCGAACAACGAAAACCGTTCATGAACTCGAAAGGCTCGACTCTTCAACACGCAGGTAGGTGTTCGCAGATGGAACAATCCGCAGCTAGATCGCTAATACGACTAGGCACTGCCCGTGCGAATCTCGCCCCATCGGTAGAATCCCCCCAAGGCACCAAGGATTGGAAAGAGCAGCACTCCCATCAGACCGTTCTACAACAACATTGCGACTTCTTTGACCGCGACCACGACGGCATTCTTTGGCCACAGGATACGTTTGTTGGCTTCTACCGGCTTGGTTTTGGTGTCATCCTATCCATCATCGCGGTGTTCGTTATCCACGCCAATTTCTCCTACCCGACGTGCTCTGGATGGTTACCTGACCCATTCTTTCGTAAGAACTCCAATGTACAGAACGCATTAGACTCATGCTAACTTTATATACCATCATCTTAGGTCTCTTCCTCAAGAACGTACATAAAGATAAGCATGGCAGTGACACCGGGACATACGATACCGAAGGACGCTTTTTGCCGCAGAAATTTGAAGACATATTTGCTAAATATGCAGAGGGAAGGGATTACTTGACGATATGGGACGTGAGCAACGTGCTCAAGGGACAACGGTGCATTGCTGATCCGATTGGTTGGGGTGGTGCATTCTTTGAATGTAGGTCGATACCAGTATTGTTGTTTGCAGACTGTCTTGCTGACAAACACAGGGATTGCCACGTATATTATGCTCTGGCCAGAGGACGGCAGAATGATGAAGGAGGATATCCGTCGCATCTACGACGGGAGTATATTTTATACGCTTGCTGAGAGACGAGAGAAGGGTTCGTGAGGTTGATGTACTGTGGTCTCCTTAAGGTTATCGCGCTTGTGGCTTTCGTTTGATTAAAGTCGTCACAGTTGAATGTGGAAAGGTTTTATAACAGCTGGTCGCGATAATGCGATGTTTTGGTTGAATCTAGAATAAGTAAAGTTGGAGTACTCAATGCACCAGAACCGAAGATGTACACTAAAGGTCGAGGAAACGCTCGCAGAGAAACAATACCTAGGCGTTGCGTACGTTACCTACCTATTATAAGTAACAGAATTACTCCTTGTATAAGAGGGCGAAGAATACGTAGCGCCCTAGAGTTAAAGAGAGAAGACCTCCTTAGGATAGGTTAGTAAGAAAGGATTAGCGCAGGGCGCGCGGATCACGTAATTAATATCTCACTAAGAGGAGGCTGTTACACGGGGTTCGACTATACTTCTCTATTCTTAGTCTAGGTTAGGGCGAGGTAGCTAAAAGCAGTAGTCTATATAATTGTCTAGTAATTCTATAGAAAAGAGTTATATAAGCGTAACTAATATACAAAGATAGTTAATTCTATAAGTTATAGAATAACTAAGTATTAATTTAAGTAAGAGTAGAACTAATAAGAAGAGTCAACTATAATAAGTGTAATAATAAAATCTAACCTATTCTTCTACCTATTACTTTAGGTCCTGCCATCCCTTTATCTACTGCCATCTTAGATAGCCAGCCTTAGCGGGATGGCACGTCACGTGCCACAGCGCCCCGCGCTGATCATTTCCTGCTGACCTATCTCTAGTAGGTCGTTTCTCTTTGACTCCAGGACGCTACGCATCCTTCGTCTCCTTGTGTGAAGAGCAAGCTTGTTACTTGTAACACTAAGATAATTCCTTAGCTATTAGAGATGGATAGAGATATTATATAGTAGAGCTATAGAGCTTAGTATAGGCTATAGAAAAAGCTTTTAATAGTCTAGATTAGTTAAGTATTAACAGAGATGTTGCAGTCTTAGCTACCTAATGTAGAGACCTAGTCCTCTAGCCTAAAATAGAGTACGTATTATATTATAGTAGATATATATATTTATCTTAGTTATATTACTAAGTATTACTTTATATTTTAATATTAAAATGTTATAAAAGCGTATAACGTCAACGTATAGCGAGTGAACTTTTATAGCGAGCGGTCTAAAATACCAAGACCCCACTAATATTATAATTATTATATGACTATTATGTTGGAGAATAAGCTACTTAGCTGTTCTCGCTATTAGGATTCTGTGATCGATCTGATCGATCACTAGGAGCTACTCTGATACAGAGCTATCTATCTGATACAAGATATATTATGATCTGCATATTGCCACGTAAGCTACTATAGTAGAAGCTACTAGAAGGCTGCTACTAGAGAAATATAAATAGCTATAGATCTAGTAGATAGCACTGTAGAGGTAGAGGTCAGAGGTAATAGATTAGAGAAGAACGGTCACGCGAATCTGATCAAGACTAGTCAATTAATTCTCTCCTCTCCCCTAGCACATATCTTGTCTCTCTCTTTCTAGAACCTTCCTATCTGCCTCTGAGTCTATAGTAGAACAAGTAGCAACGTCTACCTCTGAGTCTGCTGTAGGACAAGCAGCCTCGCTTCTACATATTTCTACAGTACTTAAGAAGTATAATAGAAATTATAGTAAACTATAAATATTCTTTACTAATATTAACTTATATTATAAGTATAATAACGTGCTTAATAATATAGAGAAGGTTCTTATAGTATATACTTATATAAAGAGTAAAGTAGCTAGTTAGATATAGCTTTATATTAAAAATTACTTATTTAATATTACTAATAAAGAAATAAAGAATAAAACTAAAACTTTATCTACTAATTAGACTAACTTTAATAAAGAAATAAGATATATCTTTTAAGAAATTAATATAAAGAACTAAGTAGAGAAAGTAATTATACGCCTAAAGTAGACTAAGTTAGTATTAGTATATATAGCTAAGTTTAAATAACTATAGACTAAGATTAATTAGAATAATATAGTACTTTAAATAGTATTTAAAGATAGTCTAAAGAAAAATATTAAAGATAGTCTAGTATACTATAATAAGCTAAAAAACTTATACTTATTAATTAAGCTAGCTATATATATAGATAATTACCTATAGGAATAAGCCTAGTAAAGAGAATAATTACTATTTATAACTATAAATATAAAATACAGTAGGGTGACATAAAAAAAGACCACAAGAAAAAGTTACTGTTTTTAAACTAGTATAACTAAGCGGATATTAACGCTAGACTAGTAAGGGTTAGCTCATTTTAAAGCCAAGAAGTAGGAGATTAGCCTTGGCGTATCACGTGATGCTTAGTCAGCACCTTGGACTTGTTAAATCACGCTAAACATGAGCTTTTAAAAATTAATAGGTTTAGACCTTTATTTCTATATTAGTAAGCTATAAATTTCTAGTTTTTAAATCTAAAATATATTCATATCTAATAAACTAATAATATACTAGGTTACTAGTACATATTATATATCTAGACTATTATTTAAATAATAAACAGCTTTTAAACGATATATTAATATTCTAACTAGTAGCTGCTTACTAATACTTAGTATACTAGCCCTTAGCTTCTACTACCTTATTATATCGTCTAGGCATGGATAAGATACAGTTATCTATATCCTGTTGAGGTATTTTTGGCCACTCTTCTAGGATAGCTGTAATAAAAGTATCAATACCTTTCTCACTAGCTCCTACGCCAAGGGAGCTAGTAGGTCGCTTAATAAGCCGATCTTTTAGTAAGCTCCAGACGTTTTCTATTGGATTTAGATCTGGACTGTAAGGTGGATGATTAAAAATCTTAACGCGATTTCTTTCAAACCAGCTTAAAACGTTTTTAGCCTTATAAATTTTAGCGTTATCTTGTTAAAAACTCCAGCCTAAATAGAAATATATTAGTAAAATAATATCTAGATCTAGAACTTATATATATATATATTAATAATATATATATAATTAAAAAACCAAGTAAAAATAATAAGGTAACTTACCTCGTTTTATTCGAGGTTTAATATGAGGTATTAGGCATTTCCTAATATAGTGATGATTTTGATAACTAATAGTAGTTTTTGGCGTTTTAATAACTACTAAATTAGATCTACCTCCTATCCAAATTGCTCCCTAAACATGGATAGTTATATCGTGAGCTGTAATATTATTAGTAAGCTAGATAATAAAAAACTAAAATACTAGAAAAAAACTAGATATAAAATAGAATATTTTAGCCTATTAGGAATATTTTTAAACTTACTTGTATTCTTTGTAGAAACTAAATCCTTGCTAAATCTCTAATTTCCGCGTTTTCTCATATATTCTAATCTAGATCCATAGCCTCGTTAGATCCCTGACTTATTAGAAAATATAATACGGTTGAAATTAATATTTCCTAGCTCTTTTAGCTTTTTCTTGGCGTAACTTAATCGAAATTTAGCCTTTTTTTGGTTTAAAATCTGTTTTTTAGTACAGGTATTTGTACTCCACCCTTCTAGCTTTAGAACTCTCTGGAGTGTTCTAGAGCTAAAATCTAGATTATTTTCTTTTAATAATCTCTTATTTTGCTTTTTAGGGCTCCTCGTAATATCCCTATTAATAACTCTTTTAGCTCTGATAACTCTTTTAGCTCTAGGAGAAACCTTTAAAACTCTGCCTGCACTAGCTCTTTTTGGCTGACTAATAGCTTTTTTTTTCTCTTAATTCGTTTAATAGCGTTATATATTAATTGTGGGCCTTTATTATAGTAATTAATTATATTTTTAATAGGAGTTTTTGTTTTAAGAAAACGGTTAATTTTAGCTTCAAATTTTGAAAATTTTAGATCCATGATAAGGAAATACAAGGTTAGGTTACTTAAGGTAGAAAGTAGTTAATAGATACTAAAATATTACTAATAACTGACTAAGCTAAAGCTTATATAAGCAATTGCTAAAAACTTATTTATTTTTTAATTAAATAACTAACTAATATAAGCTAGCTTAAAATCTGCTTACGTAATCTTTACTAACTATATTATCTAGGAAAAAAGTTATAGCTATTATTATACGTCTACTAACAAGATCTAGAGGCTTAAATTTGTTAGATTTTTTCTACCTTGATATCTTAGATAAATACCGGAGAAAGGGAGCTGACTAAGTAAAAGTGGGGACGCTAAAATATTCTCCTACTTTTTGGCTTTAAAATAAGCTAACCCTTACTAGTCTAGCGTTAATATCCGCTTAGCTATACTAGTTTAAAAACAGTAACTTTTTCTTGTGGTCTTTTTTTATGTCACCCTACTGTATTATTAATAATAAATAATTATAATAGAGATATAGTTATAACTAAAAAAGTATAAAAAAAGACTAAAAATAAGAGGACCTAAAAAAAAGGCTATAATAGCTTTTCTAAGGAAGAACGCTAAAAGCACTATAATAGTAAGGTATATCTTAAATATAGTAAAGTAGAATACTTTTATAGAGATTACTTTAAAAATAAAATAAGTAAATAAGTACTAGTGTAGATTAGGATAATCTAGCTATAAGCGCTATATTAGTAACTAGAACTCTTATTAAATAAAAATATTAGTAATATAGAAATATATAAAAAGACTTAATAATAGAATTATAAAATAATTTTAGAACTTATTTAGATAAATAATATAATAAAATAAGAATTACCTAGGCCTATAGACTAAATAGTTAATAGAGCTAAGGTATAATAATAGTTAACTAGAGAATAGTACTAGATATATAGAGATACTATATATTAGGCTAATAAATGCGTAAGAAAGAATAACTATATAGCTATTATAAGTTCTAACGTAGTAATAATAGTATAATAAGCATTTTAAAAGTAACTTTACTTTATAGATTTAATAAAGAAAGTATATAAACTAGTAGAAGATTATAACTAAAAAAAAGCTAGATATAAGAAACTTTATTAAGTTAATTACTAATAACTACTATATACGTACTATAAAGATACTAGGAAATAAAGCTAGATTAATAAAGATAACTATTACTATATATATTTATAAATAGATAAGTATCTAGTAGATAACTACTATATCTATAAACTAGAATAAAAAAAAGCTTATAAAAGGCTTTTATAGATATAGTATATAAAGAGATACTCTTTTTACTAATAATAATTTAAGAATACTTACTAAGTAAAAGATATTTACTATAGCACTCTATTATTAAGTATTTATAAAGTAATAGACTACCTAATTTATAAAATAAAGAAGCTAAAATTAAAGAAAAAAATTATAAAGTAGAAGATACTTTATTAAAATATTTATTAAAGCTTTTATTATAAAGATTACTATACTAATTATAGTAACGCTAAGTATAGTATAAAGTATTTTTCTCTAGAAAGAAAGAATTTATAGAAAGAATAACTTTCTAGACTAAAAAACTAAAATACTACTAGAGATAAGGTTATACTAGTAAAGGTAGTCTTAAAATAACTCTTAGAAAAGTATAAAATACTAATAATTAGACTTTATAGTTAAGAATAACTATATATATATAAAAATATAAGTTAGTAGTAATTATAAATAGTAGTACTACTAAAATAATAATATTTTTTAAAATAGTAGAGAAATATAGTAAACCTTATAGAATTAAGAAAGAACTAATACTAGTAGTATTAGCTAATAAAAAGCCTATAGAATATAGTAATAGTATAATAAGAATAGAAACTAAGTTAGTATAAGTAAAACTAGTAGATATAAAATACTTAATAAATATAGATATTATATATCTTAGAGATTTTAATATATTAATTAGTTATAATTAGCTAATTATCTATAACCCTACTATTAATTAGTAAAAGAAAATAATACTTAGCTAAGATTTTATATATAATATTACTAGAGTATAATATAAAATATATCTAATAAATTAAAGCTTAATCTAGTTAGAGAGATTTAGTAAGATATTACTATATAAGATTATAAAAATCTATATAAAAGACTCTTAGAGTATAGAAGTTATTTAGATAAAATAAGTCGCGCCTATAAAGAATAGACTTTTACTATAGTTAGTAATTCTAATAGAATATAATATAAATAAGTTTAGGAAACTATTTAAGAAAATAGAAGTAACTAAGTCCTTAAGAGGAAGGAATTAATTAGAAAAAGAATTAAAAGAATTAGCCTATAACTAGCCTATATTAGCTAATAGTCTAGATAGCAATAGTTTAATAATAGAAAGGCCTATACTAGGAGTGGAGCTCTTCTTAGCCTATTCTTTCGCGCGATCCTAAATAGCAAGAATTATAAGATTATAATAAGCATACAAACGCTCTCGCTTCCACACTTCTAGAAGTTTAAGCTTCTATTATAATAACTAGGCCTCTAGATAAGCTACTACTAACTTCTTCTCTTCCTATTCTTCTTAAACTTTTCTCTATTTATCTTTAGAAATAAATAAACTATACTTAGTACTAACTAAAATACACCTTATATAGTAACTAGAAGACGTTTTTATAAAGTACTAAAGCTTCTTCTCTTTATAACGCTTACACTAGAAATCTATCTCTAAACTTTCTTACTCTACGCGCGCGGCATAAGCACGCTTCTATTTAGTTAAAGAAAGGCTTTAGGGACTATAAGATTTCTAGACCTTAGACATAGTTAGGAGGGCTAGAGAAAGGAAGGGGTGGTTATAATAGCTAGGGCCTACTAACCTTATATATAGCTAAAACGCCTTATAATATAGTATAGGAAAATAATAACCTAGAGTATTAGGATAATACACCTAAGAGAGGGGATAATATTATAAGTAATAGGACTACTCTTTATATAAGAGGGCGAAGAATGCTTAGCGCTCTAGGAGGTAAAGAGATAGGACCTACTTAGGTTAGGTCAGCATGCATAAGACTGGCGCGGGGCGCTAGGGTCACGTAACTAATATCTCGCCAAGAGGAAGCATCTCTAGATACTAGGTCCTCTCTAGATATTAGGTCCTCTTAGGATGCTAGCGACATTAGGGATATCTTAGGCTTAGCTAGAGAATAAGACTAGAAGTAATAGGTATAAGAATAAGTTAGATTTTATTATTATACTTATTATAGTTAATTCTTTATATAAGTTTTTCTTTTATATAGATTAATACTTAGTTATTCTATAAATTATAGAATTAATTATCTTTATATTAGTTACGCTTATATAACTCTTTTCTATAGAATCGCTAAGTAATTGCATAGACTACTACTTTTAGCTACCTCGCCCTAACCTAGACTAAGAATAGAGAAGTATAGTCGAACCCCGTGTAATAGGCTTAAACTACTATTCTATAGCTTTTCCTTCCTATTACTATTAAAGTATAGTAACTTAGTATACTACTATATTTACTTTAACTAGGTCTAGCTAGTTATACTTTAAGCTACTATTAGATATCTTTTTAAGTAGTGCGTTATAGGGTTTCTTATAGCCTTCTTCTTAAAGGTTAGATCTTTAGCTTAAAGTATTAGTAGCTCTATTAAGTAATCTTACTTAGTATATAATTTTAAAGTTAAATTAAGCTAGCTACTTAGCCTCTTAAACTTATTATTAGTTAAGTTTCTTAGTTATTATAAAACTTATTAAGTTCTAGTAATTAGTATATACTTTAATTTAGTCTAAAAGTCTTAATAAATATACTTTTTATTATTTAAAGATATTAACTGTTGAAACTTCTCTGGGCTCATAACCTGTAAAAACTTCTCCGGGCTCATAACCTGTAGAAATATGGAAGCAGAGGCTGCTTGTCCTATAGCAGACTCAGAGGTAGACGTTGCTACTTGTTCTACTATAGACTCAGAGGCAGATAGGAAGGTTCTAGAAGAGAGAGACAAGATATGTGCTAGGGGAGAGGAGAGAATTGATTGACTAGTCTTGATCAGATTCGCGTGACCGTTCTTCTCTGATCTATTACCTCTAACCTCTACAGTGCTATCTACTAGATCTACAGCTATTTATATTTCTCTAGTAGCAGCCTTCTAGTAGCTTCTACTATAGTAGCTTACGTGGCAGTATGCAGATCATAATATATCTTGTATCAGATAGATAGCTCTGTATTAGAGTAGCTCCTAGTGATCGATTAGATCGATCAGATCGATCACAGAATCCTAATAGCGAGAACAGCTAAGTAGCTTATTCTCTAACAAGCACTACTATTTTAAGTTTCTTCTTTTTAACTTTTTTCTTAATAAGTATAGCTATTAGCTAGCTTAAAAGCTAATTAATTATATTTTATATAGTAACTATTTATTACGCCTAGAGTATAGCCTGTTATCTAAGATTCTATAACTCTTATAAGTTATATATATTATTATCTACCTTTTTATTACTTAAAGTTAGCATCTTATTATTAAGCGCTAGGTTAGGCGCTAGCCCTAGACCTTAGACTAGTCTACTAGTACTACCCTAAGAGTAATAGTAAGATATTCTAAATCTTAATTAGGCGACCTATAAGTTAATATCCTCTAATAGAATTTAGTAGTAGTTAAAGTATTATATAAGGCTCTACTATACTTCTCTATATCTTAATTTAAGTTAAGGTAAAATAATAAAAGTTAGTAGTTAACTATAAGATTACTAAAGTAATTTTAGTAGAGAAAAGTTATAGATAATTAACTAATAGTAAAGATAATTAATTTTAAAATAGAATAATAAAGTATTAATTTTATTAAGTAATAACTTATAAGAAAGTATAATTTAAGTTAACTATAATAAGAGTAAATAATAAAATTTATCTATTCTTATATTCTTATTGCTTTCTATCTTACTATTAGACTTCTAACCTGCTATTACTAATAGTCGTCTCTACTTCTACTTATATTCTTATTACTTTTAGCCCTACTATTCTATCTATCTCTTTATGCTTATGCTTAGCGGGATGTTTATAATAGCATACTATCCTAAGTAGTTCTACTATCCTATCCTTAGTAGGATGTCTATCCTTAGCGGGATGTCGCATTACGTAATCTCTGCCCTGCGGAGGTTATTACGTTTCGCCGTGATCCTAAGTGGTTCCCTAACCACTTAGGGTTATTATTAAGGAAAGGGATCCTTCCGTGTGTTACTTGTAACAGCTAGTAACCTACTCCTAGTTACCCTACTATAAGGACTTTAGCTTTAATTAACGCTTAGAGGCTATAACTACTGCTAACGCGTTATGTATACTTATTATAAAGTCTGTCTTATTAAAGTTATATATATTATTATCTTAGATACTATACTTATCTTTAGTATTCTATATAAGGTAGAACTAGCCTTGCACTAGCTTGTTACGAACCTGAAGACTGTTGAAACTTCTCTGGGCTCATAACCTGTAAAAACTTCTCCGGGCTCATAACCTGTAGAAACTTCTCTAGGCTAATAACCTGTAGAAGTGTGTGGAAGCAGAGGCTGCTTGTCCTATAGCAGACTCAGAGGTAGACGTTGCTACTTGTTCTACTATAGACTCAGAGGCAGATAGGAAGGTTCTAGAAAGAGAGAGACAAGATATGTGCTAGGGGAGAGGAGAGAATTGATTGACTAGTCTTGATCAGATTCGCGTGACCGTTCTTCTCTGATCTATTACCTCTAACCTCTACAGTGCTATCTACTAGATCTACAGCTATTTATATTTCTCTAGTAGCAGCCTTCTAGTAGCTTCTACTAGAGTAGCTTACGTGGCAGTATGCAGATCATAATATATCTTGTATCAGATAGATAGCTCTGTATTAGAGTAGCTCCTAGTGATCGATCAGATCGATCAGATCGATCACAGAATCCAGGTAGCGAGAACAGCTGAGTAGCTTATTCTCCAACAAAGACGAGGGCACAGCACAAGATATGGAAAGAGAACAGGATGAAGCCTATGTCAAGGCTATCTCTTTGACAAAGAGATACCAGACCAATGACGCACCCATAGCCCTATATCCCACGGGCTTAGCAGAAAGCCACTGTAGGATATGTCACGTGTGTCCTATGGAATCCTATAGATCCTATAGTGTACCACGTATAGGATAGTGTAGGACACATAGAATAGTATAGGACATAGGATATTTACTTAGTATATAGCTATAGGTAATAAGCCCTTATAGTTTATTATATTTAACTTAAGTTACGAGTTATAATAGATTATACGAAGAACTGTGCCTACTATACTATCGTCTTATCCGCGAAAACTAACTACCTAGAGTCTTGACACTAGAAGTCTTATATTACTTCCACTTAAGATCCCATACTCTTAATATAGCTTAGGATCTTTATAGAGGGCTCTCTTATAGTTATACTTTTAATTAAACTGTATTTAAAGCTCTAAGCGACGTTTAATAAATGCTTTAGGCTAGTTTAGGCTAACAGGATTATAGTAGTGGGCAGCAAGTAAAGAATTAGCAAGATCTTTAATAGTAGGGAGGCGCAGCAGAAATCTTCGCGCATTAAGGTCTAGTATATAGTTAATAATTGTCTCCTCTTCTATTATAAGGAGTTTTATTAAGTTAGGCGTATAATCTTATTAAGAAGAGATTCCTGCGCGTTATCGTCTTAGTGTAGTTACTAACACGTTATAGATTGCTGCAGCCCGTAGTATATTAAGTGTCGCGTCCCTTTAGATAGCTACTAGTGCTAGCTGTATTTAAGATTTATTTAAAGGCTTTTGCACGTTGTTATATTAAGGCATCGCGTGTAATAGTTAAAGTTGATGAGGTCTTGGCATTTTAGACCGCTCGCTATAAAAGTTCACTCGCTATACGTTGACGTTAACTATAATAAAAAAACTTAATAAATATTGTTATTACTATTTAGGATGTATATAAATAGTAAACGTTCACGCTTTAAAGTTTCAAACGTTTGCACTATGTAGTATGTGCCTGCTGTCTGCAATTTATTACAAATTCAAACATTTGCAGTGCAAACGTTCGTATAGTAGAGTGCTGTCCTCCAGCGCACGCTGCTTGTCCCTCTCAAGATGCGTCTTTCGCGTTGTTGACTGCGCTTGGACGCGGAGCGGCTGGGGTAAGTACGCACGGGCTAATTCTTCCGTACTTTGTCTGGCGAAGTCCTGATACCAATATACATAGAGGATGCATCGGACACTGAAGTCGCGTAGCATTGTGAACTAGGGTTGCAATTTCTGTGTGCAGAAGAAATACCGCGGGAAACATTATCCCGAAAGTTCTGCAGAGCGGCAAAACTATGGTGCTTTCCCCAGTCGAGGTCACGGACTATTACGAGAAGCGGCGCAGAAATCGTGCTGGCTAAATGCCGTCTAAAGTGGCTGAAATCCCCAAGATCTAATCTACCGTACTAACCCCATCAAAGGCCAGATCCATCAAAGATACCCATATCCTGGGTTCGCCACAGGCGGGGTTGAACTAAATGTCGTGAGCCATGACGTTCCTTGAGGGTGAAGCGAGGGCTTTGAGTACGAGGGCCAACACGAAACCTCGCCCGAGCCGCGGGACTTCGGATGTAAGCCGAAGACATTAAGTGGGGTAGATTGGCGTCTGTATATAACCATCCTAGGTACTCGTAGCAGGTCCTCTGATAGTGCCGTTGGAGCTCACTATGAGGTTTACCACTCTCATCCAATCGCTGCTCGCCTTCTCGGCACCAGCATGGGCAAAGAACTCAACCTATTACAACCCGGTTCTCCCTGGCTGGCACTCCGACCCATCATGTACGCCCGTTAACGGAACATACTTCTGCGTAACATCGACATTCATCTCCTTCCCCGGTCTACCTATCTACGCATCAAAAGACCTCGTCAATTATAAACTCATTAGCCATGTCTGGAACCGCGAATCCCAGCTTCCAGGCTACAGCTATGCGACCGACGCCCAGCAGCAAGGCATGTACGCTGCTACCATTCGGCACCACCAGGGCACATTCTACGTCATTTGCGAGTACCTAGGTACAACGACCAACCGTACAAATGGTGTGTTGTTCAAGACCACCGATCCATTCGATGAAGCTAGCTGGAGTGACCCCGTCCTTTTCCGCGCTCCAAAAATTGATCCTGATCTATTCTGGGACGACGACGGCAAGGTTTACGTAGCTACGCAAGAAATCCGGATCCAAGAGATCAACATCGAAACCGGGGCGATGGGACCCGTCATCAACCTCTGGAACGGCACCGGCGGCGTCTGGCCCGAAGGTCCTCACATCTACAAGAAAGACGGATGGTACTACCTCCTCATCGCAGAGGGTGGCACAGCGGAAGACCACGCCGTGACCATGGCCCGCGCGAAGAAGATCACTGGCCCGTACACTCCCAGCCCACACAACCCTCACCTCACAAACCGCGGCACTGATCAATATTTCCAAACCGTCGGTCACGCAGACCTCTTCCAAGACGGCAATGGAAAATGGTGGGGAACCGCCCTAGCCACGCGCTGGGGACCCCCCAACAGCTCGTTTTTTCCAATGGGCCGAGAAACCGTTCTCTTTCCTGTGACATGGCCCACCGGCGAGTGGCCCATCATGCAGCCCGTCCGGGGAATCATGTCCGGCTGGGAACTCCCCGCCCCGTCCCGCGACATCCCTGGTACCGGGCCGTTCAATGGCGACCCCGACGTCTATGACTTCCCTGCTGGGAGCCAGGTCCCGCGCAACCTGGTATACTGGCGGGTACCGCGACCAGGTATGATCAGCGTAACGGACAACGGGTTGCAGGTCGTGCCGAGTAGGAATAACCTGGGGAACAAGTTCAATAATACGACGCCGGCGAGTAAGGCCATCAGCTTCGTGGGACGTAGGCAAACTGATAGCACGTTCAAATTTAGCGTGGATATGAGCTTTAACCCGATTCGGGACGGCCAGGAAGCCGGTATTACCGCTTTCCTCACACAGTATGCTAATGTGCAGCTTGGTGTTACTCAGGTGAACGGCTCAATGGTGTTTCGCTTCAACTCGACCGAGTCCCGGAACAGGTACACGCCTCTTCCCGAGGCATGGGAAGAGCAGCCCATCCGCCTCATGATTGAGATGTGCACACCGGACGAGTACTTGTTCTCGGCTGCGTTGGCGGCTGGCGACTCGGAGACGCTGGACTTGGGGAAGGCGGCTACAAGTCAGGTCAGCGGGCGGACGGGGAGTTTTGTAGGTACGCTGATCGGGGTTTATGCGACGTGTAACGGGGCTGGGGACGACGTTTTGGATTGCCCGGAGAGTACGCCGAATGCCTGGTATAATAAATGGAGGTATACCGGGGTGAAGCAGTGGGTTGATAAGGGGGTTAGTGTGGCGAGAGAGGGGGTTAATCAGAGGATTTGATGGGGTGGGAATGAGTGATGAGATATAGGAGATTGAACATCTACAAATATGGGTGGGGGTGAAAGCTACCACTTGTAATCTCTGCAAATTAATGTATCTTAAGCTCTAAGACCTGAGAGCGAGATATATTGCCTTGTATCCGTCGTTAAGAAGATGCGGAATGGAGCTAAGATTATTACTGTAGAATAGACAATTCCCAACGGGAATTGAGTAAATTCTAGCCTGTGCGCAGGATTTTACCCTAGGAAATGCATAACTAGGAATTAATCATCGAGCTGAGGCAAGCCAAGCTGGAGCTTGGCTTGGCTTGATTGTCGACATCTCTGCATACACTACTTCTATTGGAGAAGGTGACCACTGAAAATTTTCACCAGACTTGGCAGTATTGTCCGTGCGCAGTTACACCCATACTTAGTGTATGTTCAGAGCCAGAGCACTGCGCATCATCTACTACTTATGCGCTTCTTCGTTACATACATCATACTATCAGCAGCCTTGAACTAAATCTCAAGTCCAAGAGCCCGCAATACAGTTCAGCTATTAACTCGAGAGCATTCTTGTCTTCCTAGCTGGCTTTAGGCTGCTGTATTACATTTGGCATCAGAACGGTTTCGCGTCCCTATGACTACTTCTACCGAAGAATGGCTGTGGAACCTTATGCTCGACTCAGATAATGGGACTACTAGTTATAGAAACTGGGGCTTTACTATTTACCGTACGGGGTACGGACCTTCATCTGACCAGCAATGGGAGCGACTTCTCCAGAAGATTCACGCCGGTGCGCACAAAGGAGCTCTAAGCACAACTGAAACTACTGAAGAAGACCCTAGCTTCCAACAGGTGTGGTCACTTTTCCGTCTCGATCCACGCTCGGACGCTACTTTAGCCGGCCTCGACATAGATCAACTACGCGACCTATATAATACTAGAGAGGGTGGCCAACCAATGAACACAGACTTTAAGTTACACCGAATATTTCTTTTTGCGGACGACGAAGTATTGTTAGACCCTAACACTTCTATCGTCAAGTGTGTGGATGCCGACTACCGTGCAGAGGACTATATTCCACGCAGCACAAGAATGGGCGGACAACGTTACTTTGGGTGGATGCCAATAAGGGCTGGAAACGTGGCAGAATTGTGGTTTCGATTAGATATATGGGAGATGAGCCGAATTGCCCCTCCTGCCATCAGCGGAAGTCACTTGGTAATCTGGGGGGAGAACCATTAGTGATGCGAACGATGAGAAAGGGCCTAGACGCAGTGCCAGCTTGCCACGATAGTGTCGACATCCACCCAATGAAGTAACTGAAAGGTTTTTGGGAAGTCTTGATTATTGCAAACGAGGCGGTTGAGATCCAAAGATACTTTAGTCTAGAACTATTATTATGCAAAACTTACTAATATATCCATTTCCTGTAAATTAAAAAAAGGCTCCGCAACTAGTTTATACCCGAAGTGTCGATAGTCAACTTAGCTAATTGTGATCTTAGATCTTCTAGAACGTCAAGCACTGCAGGAGCTTGAGCATCTGTACTAACCCCTAGTAGCGTTGCATTTCACTAATCCCGAACAAAACAAATCCTATCGTATGCAACGTGACCTATTTGTAGCAGTCTTGCACCTGTTCGCTCTAGAAGTCGCCAATGAAAACTTGCTTTTAGGTGTTAGCCGCGTTCCATACTGCCTGTGCGTGATTTAATAGAGCTCTAACGTTGTTTACGACATTAGTAAGGCGTTAGTTGACATTAGGCGTGCCTGTATAGTCGAGGCATCTGGTTAGGCTAACGCTGGCCCTTAGTGTTATGAGCAGGTCTACGGTATCATTAAGGGTGAAGCTAGCGGCTTTAATGCGTATGTTGTCTAAGCTGATGGGGTCTCTCCCTCTTATGAGCCTTTTGTGAAGAATAGATTAGAATATCTCTTGAATATTAGGTATCTTGTGTAGCCCAGTTAGAGTCAGAAGGTGAACTTACATTAGATTTCACGCCATTGATAACTACATAAACGAAGAAGAAATAGGCTTAGTATGTTCTACTACTAAGGCATTCCATAACCTGGTTGAAGAGTCTGAATAGTCTGCACCTCTGGAGAGAGGTGGTGCACCTGTGCTAATATCTATTGGCATCATTCAGACCTCCTAGAAGAAGCTTGTAGATACTGCTGCTATTCGCGCAACATCACTACTTTTAAAGCTATAGATTAATGTCAAATTCATATCCTAAGATTATTAGGATAGATAATTTCTAACGGGAACGAAGTAAATTCTGGCCCGTGAGCAGGATTTTACGCTGGGAATTGCATAACTTGGAATTACCTAGTTAGGACTAGTATTACCCTAATAGGACTATATATATTAGAATACTATATCAAGTAGCAAAAGTGTTCTAAAACTAGCCTATGCGTTGCTAAGGCTATCACTGAAAGTAGATAGGTTTGCTCCTAGAAATACCTAGGACCTTACTAAGTAGGGAGCCCTACGACTCCAAGTATTACTACTAAAAGTAAGTTAATATTTCAAGTATCACTTTTAGTAAGACTTTGTATCATAAGTATTTATTTCTACAAAAAGGTTTGAATATTAACATTGGTTATTCACTTTTCATAAATACTCTAGTTAAATAAGAAAGCTTATGTATTTTTGAGTTTATATGGGTATATTTTATGTACTTACTTAAAGCTACTTACTTTAATAGAGGGTTTCTTCTTAGGGAATGTGCACTATAGTCTTCTATTATGCCCTTTCTATTATTTTGTACAGTTTAATTTTTTGTAGCTTTATAGCAGGCTAGTCAATAGTTCGGGTTAGTGAAGTGGTGAATTATTTTTTGACAATTGTGAAGTAGGAGGAGTTGATTCCCTATTAGTAAGTATAGAGGCAGTTTATCTCCGTTCACATACGGGTAACTAGTGATGTAGCGATGTAACCAACCCAACGTTAGAACTAGTGCCTTCGTCCTTTGTAAAAATCAGATGCTTTCTATATATTTTCCTCGCCTAGGGGTCTATGAAATATCCCAAAAGCTAATCGTAGACATTACTGTATGCAAATATAAGTAATCCTTGCTTAAATTACCCCAATTGCACGCGATAGGGCCGGTATGGTTATCAGGCCAAAAAGGCTTCCGGATTTGACGGGTTTTACCTTATTGTACGCGGTCGTGGGTCCTGTGAAGTCGAAGCGGCTGTAATAGAACCTATGGATGGGTTGGTCTACCACGCGAGACTCTGACAGGAGATGTAGACTAACAGAAATCGCACACTAAGACGGACAGTAGTAAGGTGATAAGGTTTAGATAGACTGAATGTGTTGCCGATGACCTAAGTAGCTAGTTGGGAGGTACTTTGGATGATTCACGCTCTAAGTGCTCAATCGACTTGAGCTATTCTATCTCACTAGCAAAGTATTCCTCTTACGTCGCAACAATGAATTAATTACGTTCACCCACACAATACAAGTCCACCGCCTAGGGCACACAGCTGCCTTGTGTTCACTGCGTTAAGGCAGGTCTGAGTCCGGGTCACGCTCTAAGCTGATGTGGCGCTATGCACGGTGGTGATGTCAACGCCGGCGTGACGTAAGAGCTAGATCGACGATAGGGGCGACGTTCAGTCTAGATTTTCGTCAGACGAGCTTGTCGCTGAAGAGTAGCTGTTCAACAGTTGGCCGCAGGTGAGTCGCGGAGGAGGAAGATGAGTTCCAGCACTCGAGCCCGGCGCTGTGTCAGCGCTGCGACTCCCTGATAATCGGTTGTAGCAGAGGCGAGCGTTCAGTCGCTCCTTGTGCGATCGAGCGCACTCAGTTGAATGCGCTCCAACTGTAGCTACGGATATCACTACTAACCTCCTTTCGGCATCGTTCGCAAGCCCACCAAGAGAGAGCCTCAATCCCCATGACCCAGAGCCTCTTACTCATGAGGACACGGGGAAATATGTGGCTTATCCTTTCGTTCAATTCATTGTACTCTACACACTCTCTTTCTTTCTACAAACGTGATGTTTTCGTGTCAAGCAGCACCATACCTACCTTTCCCCAGCCAGCTAGTGCAGTGATACAACCCACGCTGTAGGGTCACACAGTATTACCTAGTCCAGCAGTGTACGACAGTGCCGCAAACATCTCAGTCTTTGAAGTTGAGTCGGCCCTTTTGCTTGCCGCGCAGATACATAGCTTGTGTTCCTCGACCGGCGATGTGGTCCCTGAAACAGCTAATCCAAACAAAACGTAAAGTGTCTTAGGCTGATATCGAGCATCAACAACCACAAGAACCATGTGAATAGCAGGAGGAGAACAAGGACTCAGTGACTCCGGGAGGATGGGCATGTGAATGGGGGGTAATGAACACAGAGAGGTAGTTTGCACGCAAAGGGGCTTTGTGTGGTCATGGTTTGGGTGCAGAGATACGGAAATCTTTGTTCTATGGAAGAGGCGTTGAGTGCGGCTGAGTAGTGATGGTGCGACATGAAGGACAATGGACGCGGGGACTAGATCTCATCACGACTTGGACTAATCGCTGTCCACGCGTGTGAACGGCAGGTGGCGCAGGTGTTTCTGAACGCAAGGCTATAACCGCGCATTTTGTGGGGTTTGGGGGCTTGAGCATCGCCGTCACGATCTCGTCTGCAGTCATATCACCATACATGGAGAGAGGTGGGATACAAACAGACCAACTGACGCTGTTGTTGGCAAGCACTCTTTCCACCGTCACTTCAACAGATCAGCAGACTAACGCAGTCGACGAAACCACGGGTACTGTACACGATCGAGCAGAGCGCGATAAATTGTTACCGCGAGTGGTGACCGCATCAGATCCCAGCGTCGATGATACGAAGAATATTGTAAGTGCGAAGTCATCGAGCAGCCTCAGTAGCCAGTCGAATGCGGAGTCATACGATTGCAGCGGTGAAACGGTCAAAGCCGGACTGAATAGAACTTAAAGAAAAGAAAGAAGACAGCCAGCAAGAAAACAAGAGGGCTAAGCAAGCCAGAAGTGTCAAGGGAAATGAATCTCTTATTGAATTTGCGTAGATGAATTGCTTGGAGCATCTTTAACATCCAAACGATCACCCAATCGCTACAGTACAATTTTGCCGGTCTTACGGGGACTCTTCTTGTTTGATAGACCGAAAGAGTACAATAAATACTATCTTTGAACCCTCATTGGAAAGTTGCCGGCTCTCCAGCAGGACCGGCGGGACCCGGCATTGCGCACTATGGCTCCAATCCTGTGATACAAAGTCGCAGCGCACATAAGACAAGGGAGAGGCCGGGACGAAATGATAGCTACCGCGGCCTTCATCGCAGGTCAATAGAAAACGCTTCGTTGGATTGTGAGCACATATTGCAGGAAGATAAGGAATTACTTAGGTTCGAGCAACACGAGGAACGTAAGGAGTTACAAAAGCTCAGATGCGACATATGCCATCTTTGCAACGCTTGGTTGGAAGTCTGTGCAGCGGCGTCAGTAAACTCTAGAGATGTAGTGTCCTATCGATTTTCAGTCACTCATTCCGAGGTGGACGAAGAGAACAGAGCTGTTACACATCAGGAGCTTCTTGATAATGACCTCCGTTGGCAGATCGACTTTGACGCAACCTACAATACATATGCCGAGGGTGAGACTAAATAGTCAAAAAGAGGCTACTGAAATCCGCCAGGTAGACTCTGCGCCAGATCGCGAGATTCTAACACAGAATGAGGGCTCAAAGTGTGGTTCAATTGATTGATGAAGTCTATACGAGCGGGAACGACTGCGCTTTGGATCACTCAAGAAAAAGCACCAATACCTCAGATTAGGAACTGAGCGTATGTATCAACCAGATCTGGAGCATAGATTTGCAGAGTTTTAGGTAGCCCTATTTGAAGCTCAAGCCGCGAATTTTATCCCCACTGAAGAGCTGCGTAAAGCTGAGGCGGAAACCCGTCCCTGAAAGAACGAGATTGAACGGTACGAGAACGAGAATGATCAATGCTCAGCACATTCTGACGAGCAGATCCGGCTTCGTGACGAAGAGATGCTAGATGCTATCAAAGAGTACCGCAGCAAGATCAACGGCCGCCAGCGTTAGCATAAAGAGGGTCTGTTGAGGACAATTGAACGCCTCAAGCAGGAGCAACCTTTGTTGATGGAGGATCTGGTCCGCATTAAACGCAGCCACACTGAGAAAGACTATGGGATCGCGGAGCTCAAAAAGGCATTGATTAGATCAAAGGGGTATTCCCAACCAAGATCCGCACCCTGAAATCCATATGTGTCCATGGATTTGATCAGTGACCTGATGAAAGCTGCTCGGTTTAACGCTGTGGAAACCATGTCGCTCCATGCCATCTGATATTCGCCGGGGTCCGAGAAAGACCATCCGCCGATAGCTACCCAAGTTTGGAGTGTATTTGAAGCTAGAGATGTGAAATCCCTGTAATCTTTCGCATCATCCGGGTTCATAGGCTTCATCTGAAATGTGTTCGGGTCGAAGAAGACGAAAGAATAGAAGAGGTGCGTGAGGCCGTTGGTGTTAATCTGCGACGGGCTGACTTTATCGCATTTCCGATCACGAACGTTCCATCCTTGGTAGTAACCAACCTTGCGCCCTGAAGATGCAGATCTTCCACTGCATGAAGGCGGTGCATACATCGTGCATGATCCATAACCCGCCTGGCAGGGTGTTTTGCCAAACTGCGGCTCTGGATCATGGCAATGTGCCGTTTCTGTTCCGCACCATCCGTAGTAGCTGCAGCAGAGACGCAGCGCGCATGGTGTGCTGCCATCCGCAGAGTCGATGCCACAGATAGCCTTCGCTTGACAGTTAGACTGGCAACCAGCACCACAGTGAGCTTCTTTGAAGCCGCACTTGCCGTCTGCACTGCAGCAGCTGTCATCCTTGCAGGGTGACCAGGGACCACACTGTATTGGGCCATCGCGTTTGTGAAGGGGTGGAATCTTTGTGATGCCAGTGTTATATCTCTTGCCTGGGAGTGGTGGCGATCGCGCAGTCTTATGGAGTGCACGATGCCTGCTGTTTGCATGCGACCAGCTTAGCCGCCGGCTTTGGAGATCGCCAGAGGGTAGATTCGTGTCGTTGAACCCCAGAGGTGTTTTGCTGTTAAGTCCCATAGTCGAGTTATCATGTGTAGAAGCACCGTGACCCTCGATATTGCCCAAGATATAGGCAGTGCCAAAGTCGAGAATGTCTACGGCCTGTGGCGAGCGGAAGTGCTGTCCTGTCTTGTGTCCCGTTACTGGCAGAAGGGTGGAATTTTGAGAAAGGTCGTGGCCGGCCCCAGTCGAAGAATCCGAACCATTGGCGAATATATTGATCGCCCCGAATCCATACTCTCCACCCGAAGCAGCATAATTCGAAGCCGCAATCTTTGTTTCAGTGTAGGAGCCATTGACGTGAACTTTAAATGTATTGCCTCCCCATTCCTTGACATCGCGAATCGTGATATTTACCATATACCGTAGTTTGTCTTCAGGGCTGAGGTGGCCAATGTCACTCATATCGTGGTCGTCAGATCGATGACTGATACCAACGCTCCAGATTGTTGCTTGGCCAGGACCAAACCTGACTTGAAATTTGTTAGCTACTTTTCTACAGCAAGATTGGTTACCACCTACATCCCGCAGGAGCCAGGTTGGCATCGTTTTCGAATAACAAGATGATTATCATTGCTCTGTCATCTAGTTGAGAATCGGTCAAGCTAAACTCGTTTTTGGCATGTTTTCTGAGGCTGGTTTGGAGTGCAGAATGCGTGACGCCTTGCCAGTCTATCACCAAGTTATTAGCATAGATCTAACGCGCCTGTTGGCTCTTATCGATCGTTCTTCGGACATCATAGGTTGTTCAAAGTGCCCTGAGTAGTCTGGAAACGTGCAAAATTCCCCAAGTACTTACTTTGCTCTGACCATTTCTTGTCGCTCGCATGAATAGTTTGGCCTTTCTTACATCCATTCGTTATAGCCATTGGGGCGCAGATCGTGGATCCTGCTGATCCATCGCCTTCAGGCGTAACTCCTTGGCCTGGAGTACCAATTCCACCTTCTACGAAACTATAAAATTTGGCATGTGAGCTGTGTGTTAATAATGACAATGGAAGATGAAATTGAACTCACCTCCGAGGTGGCCATTCCTCGCACGTGTAATATCTTCCGATTCGCTTTGCTAATCTGTGAGAGCTGAGGTTAGATATTCCCGGACATGAGTAACAGATTTCCTTACTGGAATCGGCTTGGATCTAGAGCGGGCTTCGTTGGATCAATGTCGTACTCGGCGACGATTTCGTTCATATCCAATGGATTGAGAAATTCTCTGGAAGTAGAATACCAGAAGTCTGGCATGATCGGTGGTTGATTGGTCTCGGGACAGGGATGGTTGTCTTTCCAAGCACGAGAGCCCGATGTAAGACACATTGCGTTGCCCCTATCTGCGGTCCTTTTTGAGTTGAAATCGTAACCAAATATGAAAGCATTTTGGTTGAAGCCGTTGAAGATATCGTTAAGTAGTCGGTTTTGTCCACCTGGGGATTGTAGCCAAGCTTGAGCGTTCTGACAGATGGCTCTCATATAATAGCAGTTGTACCAGAGAACAACAGCATTTTTAGGCAATAGGACGGGTTGAGGTGTCTGTGATTTTTCTCTTCGCCAGAATGCTGAATCAGACGACAGTTAGTTCTATGAAGTCTCACTTTGTTCGTCGTGGAGGTGGCATACGATGATTTTGGCCTCTATGCATCCGCCATTCATAGTCCTGTATGAACTGAGCTTGGGAAAGGTCAATGAATGAACTGATAGAAAAAAAGAGCGTGCAGCCCCACAGGACTGTTAACGAAAGTCTAGCCATGATGAAGGCAAAAGAATGAAGTTGGCTATGAGAAATATCAGGTGTGCCCGTTCACATCTTGACGGTTTTATGTGCAATTCATCGTTGTGCGAATGGATCTGCGGTTGTAATGTTCTTCCTACAACAATTCTAGTTTTAACTAGTCGTATCCTACCACAAGGATTGTTTATTGTCTTGGCTTAGAGTGGGCTCGCACATTCTTAGAAAAGTGAAGTACCTAGGATGCATAGTTAACTAGGCATGATCCTATACTTCCCTCGCCAAGGTGCTAAGGAACCGACATCTTTACCCGTTAGATTCTGGCTATCAACATTATCCGGGTTTCTGGCATATCTCCGTACACTAATGCAGGGGGCACAGCTCACAGCGGGAGTGTGGGTCAGTGACAGCAAATTAGCGCTGTTGCCGCCGAGGTCATTGTCAGAAGCTGACCACTAAAGAATAGCATGTTGCTCGTATTGCTTTTGCCAAGCGGAGCTTACGACCTCTGGACCATTTATAGTGGTTGGCGGAACAACTAAGTTTTACTGTATGGTACTTACCAGTCCTCATAGACCATTTCGCGTCCCGTGGTCACTTAACAACAATTTGCTCAATAGGATTTCACAGATCCATCGGATCTTTTCTCCCACACCATTCTCTCACGACATGGAACCCAATGCGCCTAAAATCAGCTCCACGAGGGGCTTAGGGGAGTTCTACACCCTGCCACCGGACTATCAACGACCTCCGGACAACCCTATTCCCGAAGGCGATGAGGGTATGTTTGCTGAGGAATTAACAGATCGGCTTCGCTGGTCAGTCCTGTATCCACCCATGACAGCACAGATTGTCGAACTGGACAACACCGGCAGCCCTCACTGGCGGCCTCTGCTCGGTGCGCCAAACCATGCGCTCGCTGAAGAACCTGTCACCCAACCGCCACGTTCTCGCATGCTCATCGCTTTCGACGTGGTGTATGGCGCCGATTACTGGCTTGATGCCGATGCACTGGACGAACGGCCCGCACCCTTGGTGATTGAGAATGCAGGAGGACAGCCCATCACATTTGCGCAGTTCGTCAGCGAGTTGCACCGTTACGCTTTGGAGCTGCGCGAAACCATCTTCGAAATCGAAAATAGGGGTAATTCGGATAATGCGCGTCTCTACTGCTCTGGAGCTTCTGGGCCAAAGCGCAAAGACGCAGGGGATCCGGACGCCTTATTCTTGGTCTATCTTGATTCCGACATGTTCACCAGTGGCCAAGAGTTTGAGCAGGACTGGATTAGGAAGGCAGAACGGTTTGCCAAGAAGGCGGGCTTAAACTCGTAGAGATTGTTCGGTAGAAGCGGTACAATGGCGGGAGCTAACACTGCAATCTACTCCATTGACACTAGGTGGCACATACAGCATGATGAAAAGAATTTCAATTGAAATTTACCGTACCGACCCTGTGGTTCTCCCTTTTTACTAGCGTAGTCAATGGACTAAGTGCATGTATCTGTCGGTTAGACGGAAGCGATAGCGAAAGGGTCCAAATCAGGACGTTACCTTGCCCCACCACCTCGCGCGCGCAACCACCTCGCGCGCGCGCGGCCTTGCAACCACTATAACTTCAACACCTCGTATCTCCACCACCATGGGTAACCTTGAGGCTGCGCTTGCAGCTACTAATGCCTTACCACCTAGGCAACCTTTTTTGTATACTAAGATTATAAAAAAATTTAATATTATTTAATCTACTCTTACTAATAGACACAAAGGTCGCAGCGCCTTACGCGCTAAAGGCTATTAAAAGCTGCAACTCCTCTACCTACACTAGAAGAAAGCCTTAATAACTTATATTAATTAACTTAAAGAGAGAGGCTTGCCGCCTACTTAGTTAATAATACACAATTTTACGTTACAAATAGCTAAAAAAGAGGTTAGAGTAAACTAAGTTACTTACTTTATTTAGCGCTATTCTAATTAGCTTACCTTAAGTTAGGTAATAGGTATAGATAATTATTACTATAAGGCTAATTCTAAGAGTAAGTATAGCCTTTACTTTTGTAGAAATATGGAAGCAGAGGCTGCTTGTCCTATAGCAGACTCAGAGGTAGACGTTGCTACTTGTTCTACTATAGACTCAGAGGCAGATAGGAAGGTTCTAGAAGAGAGAGACAAGATATGTGCTAGGGGAGAGGAGAGAATTGATTGACTAAACTGCTCTGTCTATTTCCTCTAACCTCTACAGTGCTATCTACTAGATCTACAGCTATTTATATTTCTCTAGTAGCAGCCTTCTAGTAGCTTCTACTATAGTAGCTTACGTGGCAGTATGCAGATCATAATATATCTTGTATCAGATAGATAGCTCTGTATCAGAGTAGCTCCTAGTGATCGATCAGATCGATCACAGAATCCTGATAGCTAGAGAACAGCTAAGTAGCTTATTCTCTAACAACTTTAACCTTCTACGTAATAAAATTAATTAATACTACGTTAAGGCGCGTTATATCTATAATATAGATAAAAAAGGCTTTATGCTTAGTATTATAAATTATTTAAAAAAGATTCTTAGTAGAGCCTTATATAAAAGTAGAAAGAGAAGAAATATTATATAAAATAGATCGCGAGAGTAGATAACGCTGCTAGCCTATATCTACGCTAATAGATTTTACCTTAAGCCTACCTTTATCTATTAGTTACCATTAGGATTAATATAAGACACCTAGCTATAGGCTCTTAATCTTAATATATACTAAATTTAAGTATTCTTATTACTTTTAGAATAGATAAATAATAAAATAGGCCTTACGTAGCTATAATAAGTATTTAATTATAGTATAAAGGTAAAGGCTTAATTCTTTTATTAATTACTTATTCTTAATAGCTATAAATCTTACCTTATAATAGATTTTATTAAGTACTATAATTAAAATAAAATCTTTTTTATAGTATATTCTTCTTACTTAATTTATAGGCTCTAACCGCTTAATATAAGTATATTTAAGCCTCTCTTAATAGCGTACTTAAATAAAGTTTCTACTTTTATAAATAGGAGCTAAGGCCTTATTTTAATAAGTAAAAGAGACTTCCTGTCACGGTAGCAGGCAGGCGGATAGGGGAATAGGCACAGGCACGGATTCTATTGCTACAGACTCTCAGACAGGGCTCCCTCGCTACAGCTAGCAAAGGGTTGTTTGATAAGACGTAGCTCGAAGAGCTACACAGGAACAGGTGTTGCGGAGGTTTTGCAGACTTAGGACGCTTGGGCCAGGCCCAGCTCCTTTCTGCAGCCAATCAGGTGCGCGTGCGCTGGCCACCTCGGCCAGCGCCGTGACAATAGTTATAATAATAAGCACTTAGATAAGAATAAAAATACTAATAGTAGATATATATAAGTTATTTATTCTTTACTAGTAATCTATATAGTAAATAGTATTTTTTATTAATAATTTTACTTCTACTTTATATATAATATCTAGCTCTTTAATATTTCTTAAAAGATATAGTAAGCTCCCCTTTAATGAACTATAAATTTAAAGTAATAAAATATAAATTATAGTTAAAATTATAACTTAGGTAAATAACGTATTATTTAAAGCTTACGTACTCTATACTAAGCTCTAGAGTAAGCGCTTTTATTTTTAATCTAAAATAAAATAAGTTTTATAATAATTTCGTAGACTTTAAAATAATATTATATATTAGAATATTTATATAAAAATAACTACTAATTTATCTAATTAAACTTTTATTACTTATAAAGAATCTTTAGTAAAGTATTATATTAAAGTATAAGAAAAAGAAATACTTTATAAAGGAGCTTATAAGAGTAGATAATACTACTATCTTATATCTATACTAATATACCTTTCTTATAGCTTACTTTTATCTACTAATTAGCTTAAAAATTTATATAAAATACCTAGCTATAACTTCTTAATTATAGTACTTACTAAACTTAAGTATCTTATTATAATTTAAAATAGATATATTATAAAATATATTATCTCTAGCTATAATAATTATTTAACTATAGTATGGAAATAAAAACTTAATACTTGTATAAAGTATAATTTCTTAATAGCTATAAATCTTATCTTATATTAGCTTTTATCTACTTCTAGAGTTAGTATGTATTATAGTCAGTGTTTTACTTTTTTTACTTAACTTATATACTATAGCTTTATAATAGAAGTAAATTTAGTTTATTTTTAATACTATACTTAAATAGAGTTTCTAATTTTATATATAGAAGCTAAGACTATATAATACTAAATAAAAGAGACTTCTTACTTATCCTTTAGTTAGCTTAGAAAGGCTTTTTTTTAAAGATATTAGGAAAAAGGACTTTTAAAGGCATAGTTATTCTACTTTTAAGTCTAAAACTAAAATAATATATTTTAGTAATAACTATGATTTTATTTAGTAGTAGTAAGTTCTTTAGACTAAGCTTTTTTAATTAAAGCTTTACTTAACACTTACTATATAAACTAGTAAAAGATTAATAAAGTAGATAAGCTTAGAAGTTTAGCTAAGTGTTTTACTATACTTAAGCTTTAGAAATAATACTACTTAAGTGTAAAGTAAAAGGCCTACTAAAAGTACTAACTAATAAAAAGCTATATATAAAGTAAAATAAGCTTCTACTCTTAAAGAAAGCTAATTAGTATTATAGTAAAGCTTTATTTTAGTATTAGAGAAAAGTAAAAAAGTTATATAATTACTTATAACTTTAAGAAAAGAAATAATAGTAACTATAATATTTAATAGCTAATGTAATAATATTGAATAAAGAGATAAAGTTAGAAAGTTTTATAGTAAGCCTGGTGAAGGAGAGAAGAAAAAAGGTATACTAAAAAAACCTTTATAATTATAGCTTATAAGGCTATATAGTAACTTAAGAAATATATTAAAACTATTAATAAGAGTAAAGTAAGTAGCTTTAATCCTGTTATTAAGACTATCTTAAAAAGAGGCCTATTTTAAAGTTTTAAAGTAGTAAAGGCTTCTTATTATTACGTATATTATATTATTATAAAATTAAAAGCTTAACGTAATTTATATAGCTATATATGTATATAGAGTATTACTTAATTACTTTGCTTCTAAGATCTATTATATTAATATTAATTTAGTATAGCTTTATAGCTTTATTTATAAACGATTTTAGGAAGGCTTTATATAAGTAAAAGAGTTAGATATAGTTTACTTTAGTCTTATACTTTCTACTAAATTATATTTATAAACTACTTATTCTATAGTAAACGTAAAAGTATTATAGATAGTAAAATAATAGTAAAAAAGAGTACTATAAAAGGTTTATATATTTAAACTAATATAACTTAGTAATAAAAAGAGCTAAACTGTAGAAATATATGGAAGAGAGGCTGCTTGTCCTATAGTAGACTTAGAGGTAGACGTTGCTACTTGTTCTACTATAGACTCAGAGGCAGATAGGAAGGTTCTAGAAAGAGAGAGAAACAAGATATGTGCTAGGGGAGAGGAGAGAATTGAATGATTGGAATTGATCAGATTCGCGTGACCGTTCTTCTCTGATCTATTGCCTCTAACCTCTAACCTCTACAGTGCTATCTACTAGATCTACAGCTATTTATATTTCTCTAGTAGCAGCCTTCTAGTAGCTTCTACTATAGTAGCTTACGTGGCATTATATAGATTATAATATATCTTGTATCAGATAGATAGCTCTGTATTAGAGTAGTTCCTAGTGATCGATCAGATCGATCGATCATGGAATCCAGGTGTGATCCTGAGTACCTGGATTCTGATGAGAATCCTGATAGCTAGAGAACAGCTAAGTAGCTTATTCTCTAACATAAACTAATAAGAGTTAGCTTATTTAAAGATAAAGAAGCTAGTAATTAACTTAGCGCTACTATATAACTCTTACTTAGTATACTTAAGCTATAATAACTTATTAAATATAAGTATTCCTAAGAGCTTAACTCTAAGCTATCTACTTAAGCCTATTACTTTAGAAATATTTAGTTTTTAGATATTAGATTAGTATATATATATTATTAATATAGTATCTTAGGTTACTAGTATATACTATCTAACTAACTTTTATACTTAAAATAAATTCTATTATAAATAATATTTTAGTAGTATATCTAATAGTTACTTACTAATACTTAGTAGATTAGTTCTTAGCTTCTACTACTCTATTATATTATATTAGTAAAGAAAAATACTGTTATTAATATTATTTAATAGTACTTTTAGCTATTTATCTAGAATAGTAGTAATAAAAGTATTAATACTATTCTTACTACCTACTATACTAAAAAAGCTAGTAGGTTGCTTAATAAGCTAATCTTTTAGTAAGCTATAAACGTTTTATATTTAGATTTAGATTTAGACTATAAAGTAAATAATTAAGAATCTTAATATAATCTCTTTTAAACTAGCTTATAATATTTTTAGCTTTATAAATCTTAGTATTATCTTATTAAAAGCTTAACTTTATATAAAAATAGATTTATAAAATGATATATAGATTATAAAAAAGCTAAAGAAAAATAATAAGTTAACTTACTTTATCTTATTAAAAGTTTAATATAAAGTATTAGGTATTCTCTAATAGAGTAGTAATTCTAATAACTAATAGTAGTATTTTGCATTTTAATAACTACTAAGTTAGATTAACTATTAATCTTAATTACTTACTAAATATAGATAGTTATATTATAAGCTATAAGTTTATTAGCAAGGTATCTAAAAAATAATAAAATACTAAGATGAAAAAATAGATATTATATAGAATATCTTAGCTTATTAGAAATATTCTTAAACTTACTTATATTTTTTATAGAAACTAAATCTTTAGTAAACCTCTACTATTTAAGTTTTCTTATATATTTTTATCTAGATATATATTTTTACTAGATATATAATTTATTAGTAATTATAATCTAATTAAACTTATTATCTCTTAGCACTTATATGTTTTTTTAGCGTAGCTTAATAAAAATCTCGTTTTATAATTATCTAAAATTTATTTTTTAGTATAAGTATTTATACTCTAGCCTTCTAGCTTTAAAGTTCTTTAAAGTGTTTTAGTGCTAATATCTAGATTAATATCTTTTAATAATCTCTTATTTTACTTTTTAAGGCTTCTAGTTATACCACTATTAATAACTCTTTTAGCTATAGATAATAGAGTTAAAAGTACTTATAAATAAGCTCTTCTTAGTATAATAATATTCTTCTTTTTTCTCTTAATTTATTTTATTTAATTAAAAATTTAATTTCTTCTTTTTTATAGTAATTTATTATATTATAAAGTAATATTATTATATCTAATATAAAATTAATTTAGGATTTAGGTATTAAAAACTTTCTATCTATAGTAAGGTAATATAGTCTTAGGTTACTTATACTAGAAAGTAGTTAATATATACTAAAAAGTAACTAATTACTTACAGTAGGGTGACATAAAAAAAGACCACAAGAAAAAGTTACTGTTTTTAAACTAGTATAACTAAGCGAATATTAACGCTAGACTAGTAAGGGTTAGCTCATTTTAAAGCCAAAAAGTAGGAGATTATTTTAGCGTCCCCACTTTTACTTAGTCAGCTCCTTTTCTCCAGTATTCATCTAAGATATCAAGGTAAAAAAAATCTAACAAATTTAAGCCTCTAGATCTTGTTAGTAGACGTATAAAAATAGCTATAACTTTTTTCCTAGATAATATAGCTAGTAAAGATTACGTAAGCAGATTCTTAGCTAGCTTATATTAGTTAGTTATTTAATCAAAAAATAAATAAGTTTTTAGCACTTGCTTATATAAGCTTTAGCTTAGTCAGCTATTAGTAATCTTTTAGTATATATTAACTACTTTCTACCTTAAGTAACCTAACCTTGTATTTCCTCATCATGAATCCAAAATTTTCAAAATTTGAAGCCGAAATCAACCGTTTTCTTGAAACAAAAACTCCTATTAAAAATATAATTAATTACTATAATAAAGGCCCACAATCAATATATAACGCTATTAAACGAATTAAGAGAAAAAAAAAAGCTATTAGTCAGCCAAAAAGAGCTAGTGCAGGCAGAGTTTCAAAGGTTTCTCCTAGAGCTAAAAGAGTTATTAATAGGGATATTACGAGGAGCCCTAAAAAGCAAAATAAGAGATTATTAAAAGAAAATAATCTAGATTTTAGCTCTAGAACACTCCAGAGAGTTCTAAAGCTAGAAGGGTGGAGTACAAATACCTGTACTAAAAAACAGATTTTAAACCAAAAAAAGGCTAAATTTCGATTAAGTTACGCCAAGAAAAAGCTAAAAGAGCTAGGAAACATTAATTTCAACCGTATTATATTTTCTGATGATCCTACCTCTCTTCTAGGCTACCTAGTAAGCCTTCTTTAAGAAAAAAATAATTAAAAAGGCTTTTAAGGCTATAGGCATCTTACTCTTTAATTCTAAGGTTATCCTATAACGTTTTAATAATAACTTTATTTTATTAAGTAATAGTAAATTCTCTAACCTAAGTACTTTTAATTAGAGAAAAACTAAACGCTTACTATATAAGATAGTAAAGGATTAAAGAGATAAATAAGCTTAAAAGCTTAGCTAAGCCTTCTACTATGTAAATCTTAGCCTTAAAAACACTACTTAAGTATAAGGTAAGAGGCCTGCGAGAGGCTCTTGCTAACGAGAGACTACGCAAGAAGCGTGGCAAGCCTCTACCTCTATAGGAGGCTAAGAAGTATTATAATAGAGCTGTATTTTAGTCTCTAAGGAAGGTAAAGAAGGCGCGCGATCGCCTGCGACTCTAGGAGGAGGAGAAGAAGAAGCAACTACAACTCTAAAAAGCTGATATAATAAGGCAACGTAAGAAGGTAAAGCAGGCGAAGGCAAGGGAGAAAGAGCAGAGGCGTTAGGTGAGGCTTACAGCAAGCCTAGCAAGGCAGAAGGAGAAGAAGGAGAAGGCTATTAAAAAGGTCTCAAGAATCGCAGCTCATAAGGCTGCACAACGACTTTAGAAATCTATTAAAACTTCTAAAAAGAGTAAGGTAAGTAGCCTTAAGGCTACTGCAAAGGCTATTTAAAAAAAGAGGCCTATTATAAGGCCTTAAGGCAGTGAGGAGCCTAAGGGAGGTGGTAGAGCCTTACTACCTGCAACCTCGCGGCGCGGCCGCGTAATTAGAACTCTAACTTAATTTTTGTAGCTAGGTATATATATTAAGGCCTATTAACCTTACCACTAAAATTTATCGCGATAATAACTATTTGGTGTGGCTCTACAGCCTTATTTTTAAGGTGGTTTTGGTGAGGCTGCGCGCGCGCGAGGTGGTTGCGCGCGCGAGGGGGTGGGGCAAGGTCGGCGACTAGTCTACCGGCAGCTCGGCGAGGTGGGAACACCCCACATTATCCTCGCGATCGGCACCGGAGACTAGCAGCCTAAGTTAGCCGCGCCGTGGTTCATACATACACGGCCCGTGCTAGGGTGTACTAAAGAATGCAAGCCACATTGCGCATTGGCCGTGCAACCATGCTATGCAAGTGGATGGAGAAAGATCTTCGCGAGACCTATGGGCAGTGCCGTCTTCTCCGGACGCTTACGAGACGGCAGCACAGGACGTTGCGGGATGTACTGGATGCTAAGGACACCGTCTATTAGCGCGCACTATAGTACACCTAAGAGTGGATAGTCATATCCAAACAGGATGTCGAACACAGGTAGCCATATATACAAGTGTCTCGTACGAGAGTCCGAGAACGAATGGGTGGCTGGTGAAGATCTGTATCGCGATAGGATTGCTGCTATCTCTTTGCTACCTGCAGGGGTATGAGTACGCGATTGAGCATTTTGCAGTCATCTAACAACAGAAAGCCCATAGACACCCAAGTTCGAGCCGTGCGCCCTCGTAGGTAAGAAGGAAGTTTGGGGTCTAACATAGCTCCGCGGCTTTCCAATAACCAACACGTTGGCAAAAATTATTCTGCAGCATACATGCCAAGAAACCGGTGAAGGTTTGGGAGATGTTCTTCGAGCGCTTAGTTGGGGCAATTGGTGATGGTGCTGACTCAGTGGTCAGTGCAGGGTAGGAATGTGACCCTGCGCTATGCTCTTGACGTCGAGGCACCACTGGCTAACGATGTAATGCAGGTTCGATCCTTGCCAATTAGCGAACTAGGTGCGGCGTACTTAGTGAATACGAGACAGTCGCCGGGGAAGACGTTTTCTAGTCATAGCGAGAAATACTGCTTGCTAAAAGCATGCCGCGCATGTATCAAGGCTGACTGCACAAGGCTGAGCTAATGTATCAGGCTGGAACTTGCGGCTGCTGGGTGGCAGGGACTCTAATTGCTGGCTCGAAGGCGCAAGCGGTCCTATGATCGTAACGCTGTTACATAACCGAACAATGCCCCCACCTTGTTATTTTAAGGCCACCAAGGGTCGCATTCAGGGGCCTGTGCTGCATAAAATGATACTATTCAGCCCCCTTGCGCTTTGCTGATCAAAATTACAAGTACTACTAGCCTGTTCTTATTTTCCGCAATCATCTTTGTGAACATGGCATCTTCAAACGATTACGAACTTCTTCCTCGTCACAACGGAGAGTACCTCGCACCAAGCACATCGCCCAGAACACTTTCACCACTCCACAGTCCTTGCAAGCCGGGACAGGCTGATAACATCTCAGACGATAATACCAGTAAAGAGAAATTGCTCAACACTCGTAAAATATGGGACCGGAACAGCGTAAACTCCACACCTGCGGAAGAACAGACTGTTGTAGAGCGTAGCGGACAACGATCTAAACAATCTATGAGGCTACATTTTCAAGACTGGTATTGGGAAGTCGCTGCTGCAGTCTTTAGCCTCGCTTGCGTTATTGCCATTATCATTCTTTTAAGTGCCTACCAAGGAAAATCGTTGTCTAATTGGCACTTCTATTACGACATCACATTAAACACGCTTGTCGCTCTACTCTCAACCTTATCTAGAACTGCACTTATCGTCCCGGTTGCATCATGCATTAGCCAGCTCAAATGGATACACCTAGCCAGCTCACCACGACCTCTTTGGGAGTTCCAGATTCTTGATGAGGCGAGTCGAGGGCCATGGGGCTCGCTAACTCTAATCTGGAGCCTCCATTTCAAGACCAAATTGGCTACATGGGGTGCTTTCATCACTATTATATCTCTTACGATAGGTCCCTTGTCGCAACAGCTGCTTTCCTATCCCTCCGGGCTTTATTTTGAGAAATCTGGCGCGATGTTTTACAAATGTCAAGTTTATGAACCTAGCACTAAAAATGCTTCGAATGTGGATCATATGAGTACAGCATACGGTATGACATTCACAGTGAACTAGTTAAATACTTGCTGACTTGATATCTAGATATCATTCGCGACCTTAAAATGCAAGGCGCCATCTTCAATAGCATATACGATGTCGACACACCTATTCAAGTTGAATGCCAGACTGGTAACTGTCGATGGGATGGTTTCACAACTTTGGCTGTGGCTAGCGAATGCAAGAATGTTAGTTCTATCACTGCAGTATCCTGTCGAGATGGAACAGAAAGTCGGGTGTGCAACTACACGACACCATCAAGATTACATTTTGAACATACAAGGATATTCAACAATAGCGGCCTCCTCCCCATTATTTTTAACAGTACCGCTCGTTCACTAGAAGTCACGACTAGTACTCCGGAAACAGCCAGCCGCCTTGTAGACTTTGCTGTCGCAAAGGCAGCTGAGCCGTATAGCGAGGAAGCGCCCGATATCACCGAGTGTGGCTTACGCTGGGTTGCACGCCAAATCCAAAACACTACTGTTGTAAATGGTACCTTCCACCTTGGAACCGCTACAGATTACGAGCTTGTTGCTATCCGAAACATTACTAGTGTAGATATTCCCTTCCAACTTGGACCCGATACAGATTTCGAGCCTGTTACTGTCTACGAGTCTCCTGAGAAAGGGTATATCATATTTGATGTAGTCAGCAAAGGCACCGGATCATTTCCTGTGAACACAACTTTCAAAGTTTCCGAGAGCGACCACTATAGACTTACAAAATTCCTCGAAACAATATTTTCCTCGTCGTTAGAGGATATGTTTGGCTTGGCGCTTAACAATGCCATAAACCTCACGCACACTGTGCAGCGGCTAGGTGATAGCATGTCGTATGCGCTTGGTCAGAGTCCAAGGGCTATAGATCTGCCAGGCGAGACGATTACATCTGAGCAATATATACTTGTTCACTGGGGATGGATCGTTCTACCTATTACTGAAGTATTGATGGGCATTGTCTTTCTTGCGGCTACGGTGTTACAAAGCTGGAGGAAAGGCGTTATAGCATGGAAGAGCTCAGCGATAATACCTCTTCTTACAGAAATGGAAGAACGCTGGTGGACTAGGGAGTTCGGAACTGGTACCGCTCGAGAATTAGAGAAGAAGGTCAAGGAGATGACGGTTTTGCTCGTGAGTAAGGACGATGGTGGTCAGGTGTTTAGACGCATTGAATAGTAGTATATCTAGTTCTCACGCATGCGAATAGAAAAGCTCAGTGATATATAATTTACTAGTCCAAACCCTGACAGTTATTCCATAGAGAACAAACCTTTGTTCCATTTTTGTGGCCCGCGCTCTTGGTTCGCAGGGGGCTTATTCCCTAAGATTTAGAATAAACCCTTCTCCTTAGTCGTTAGTTATAGAAAATAGCTATAACTTGAGTATATAGTATAGATAATTCGCGCGCATCTAAAGTACTAACTTTTATAATAGTACGAGAGATATAGCGTAAGTTATTAGATAAAGTCTGGTTAAGAGTTAGTGTTTGTCTTAGTGGCCTGTGCCCACTAAGAGTCAGGGTATTGGAAGTTGAAAGTGGGGTTAGGGTTAAGGGAAAATCAAGAGAAGTTTTTTTTTCTTTGGCCTATCTAGTAGAGTTAAGCATGCGCAACATAATAGTGCCCTTCTTATTACTCTCACTCTATTACACGAACATTTGGAGTCCAAACGTTTGAATTTGCACCAAATAGCAGAAGGCAGGCACGGACCATTGAGTGCAAACGTTTGCTCTTCCCACGCTTAATAATCTATGCAACTTATAGTAGAGGTGCAAGGGACATACACAAATTCTATGTAGAAATTTAGAGAAATAAGAAGCAGTATTAAAAGAGATATTAAATATACTAGTAATAGCTCTAAAGTTCGCAATTCTCGCTTATTTTTGCGCTAGCAGGGATCAAGGTAACTAAGGGCTAGCTACTGCTGACTTCGAGGAACAGTAGTACTTAAAGTTAGAACTAGACTAACCGCTTTGGGTAGTAAAAGATAGGGGATGAGAAAGGAGAGGTAACCGCTAACCTAACCATATAGTTGACTGTCCTAGACGTCTAGAAAGCCCCTGGGGGCCTTTCTAGAGCTATGCACGGGCCCGTAAGGGCACTATGCGCACCCTAGAGGGGGCTTTCTAGAGTAATTAGTAGGGGCTTACTAGAATAATTATTAATTAGCTAGATTCTAACCCTAACCTCTAACCCTAACTATATTCTAGCTACTAACTTTACGCGTTATAGTAGAATAGTTAGTAGAATAAAATAATAGAGTAGAATATAGAAATAGAGCACTACACGCGTTACTATACTTACCTATCTACCTACTTATAGCGTACTTATCTATTACTAGTATTAGTATACTATCTATAGTATAGATAAGTATCTAAAGCGTTACTATAAGCTACTACTAGTAGATAGGAGAGCGCTCCTTAGCACGTACGATTATCTCCCTCTACTATCGCTAGACTAAGTCCCTCTACTAGAGCCTTATAGCGCACTATTAGCTAAGCTAGCTGCGCTAGTAGATGCTCTAGTCTGCTACTGCGAGATAAGTAGTAGTAGTAGCAGCAGTAGCAGCAGCACTAGTAGCACTAGCAGCACTAGTAGTAGTAACGCGCCTACTAAAGCGTGTAGATATATTAGCATAAGCTATAAATAAATGTAGTAGTACGTTAACTAGTAGTATAGAATTAAGCTTACCTACTAGCTAAGTACCTTAGCTATCTTATATGCTAAGTATGCCGCCTAGCTATAGAAGCTTATTAAGGTATAGACGTTCTTTTAAGAGAAGCGCTATATCCGCTACTTTGCTATACAAGAGTAGGAGCAGGAGCAGGAGCAGCAGGAGCAGCAGGGGCAGCATAGGAGCCAGCCAAGGACAGCAGAGCAGAGAGAGACAGAGAGCTACTAGCAACGGCTAGCTAGCCTATCCTACAAATAGAATACTATCGCGCGTAAGGATAGCTAGGCTATTAAGCGTATAGCTAAAGCAGCCTTAGCTAAGGACTATATAGGCTAGTTTAAGCAGACGCGCTAGAATAAGCACCTATAGGCCTACAAAGACTAGCGCCTTCTCTCCTACGCTGTACATCTCCTAGGAGCAGATAAGCTATAGCTATAGCGCGTAGTATAGCTAGTAGAAGAGCTAGTAGAGAAAGCTATATAGGGGCTTAGTACGCTATCTATAGATACGCTATACTAGCTACGTAGTCTAAAGCCTAAAAAGCCTAACGTACACTTATTTAGCTATATATAGAATAAGGCTAGCTAAGTACGCGCAGCTTAACTATAGGCATAGCTTCTCTACTACTATGTTTGTATAGTAGTAGCTAAGCAGACGCTAGGTGTATTAGAGCTAGCTAGTATTACTTATCTCTTCCCCTAGCATGGCAGGCAGAAGCTGGCAGTAGAGAGGCTCTGGAAGTACGTCTTCTTAGATAGTAGCAGCGCTACAATAGCAGCTATAGTAGGAGTAGGAGTAGTAGGAGCAGCAGGGGCAGCAGGGGTAGTAGGGGCAGTAGGAGCAGCTATAATAGCAGCTACAATAGCAGCTAAGCAGCGTACGTATCTACTGCGCCTCTCCTACGCTCTTATCTACTAGGAAGTCCACTAGCAGCCCTTTACTAGCGCCCTAGTCTATTTTCTAGCTACTCTAGGTATCTACCTAGAGACTAGCCGCCTACGTACTGCTGCTAAGTTCTTCTCTACGCTTAGCTTACTAGTCTACTATATACGCGCGCTAGTAATAGAGGTCTCTCTCCCTATAGGTAAGCGCGTAGAGTAAGGTGCTATAGAGTTGCGTAGCTTTTTTAAGAAGCGCGCTTAGTACTTAGTAAAAGGCTTCTATAGTCCTATAAGTATTATACTAGGCCTACTCTTTTATACTAAGTTTATCGCCTTACGTACGCTTAGTAGTATTACTAGTAGTATATAGTAGTTAATAGATTAATAGATATACTATATTAAAGGCCGCCTTATAGCACTATAGTAATTCTATAAGCTTGCGTAGGGTGTAGTCGTAAAGGTAGAACGCGTGCTATAGAAGGAGCTACTATAGGTTAGTAAAAAGGAGTATTAGCTAATAACTAGGCTAGCTGCGCTAGAAGACAACATCTCTATTATACGCTGCGGCGTCTGCTACCTATTAGCCTTACGGCTGCGCTAAAGGTAAGCGTAGATACTAGATTAACTAGCTACTATACCTAGAGCAAGAAAGCTCTATAAATAGCGCGTACGACTACAGGTAGAATAAATAAAGCAGCTAGAGCAGCTAGAGCAGCTAGAGTAGCTAGAGCAGCTAGAGCTGCTAGAGTAGCTAGAGCAGCTAGAGCAGCTAGAGCAGCGCGTATAGTGGAAACTGCGAGCTGTCTAGCAGTACCTTAAATAGATTAATTATTTCCTAGAGCTACTCTGCCTTACTATCTATATTATAGTTAGCTAGCCTACTTATAGGCTAGAGCTACTCTCTATACGCTAGCGTAATAGCGTACTATAGGATTGCAATCTCTATATAATAGATAGCTAAGTTACTATTATAACTTGCTACTATAAGACGTAGTTGTAGTAGGATAGGCTAAAGGTAGTAGCGCGATTCTTGCTAAAGGCAGTAGGGCAGCTAATTACTACCTATCTACTCTATCTACGCCCTATACGCGCGATGCTACTTAGTAGCTAAGGCAAGGCAGCTATATATATTAGAATAGATAATTAAGTAGCAGAAGTGTTTTAAAACTGGTCTGTGCGCTGCTAAGTCTACCACTAAAAGTGGACTAGGTTGCACCTGGAAATACCCGGGTGCCTGCAAGGTGTGATGATCTGCCACTAAAAGTGCCACCACCAAAAGTGGTTTTCCGCTAGAAGTGGACTAGGATAGACCTAGAAATACCTAGGTGCCTGCAAAGTAAGACGATCTGCTACTAAAAGTGCCACTACTAAAAGTTAGTTTCTACTAAAAGTATAATTACTATTATAGTATTACTTATTTTATAATTCTAAATTATAAGCATTTTCTCCTATAATATAGCTTAAATATGTAAATCTCTAAGTTAACTCTACTAAATAACTTTTATCTTTTCTTATAGTTAAAGTTACTGCTATATTACTAGATATATATATATAGTTAGAGCAGGTTAGTAATATATTATTCTATATTATTTTAAAATAAGTACTATATTTCTAAAAGTAATCTTAAGAGTCTAGAACACTATTAGTTTTATTTCTATCCTCTATATCTTTAAAGCTTCGCGTAGTATCTTTAGCTAGTAAAAAGAGGTCTTCTACTTTATAGGTGCTTAGTTCGTCCTTTTCTATAGATTTAAATAGTAGTTACTCTAGTAGCTATCCTTCTTTTATATAAGCTTCTAGAAGTAGGCTAATAGCTTTAGATATCTTCTAAACATTCTTATTATAGGCGCCTAGTATATCTATCTAGTCTAAGAGTCTTTAAATTAACTATCTTTTAATATAAGAGTTTAGCACACCACCGCGCAGTAGTAAGGCAAAGATATCTACACTAAATCTCTCTTTTAGTATAGACTAACGTTTGCTATAGTCTAGGTATTAGTTCTAAGTCTTCTAATATGCTCTTAAATTCAAGTTACTCTCTACTAGGCTGCCGCCGTTGCGATACAGCTCTCCAAACAATTGCTCCCTTGCTATTATAGCAATGCCTTGGCCACGAGTGCTTATAACCCCCACTCTTCCTCGCATTAGTCCTTCTAAGTGTTCATACTCCTTATATAGTGCTATTATAACCTATTAGTGCCGCATATCGCCTAGAATCCCCACTATCTCGCTTTTTCTTACTATTACTAGCAAGTCACGGAAATTGTCTATTTCGCTTCGCGTTAACGTTAACTAAGTTAATCCTAGTAGCGTTAGTTGTAACAAAACTAATCTTCTCTTAGCATTAGCTCTACTCTACTTATCCACTTCTTACTTATCTATCATGCCCTCTTATAAGCCTAGCATTCTAGTCGCAACTAAGATAAAAAGCTAACGTCTATCCTAGTACTAATCCCTCTAAGTTTCTAAGACAATCTACTAATCTTTAAGACACTTATAGGTAGCGACCGCCTTCGCGCAGTTAATTATTTCTATAACTTCGCTAATACCTACCCCCTTAAGTTTTTTTAGCAAAACTATAGTATCGCATCTACTCTAGCAAATAAACGATTTTAGACCTCCTTGCCTCTGCCCAGTCCTGCGTGCTCGCGATTGTTTCTAGCAGCGCCACTTCTATTTGCTCTTTTAGCCTTTAATTTGCCTACCACGCTATAGTTTCTTTTAGGCAGCGTCGCTTTAGTAGTCATATGTCTTCCTTATTATCCTCACTCTATTACACGAACGTTTGGAGTTCAAACGTTTGAATTTGCACCAAATAGCAGAAGGCAGGCACGGACCATCGAGTGTAAACGTTTGAAACTTCAGAGTGCAAACGTTTGCTCTTCCCATGCCTAATAATCTATGCAACTTATAGTAGACGTGCAAGGCATACACACTAATTCTCACTCTATTACACGAACGTTTGGAGTCCAAACGTTTGAATTTGCACCAAATGGCAGAAGCCAGGCACGGACTATCGAGTGCAAACGTTTGAAACTTCAGAGTGAAAACGTTTACTCTTCCCATACCTAATAATCTATGCAACTTATAGTAGACGTGCAAGGCATACACACCAATTTTATATCCAAATTTTAGAGCGATTTATGCAAGTTTGGGTAAATCGCAAGTGTATATAGTTTTACTAGCAATGTTCCTCTTTCTCGCTTAAAACACGCTTAGGGTTCAGAGCAGCAGGGGCTGTTAACCCTAAGCATAGCAAACCCTAGGAACAGCTAACCCTAAGTGCAGCCAACCCCGCGCAACCCTAAGTGCAGCTAACCCTAAGCACGTGCCACCTTAACACCTGACTTAGAGGAATAGTAGTACTTTAAGTTAGAACTAGACTAACCGCTAAGATTATTAGGATGGACAATTCCCAACGGGAATTGAGTAAATTCTGGCCCGTGCGCAGGATTTTACGCTGGGAATTGCATAACCAGGAATTACCTAGTTAGGACTAGTATTACCCTAATAAGACTAGCCTAGTACTAGCCTAATTAGGAAAGCGCTGGGAATTGACAAAAAAACGCTGGGAATTGACATTTCTCTCAGCAGTAATCGACACCTGCCAAATTAGGCAAGCGCTGGGTATTAAATAACTAGCGTACCTCTACTACGCTGGAAATTGTCTTTCTAGCATGTAGCTAGGAATATAGCCTAACAACCCTAAAAAAAAAAGGTTAAGCGCTAGGAATTCAATACCCAGCGAACTCAGCTTACCCTGGGAATGCAATACCCAGCGAACCTAGCTTACCCTGGGAATTCGATACCCAGCGAGCCCAGCTTACTCTGGGAATGCAATACCCAGAGAACTCAGCTTACTCTAGGAATGCAATACCTAGCGAACTCAACTTACCCTGGGTATTGAATACACGGCGAACCCAGCTTACCCTGGGTATTGAATACCCAGCGAACGCACTTAGCTTACGCCACGAAGGCGATATCCCAAGACGACGACTAGGAAATTATCTAAGGGAACTAGATAGGGGTACCTTATAAAGTTTTCCAAGTACCCCCCTTATGTCTTAGTAGCACTAGCGGCATAACTAGGGACTGTTACGAAGTATAATTATAGTAGATTTAAATTAGAAATTCATGCTAAGATTAGCATAAGCGCAGCAAGGGGGCCTTATTGTCTCCTACTACGTGAAGGAGTCCTCTTCCTCTGAGTCTCCTATCTCTTCCACGTTGCCCCTACCTTTGTTAGCCTTTTGCCCTTCTTCTTTGCGTGTTACTTACTAAGTAAGGAAAACAAGTGGCTTAATAGATTAGTCTGCACTACCTACTTCTTCTAGAAATCTAAATTCGTTAGGTGGTGCATAGCCTTATACACAAGCAAGAAACAATGGTTCTATCTGCAGAGCTATAGCCCTTACGTCCTTATTATATGCCGCGACTATCTCTATCTATTGCCCTACACGGCCTTAGGTTAACTGTTGCTTAATAAACGTATCTGGGTTATAACTGTGTAGAAGCAGTCCAAACACGCCCACGCTGCCTATTCGACTCTTGATCAAATTCCACCTCTTTCCTCTATCTAGCTTCTCGCCAAATCTCTGCCAGAGCTCCCTATCCGTGTCTCTTATTAGTTCCTAGCCTAGATCCTGCGCGTACGTGCTTGTGAATAGCACTTCTTTCGCTACTAAATTATACCGCACTCCCCGTCGCCCTATGCCTGGTTTTTGTAACTAGATTTTGGCATCTAAGGACTTATACTGCTCGTAGAATTAATTTAGTTTATATCTCTTCACTATTCTTCTAGCAACGCTATCCGCCTCTAGCTTCTCTAGTTTAAAGTACTAGGTGCGGAATTATAACGCCTCCTCGTCTTGCAACGCAGTTGAGCTTATTAAGCTGTATAAACTATTAGGTATAGCTGTCATAGGAGTACAGAGCACCCTATTAGTACTAGATACTACCTCGTCTAGCAACCTACAGCCGTAACGTGCCTGCCTTTTCTATACGGCAAGCATAGCTGCCTAATCTTTAAACACGTTAAAGCTTCCTACCACTTTAGCTTGTCTGATTATCTGTGCGGCAAGGCCAACACTAATCTTTAGTAAGCTTGCCACATACGAGCGGTACTTTTGCTCTTCGTTGCTTATCATTATTGGTGCCTTTGCCTCTTCCTAGTCCTGCGTGCTAGCTATAGTGCGGACTAGCTGGAGGTTTATTTTGTTTACTAACGCTTGATTGGCTTGCATTGTAGTCTTCTCTCTCTTTCTCTTCAAGCCTGTACTTGCCATGCCTTCCTAGGACTAGGAAGCGCCGCTTTGTACACCTAGGTCTTCTTGGTCCCTATTATTGTCCTCTGCTACTGCCGCTTGTGGTGGATGCTCGTAATTAAAGTTAATGACCCGCAATAGATCTGGTTTGGAGACGTGCTGGCATATCTATTGCAGGGCATAATCTAGATGTCTGGAGATAAACACGTGTTCCTGCGTGCCTTGGGCCTCTGTCTTAAGGAACGTCGTATTCTTTTCGTTTAGTACTTTGTCTAGAATAGAGGTAACTAGTGTAGCTGCTATATAGTCTTCTTGCTGCTTAGGTTGTAAAGAGAGCGATAAACAATTGCGCATTGTGCTTGTATGCTAGTCTGTTTTCCTGACTATAGGTGTGCGATAGAGAAGATGTTAGTGGAGTAGTGGTGCTTAGGGTGTTAAGAAGTGGGTGATTGGCTTGACCCTAATACCAGCACTAAGTTTCTGATCCTGGCTAACACGATGTGTTCGCCGGCAAGCTGCGGAACCTGAACTGAGTTTGTAGTCCTAGCTATGATGACGCGTTCGCTAGTAAGCTGCGGAACCTGAACTAAGTTTGTAGTCCTGGCCAAGATAATGCGTTCGCTAGTAAGCTGCGGAATCTAAACTAAGTTTCTGATCCTAGCCATAATAACGCGTTCGCCAGCAAGCTGCGGAACCTAAACTAAGTTTGGATTTCCTACTCAAATTATTTCCTAGTGTTTGTGCTAGGAAGTACTACAGCGCTATAATTTTAACTTAAATTCAACCCACGCCTAGTGGTGCAGCTACTCTAACACATTATGCATTCTCCCTCTCCTGTTCTAACATGTCTCTTTAGTCTTATTTCTATTGTTACCTGAAACTAGGTTATAGAATCCTAGTGTGCAAGGCCCACAAACATGCTGTTCTACCCTCTGGCATCGCTCGTCATCTTAGCAGTACGTCCTATTCTAGGCAACTGTCTGCTGCAGATCGCGAAGCTATTCAAGAGCAAGTCCGTGAAGTTGCTAGCCAGTACTATGCTACCTATGGGGATATTGAGATACCCTTTGCAGCAGTGCTAGCTATTAAGGGCCTTGCTTTGCACCTAGGGTCTATCTGGTGTCAACAATGTGATTGGATCTGCACTGGCCTGTCTGCTGCCACTAATATGAAGCAGCATTTGCGCGCAGCCTATAGAGCACGGGTGCCTTATTCTGGGCTAACTTATGCTGCGCGTGCCTTATGGTGGTCTAACTAATAGGACGTGATCACGACCTAATAATTCTTCTCGCGCATCTCAGGCGACTGCCCATCTTATGGCCTCCAGCATTTTGAGGTAGTAGTTGGCAACCCTGTTAGTGGGCCTACTATGCTCTCGACACCCACTAGACAGCTAGAAAGCTTGCCTAGTGCGGTGTCACCTAGCCCTCCCGTACCCAGCACTTCCTCTCCTGACACAGAGAGTGCAGATCCTCTTTTAGACCAACTCTTTGTCGATTACGCTGCGGCGCAACAGGCGCGGCAAGAGAAGCGCACGGCAGAAGCTGCGCAAGTTCCCTTTGTACCTAAGCGGCAGACTAACCCATATCTAGAATATACGAAGTTCTAACAATGCATTGAAGGCCTTACTTAGGAGGACGTTTAGCGATATACTAGTACTAGTAGCGACGCTAAAGCTTAGTATCTTATTAATTCTGTTAAAAGTCTTGTGCTTATTTACTAATGCGTTATTGCTTCTACGTCACGATAGGCTCGCATACGGGTTATGCAGGAAAACACTAAGGATGTCCCTACGTCGCCCCTTATCTACTACTAAGCGTTTAATCTTTATTATAGCGGAGTTCTTGCTAAAATCTTTCTCTTCTTCTATCACGTCTTTGTAAAGAGGAACACGCCCCTACCTACCCTCTTCTTATTTACGCATGCTTAAGAAGAGGCGTAGATAGCGATTGCAGACTATCTAGCCTCGCTGCTAGAGCAAGTGCCTAAGGTCTACCTTTGTCATCGCCGGACCACTCTCGAACTACTGGAAAGGTTGTGCTATACATTTTAGCTTTCGCTTATTGAACAAACTGCTATTCGCTAGGACTTTAAGCTAGCTCTTATTACCCTACTAGCCTTTATTGCGGTTAACAGCAATTATAATTTATTTTGGCCTGCCTATCTCTTTACGATAGACCTGAGCGCTATAAAGAAAATAATGCGATTTGCGGCTTGCCAGAAGCTCTAGAATAAAAGTCCTATTGGCTTAGACGATATGGCGAATAGGGAACTAACTAAGCATGACATGCTAGATGTAGAGCCTGATGTGGACCCTACTAAAGCTGCCTCTATCATTCTTAAGCAAGAAGCCTATGAGTCATGTACTCTCTGCCTTAAGACTGAAGATGTCGCCCGTGCTAAGAATGATTGGTTTTGGGAGTAGGTCTACCTATATCTTAGTGAGCAGTACTATACACCTATAGCCTAGATTATTAGTTCTGCGCAGTATATTAGCTAGATTCGCTATGGAGAGACACTAGATGCATTTGTGCGCTAGAACGGGTCTACTGTCACTGTTAAGGAAGTGTCCACTACCTTTGAACAGTTTTGACAGATGATATGGGCACTATAGCATAAGGCAGAGAATCTTCTACTATAACTCACCTTTACACACTAGCTTAAGGATCTTCCCTCTATTATATAGGGGCAAGTGGATTGCGACCCTAGCTGCATAAACCCTAGGTACTCTCCTTTTACTAAACTTAAGAAATAGAGCCACGTTAAGACAAATTTCGTTCTCTACTAAATAGCAAAGGCACACCGCGAAAAAAATTTACTAAGTCTATATTTCGCCTCTACTAATATAATCGCATTTAGTAATATGGGAATTAAGTCTAAGAGTTCTTAACTACCCTGTTTCTCTTAGTCTACCTAATAGGTAGATAACCACCACGGCTAACTAAGTTATTAAGTGCTTAGATTAAGAACACAGTGAATAATAGGCCTCGCAACTTTTTTATATTTTAAGGGCTAGTGGCGTTAGTACTACGCTACTATAAAGGATATAATTAGGACAAGTCTTTAAAAATAATCTATTGGTATCTACTAGAACCTGTAGGTTCCTTGCTAGTGTGGTACTATAGCCTTATCCGCCCTTTCTAGCAAGTCATTATAGAGTAGCAGGAGGTAATAGAGAAGAGTACGCACTACTTCTAAGCACGGAGCCCTTTTATATAGTCTAATGCATAAGGATAATAGTTTACGCATGCACGTTTATAGAGTACTGCACTATAGACAGCTACACTACTTTATATAGGCATAGAAATAAGGCCACAACTTATGCGCCATCTTATTATTGCATTTAGCCAGAAGCTAGACTAAGACTAAGGCAAGGGCATGCAAGGCAATATACAGCTTCTAAACCAAGAGGAGCTAGAAGAGGCGCTAGAAGATTAACATAATGAGTATTGAGAGCTATAAGCAGGCTATACTCCTAATACTGCTATTGCTATCTATGGCGCTACTATGGCAGCTGTATTCCGGACGCAGTTCGCAGCGCTAGAAGCCTATTTTAAAGTATTAACCCGTTGGCATGCCGACCTAGGCTATGAGTAGAGGGCATCCTCTGCCTATGCAAAAACAGGTCTCTTGCACATAGGAGTACGCATTACAGATCGTATAGCAAAGCGAGCTAACGTCAACATTGTCGCTGTTCTACGAGAAAATTTTGGGGCTTAGGCGAGGTTTCGAGGCGAGCAAAGAAGAGTCATTAAGGCAATTCTTGCCTGCGACCTAGCAGTAGCCTATATTGCTGGCACAGGGTTAGGAAAAAGCCTTGCCTTTCTGTTACCTGCTTGTTGCGAAGGTTACGGCCAAGTCGTGCTAATTACACCACTAGTAGCACTTCGAGAGGATATTTAGCAGCACTGCAGCTAACTATGCATCACCTGCAGCTACTGGGGTGATAAATTATTCAACGAGACCGCGCGTATCATCCTGGCCATGCCAGAGCACCTTAATAAGCCTAGGTTCTTGAGCATGATCCAACGTCTGCAAGACCTGGGGCTACTAGAACGAGTTATTATTGATGAATTCCACTACGTCTTGCTGCCTGACCATGAGTACCGAGCAAGCCTATTGCACATTCGTGAGGTAGCACGGCATAGTGTGCCACTAACACTGCTCTCTGCTACTATCCCCTACACTACGGAGCAGGAGGCGTATCGTTTGTTTGGCATTGATGGCTAAGTGATGGTATTCTGACAAAGCACGTCACGACCAAACTTAGCCTACTAGGTCTATACCCTCCCAATAGGCACAGGGGCACAGTTAGAAGATATGAAGGAGTACCTAGCCACCTAGGCATAGGTGCTAGGTAAACTTTTGGTCTATGTGCCCTTCTGTGGCGTAGCAGGGTAGTTAGCAGAGTAGTTACAGTGTTTCTAGTATTATGGAGGCATGAGCGAAGAAGCACGGAGAGAAGCCCGGCGTGCATTTACTAACAGCAAGGACGGTATTATAATTGCTACTACGGCATTTAATGTGGGCGTTTACATAGCTAATATTCGAGGCGTGATTCGTCTAGGGGAGCTAGACCACCCTATTACCTAGAGCTAAGAAGCAGGCCAAGGCGGAAGAGATGGAAAGCGGTGTGTTGTGCGGATCGTGTTAGGAGAGCGATTGAAATCCTTCTTTGACAAGCTGGGTAGAGCAGAACAAAGGGTACTGAACAAGATCATGCTCCGTAGCGACGGAGCCAAGGAGACATGTATGCGCGTTACTATTAACACTTATTTCGACGGACCTACAGCACGTACAGGATGCTAGCGGGGGGAGGAACCTTGTCAAGTGTGCGCAGAGCGCATGGAAGCGGGGGCAACCAATGTGGATGCGGGGATGCTAGGTACAGTAGAGGGTAATAGAGAAGAGAGCAGCATCGCGCACAGAATGGGGAGCAGTCCATCTACCCTAGATAACAGCGAGAGGACACCAGCTAAGTGGCAAGGCGCATTACTATCCACATCGCCAGCCACATACGAGCTATCATCGCCTCTAGCGTGGCCACCGCGCCTACTAGAGAAGAGCAAAGCCCTAGGTATTAGGGCACCGGACAAGGGCTCTACAAACACAGTCACGACTGCAGCAGGAAGCCTAGCCAAAAGACATAGACACCAAAGTAAAACCGCCTAGTGGCCCCCCACAGAGGCAAGCACTAACAAAGAGATAGTGTCCGTCGCAGATACCTTCTTACCATTAGGCTTACAAAGTGGACAAAGTCTAGCTAAAGCGGCATGTATTAAGCGAACACTAGATTATATGAGTAGTAGAGCAGGGGATACATAACGCGAAGCGGCATTGCTTAAGACTTAACTAGCAGAAATAGGAGAGTATTGGCGAACGCACTGCGTAGCTTACTTTGTTAGTCACAAAGCATTTAATTACCCTAAAGATAGCGAAGGGTGCGACTATACCAACAACGTAGTGGCCTACTTCCGCTAGCAGAAAATAGAAGATAGAAAGCTAGGAAAAGGCCTATATTTTTAGTACTTCTTCCCGCCTAGCATGTGCAAGCAATAGCTAGACGAAGACGGCAACATCAGATCGTACCTAACAAGCAGAGGCGGAGAATGCAGCTACCTACATGCTATACTAGACGTCTAGGCGACCCTATAGACAGCGTGTCTACCTATAAGGCATAAATGGACAAAACAGATCGCCGCTAGAAAAGAAGAGCCTTAGGAGGACAACGACGAAGGCTTTAGGGAACATTTTAGAAGAAGGAAGCTGTTTCCTAGACTATTAGGACTAGTGAGCTAAATTACATAGGACGTGCATAGGATTACGCAAGAATATTTCCTATCTGAAGAAGACTGATGGGAAGACATATGGAGAGAGAGAGAGGCTGTGAAGATAGAAGAAGCCTTGGAGGGAATGGGGAGGGCATAAAGAGGAAAGACAGGGTTAAGGGTGGAAAAGAGAGAGGAAAAGAGAGAAAGAAGGAGATCTTCAGAGAGAAGAGAAGAGGAGAGGGAAGACGCACGGAGGAAGGACAGAAACACAGGGTACAAGGAGGTACGCAGGAAAGTTTCCAAGGTACCCCTAGGGGAGAGAAAGAGAGGTTACTGAGGAGGGCGGAGGAGAAGAAGGGAAGGCAGGGGAGGAGGAGAACCAGACGAGAAGAGAGGAGAAAGGAGAGCGGGAATCCAAGGCTGCGAGGAAAGAAGCGCAGAAGGGGGAGGGCAGGGGAAAGGGAAAGAGGTAGTGAGGTAGATGGAACACGAAGAGGGCAGCGGAGGGAGGACGGCGTGGGGGGAGCAGCAGAGAGAGGATACGCTAATTGCTGGAGGGGTACTCAGGAAACTTTTAGCTGGCACTAGTGGCGCGCTAGTGGCGCGCTAGTGCTGCCGACCCACAATCTAAATTAGTTTGTTTTTCCTAACTTGCAACTTAACAACCTACACTCAACCTACTCGATTACAATAACACGATAATATCGCCTGCGCCGCTCTAGAAAGTAAGTTTTAACACTAAAAAACTTATTATTAGTTATTTTAGGACTGATAAATCGTTTTGCAGCTGCTTTGGATAGCTAGATTCTAAATATTAGTAAGTAGGTAGTGAGAACTACAAAAATCTAGATCCTTGCCCCACCTAGAACTAGATTTGGTTATCCCACAGGATTTCAAAGTTTCCTGAGTACCCCCCTAACCCTAACCTGGGGGCTAAGAGTTTCCTGAGTACCCCTACGCCAGCGCACCTCTTAGCTAATTAGGTCTGGTGGCCTTGCCCGCGGCGCTTCTTGGCAACCTCTTCTAACATACACTAAATCTGCCTAGCTTGTAACGCTGTCTCCGCTAGAGGAGACCTTACGGCTTTATATTTAAGATAAGCGAGTCTACAGCGGGTAGTCCGTCTTCCGCGCCTCTGCAGGACACCGCCATGCCGGATGCAGGCCCTACGCCCCCCGCGCCCTCTACGCCCCTGGCTAACCCCGCTAACCCCGCCAACCCGAACGCATAGAAGGGCAAAAAGCGAGGTAGAGAGAGGTAAGGCACCGTCCCTAGGGGGTTACCTAAGAAAGTTTACTAAGTACCCCCCTAGTCTATCCCCTAACTTAGATGACGAGTCTATTGACGAGTCCCTCTACTAGGAAGTGGATATCCACTTGGACGATCTAGAAGACCCCTCTAGCCTTAAGGAAGCCGCTCTTCTGCAAGATGCTACTAGGACTAAGGCAAGAGAGCGCGTGACCGCTAATATTAACGACTCTATAATTTCCGGCTAGAAGTTTACTTCTTAGGTTACCTAGCCGAAACGCTTTTCTGTTGAGGTCCTAGACACCCCCTTTAACGCTCTCGTAACTACGTGCCTAGAGAATACACGCATTACTACTGCTTACTAAGATCTTTACATATACACTACGGGTGGGAAGTAGTCTGTTAGCCTTAAGAACGTCTTAGAAGCTATAAAGAGAGATTCTTCTAATAGGGCTACACTCCTTAGCGAGCCCGCTGACAAGATAGTTTACTAGATAGAAGAGACACATTAGGCGCGGTTCTTGTATGCCCTAGAACAGGTCTTCTCTACACCTAGTGACAGCATCTTCGACTAAGCCAAGATTAAGGGCGAGTCTGCTACCCTCGCTTGCCTCTAGGTCCTGTCTAAGGTCGTCCGAAACATCCTTCGTCCCGAGAAAAAGAAGGAAATCTTAATGCAGCGCAAGGCCGCGCAGACTAAAGCTGCAGAACAGGAGGTCTAGTAGAGAGTTGCTGACGTGACTATCGGTGTTAGTAGAGAAGCCGCCTAGAAGGCTATAGTATAAACGATACGGAATCTAAAACGAGACCGCAAACAGGCCCTACTAGCCTAAGCACCCACAGCTAAGGCCGCTAAGCGTCGCTATAATGTCTTGGACGCTACGGAGAGCGACAGTGACATAAGTGAAGAGGATAGAGAATACGCCCCTGCTAACCCTAATAAGCTTAGCGAAAACGAGATTATCTAGGCGTATAATAATAAGATAGCCAAGATCTCTGCAAAGACAGTAGAAAACGTTACTTAGAAACGGCGCATAGAGCGCGCGGCGCGTAGTCTGGCAGATCTTCTGCATAATCTTCTTTCACGCAAAAGGGCCTATAGAGTATACGTGCGTGATATAGGGTTGCTGTATAACGCGGCACTCTACTATCTTGCGCAGTTCTAAGAGATGGATAAGGCGAGGAAGAGGGTCAAGCCCATTCTAAAAGCGTTGAAGGACTACCATAAAAAGAGTCTAAAGACGGCTGTCTTAGTGAGTAAGCTAGTTGAGATTGAGGAGGAATTAAACACTGCTGTTCTGAGCGCCATCGCCAGGGAAGAGGCAGAGGGAATAGGACAGCGCGCGAATAGGGCCAACGCCAACGGGGCCGCACTAACTAAAGACGTCCTCCCAGACATGGTGGACATCCCTAAGGAGAAGTCCGCTAATCCTAGCACTGAACTCTTTTAGCACGCGCAAAACAACTCTAAGTTTAACCCTTCTTACCTAAAAGAAGCGTGCCTTAAGGCGCACATCTAGGATATATATGAAAAGCTAATTCTAGGAACGCTGCGAGCGCTCTAGTAGTGGTAGATTATTATAACTAAATAGATTACGGACCTTTTCGAAAACTCCTTGACGTCTTAGCTTAGAGGCGGGATTATCGCGGATATGATTAGCCTAGGCAAGACCTATATCGCCGCGGGCTCGGTCGCAAAGGTATGTCCCCTGCTCTTGGGGTTTAGGGGGTTCTTGAAAAACTTTTCTGGGTACCCCTCTAGGGAACATCTTAGGAAACCTTTCTGTGTCCCTCCCCCCCCCCCCCCCCGCGCTGACCCTTTAGGCCGCTGCGAGGTACATCACTAACCTCGACCCTGCCATGAAGGCGTTTAACGAGCGGTTCCCTCCCAATCGCTCTGCCCACTGCCTGGAGATACCTGGAGACCGATGTTAACCTACTCTTTATATCACGACCTTCTCTCTTTATTATTAGGCTGCCACTAAGCTTTCTAAGTATAGCAACAAATTCTAGGTCGTGCATATTAGCGGCAATGTATCTATCGCGGAGTCCTACTCCTATATAGTAGCATTCTCTTTTCCTAACGATACTAGCACTGTATAGGACCCTAATTAAACGAGGAACCTTTACTATATCTATGTAGTCTCGTACAACTACTTTGCAAAATATTACGGTTCTTAGGCGTACTAGGGCGCGATTTCTACTAACTAGGAAGCGTACTGTATAAAGCGAAAAATCCCCTTCGCAGGCTTTAGCAAACATGCGCATATAGACGACCTAGAGAGCCTTCCTAAGTTTCTAGAGGATAGGTCTAAGCAGTATATTTGTTCTCTTGCAGGCAAGTTTGGCTTTGTCTTTGCTAACGAGTGCTAGGAAGGGCTTCGTAACCCCTCTTCTTACTAGCGAACTGTTCGTTAGCTAAGGGCTTGTTTCCTTTTCCTTATATCTAGATACCCTGCCCTACAAGGTATAGAAGACTACGGTTCTTATCTCCGCCTTCTTAAGCGGCCCGAGTTGCGACAATCCTTGCAGGACCTCGAGCGCAGCGAGGAGCACTTGCCTGTCGCTTAGCGTTAATTCTCCTTAGATGAGACTAACCTATATCTACTAGACGTCTAGGATCCTTTGTAAGTCCCTCTCCCTTCTTAGAGGGGGGGGGTTCGTGAAACTTCCTTGAGTACCCCCCCCCCCCCCC